>OY856410.1:994894334-995494334 GCA_963693085.1 Alisma plantago-aquatica | reverse complement strand
AAAAAATATGTATGGCTTCTCAAAGGTGGTGATCTAGAAGCTTCATTTTTTGGTTAGTGGAAAACCATAATACTCATACATTATCTTGCGAGAAAACAAATTCAATTCAAGTGTTCGGCATGATAGGAAGGAAGTTGAGCCCTTCTCGTAGTTGATATTGTTGATTGGCCATGATTTATCCTTTTTTCCCTTTTATTTGTTTATAAAATAATTCAATTTGTCTTGTTAGGAATCAGATTCTCTAAATGCTTTTCCTACATGACTTTGTACGCATGGTTATTATCTCCAGCAAAGGTTTAGATAATTATATATTGTCTAATTATCTTCGAATTATAATCTTTCTTAACTCCATTATTAGAAAGAAGTGTCACTTTGATGGAAGTTTCAAAACTTCGTCATGCCTCATCCAAATTGGGCCTAATGAGGTATGATTTCTTCAGTTAAACTAATCGATCAAGTTTGGCTTATATGAAGGATCGATCTTAAAATAAATAAATAACCAAAGGCCTTTACAAATTCTTATTATTATCGAAAGCTTGAAATATGTTCATTATACACCTCTATGTATGTCTTGGTGACACGGTCCATTTATCTACAAATTCAATGGACATATAGGAATTTTGTGGCAAAAATACTTTACATATACATTGTGAATTTATTATTTTACCCTTACATTGACCAATTACAAAGTTAGCTCAAAACAAGCATGTAGGCCACTAATTTAGTTACTCGCTCCATGATGAGTCTTGTTTAGGCCTTAGAAGGTGAATATCATATTTACTAGGTGAAGTAAATTTTGGGATGTTACACTAGCCACCATCAATAGATGGTTTTGCAAAATGGTAGCCTTATGATAGTACTATAAAGAAAACCAACAACTGATAGAACTTCATGCCATGTCTATCAAAGAAAAGATTGCCACCATTCATTGACAAACTAAGCATAAGAAGTGTCCACTGATAGGAATTTTTCCACCATCAACCATTGTCTTAGTAGAATTGTAGCCTTCCGATGGTGCTATAAAATGATTGATGGAACCTCAAATTATGTCTATTGACCGAAAGATTGCAACCATTTGTCAACCAACAAAGCATCAGAGTTGTTTAGCAATGGGAATTATGTCACCATCAACCATGGCTCCAGAATGATAGCCTTCTATCAAATCTAATGAATAGACCAACAACTAAAGGAATATATGCAATAGTAATTGATTCCTTATTTAGTTAAGTGCACTCCCCAAGGCATGTGTCGTAGGGATCTTGAAGAACAAGTAAAGCTGCCTTTCTACATTAGCCTCAAGAGTACCACCAATCCCTATAAACAGGGATCAAAAGCCTTCAAAGAAGGCAGATCTTCTTCCTTAGTGACGAAGTGCCTCCCAAGTTCCAACATACCGTCAACCCTCATAAGAAGGTGAAGACAAGGGTCCAACCTCACGGTTTCCATTTCCATATATTTTTGCATCCATCTTCAAGAGAAGAAGTATCAGACAGGCCATCATCTCCTTCATCATCTCCTTCCATGTGAATAGGAGGTCTTCATTGACACTTAGTACTTGTACAACTATTGTCTTATTGTGTTTCCTCCTTCTTCCTTCATTCCATACAACTTTTTCCATTTTTTCTCGGGCTATGGTCTTCATCATCTGTAAATCCATATTGTATCTCATGAACATGAGTGTCTAGACCACTTTCCATGAGTTGGAAGTAGCCACTAAAGCTCTCCCTACATTTAAACTCTCATGTTCCATTAAATGTATATAGTATTAGCAATGTTTATTCTTTACTCTTGTTCTTGAATGATTCACTTGCATGATTTTATACTGTGTTGTGGTTCTTGATTTTTAATTCCTTGAAATAGTAGCATTAATTTAGGTCTAGATTTATAGTGTGGTATGACGGGACAAAATTGTTGGAATACTAGAGCTAATGATCACATGTTTGTATGTTCAGTTACTTGATTATCACCTGGAGAGAGAGATAGAGAGATTCCTGTTGTGTAGATATAATCCAATATCAAGAGAGGAGGAATAGAAACTAATTATTATTGTTTGTAAATTATGCTAAGGGTATATGAGAAGTATGTGTATTGCATGTTGGTGATATTAATTAGGTAGTGAAACCCAATCCAAGATCTATCACATAGTGTATTACCTCAGAAAGATATAAAACACATTTTAATTTGATAACTTAGTTTTATTTTACTTATGTTTCCTTATTTCTTGTTTAGTAATCTTGTTCCATAAAGAAGATATATATTTTGGTTCAACTTAGCTAAGCTAAGGTTTCTAATACTAAATATCTTTCTACCCATGTCCCTGTGTTTGACCATATATACTACATAGGAATCCATATTATTGTCGTGGGTGTCTAAGGTATTAGATATAAATTTAAAATTTGATAACTCTCTATTTTCATCCAGTTTAGATGCATGATTTGTAAGTGACCAACTTCTTGTGCCATTTTTGGGAACATTGCAATCAACAACTATTAAAGACCCAATGTCTACATAGACTTTGTTAGTGCTATGGAGTCTAGAAAAAGATAGTTGCACACCCTTTTAATTCAATTACACTATATTTTCAATGTTCCCTTATTGTGTATGGTATCTTACCTTAACTCATACGATTCTTTCATGTACTTAGTGTGATCCAAAATTTTCTTCACCAAGAGAAGAAAGCTATGGCTGCACAAGGGAGCGGTAATGGAAATAGGAATGGGAATGGGAAAAACACCCTACCACCTCTGCCTCCTGGTGAGTTTGGAGGAGGGAAAAAGCCACCCATAGTTCATCCATCTCTTTCTTCTTAGTGGCCACTTGCACCAATGAGATGAGGCAGCCCGTCATCCTCCCAAAAATAAATATGCAATCTTTGAACTAAAACCTACTTTCATGGACATAGTTCAACAATAAACATTCAAAGGAAATTCACTCCACGACAACCCTTATTATGACATTAAAGTATTCATAAACATCTCTGAGAAAATATAGATAAATTTGGTTCCCCAATAAGTTATATACAACAAGGATTTCCACTTGTCATCGAGGGCAAAGTGGTTTCGTGGTATCAAGCTATAAAGAATGACATCCTCCTGTGGTGTGAGGCTATGGAATATGCTTTTGTCACTAAGTTCTTCTCAAGAAGACAATCAGGTGCAGAAACAAGATTACCAGTCCCGGATAGAACCTACTCACAACTTGAGTGAAGCATGAGAAAGATACCAAGAATATCAGAGAGAAAGTCATCACCACAATTTTAATGAAGGGTATCTTGTTACCTCTTTTTAGAACAGACTGACTAGAGTTAAAGGACATCTATAAATGCGGTAGAAAGAGTGATTTCGGGGGTCACAACTTAGAAATATCTAAGAATATTATAGAAGACATGGATAATTTACAAGAAGGTTGTGAATATGAAAGAGGAGAAATTGGGAATGCTTCCTCTATAGGGACCACATTAGATTCAAAGGCCTAGAAGTCTTAATTGCTAAGATAGAAAAAATAGCTACAGATCTTCATGCTTTGATGGAGACTAATGTCGAAGGAAAGTATCGTGTGGAAACTTCCATGAACTATATCACTTGTGTGGATATTGGACATGGAACTGACCACTACATATACACCCATGAAAAGGAAGACAAACAAGATGGATCCATTATAAATGTCTCTTTTTCCAATTACAAGTTACTAGACCATCTGCAATTTTCATACGGGAACACAAATGTTCCTGGAAAAATCAAATATGTTGAACAAGCCTTACAATCCACCTTTAAGACCACCTAATTTTGAGAGAGGTGGTGGACCATTTCAGTTTCACTCACAAAACAAACTTCTAAAAAAAGAAACAATTTCCATAACTAGAACTAGATCTATACTCAAAATTATAACCAACCTCAACCTGACTTTATGTTTAAAATGTTTGCATTAATAAAGAGGAAAGATAATATTAATGATAAGCTTAATCAAAGAACCATCAATGGTAAAAACATGTTAAGCATGATGCAAGCCCATATGGGAAGCATCACTGGGAAGATAACTGATCAACAACAACATAAAAAGATGAATGATCATTAGCTTGCAAATATGTCTTACCTTATAAAGAACCCAAATAGAGGAATTCATTCTAACATATAATGAAACCTAGGAGGATGTGAAACTACTATGATGGACACTGTCAGATTTGGAACTATTATTGAGACCACAACACTAGAAGTTAGACAAGTGAATATTCCTATGGACAGTCGTCAATCAAAGGCAACAAAGGTTGAACAAGAGAAGACTCCTTATACAATTCCTATGAATTAAAAGTGAAAAAAGTTATGATAGGGAAAGAAGGTCAATAAAGAAAAGAGACTAGAGTCATCTAAAGAAGATATGCTAATAGAGATCCATATGCTACAAGGATACTATTTCCCTACAAATTGATCAAGGATCACTAGAAGAAAAGACATGAGAAATTCATATATGTTGTGAAGAAGTTTCACCTTGTGTTCCTAGAAGCCATCAAAGAGATTGTGACTTATACTAAGTTATTCAAGGACCTAATTACTAAAATAAGATGATGTAATGAAGTAGAGGAAGTTAAGCTTTAAAAGATGTCAAGTGATTTTGTGTAACCAAAGATGCCTTCCAAGAAAAATGACTAGGAGCCTTCACCATCCCATTCAATGTGGCATATTATTAATAAAGAAATGGACTTTTCAGTTTAGAAGCACACATAAGCCTAATGCCTCTAACTCTTGACAAAGGCTTGGTTTCATTAACATACTGGCAAGTGGAATGCAAATCTCTCTAGATGACAACAAATTTACAATACCTCTCGACATTGTCAAAGGCGTCCCTATTAGGTTTGGAAGGTTATTCATTGTGTGTTATATTGTCATGATAGAAACTATTGAGGACCCAACCTACATAATTATCTTTGGGAGACCCTTCCTATGCACAAGAATAGCTTTGATAATTGTTTAAGCTAGAATTATAACAATTAGAGTTGAGAATGACCACATATATTTCAAAGTTTAGGACTTGATGAAGGGACCATCCATATTTGAGTCTATGTATTCTGTTGACAACTACAATCAACTATGTTCAAAAGTTAATGAACAAAATGCAATAATAGAACCTTTGATGAGAGATCTGATTGAATAAATTCATAATATAGATGATCTTGAGGTCCAAGAATTACATGGCTACCTTGATGCAGAAGAGAGATATTTTGAAAATGATGAAGATTCAAAAATAAAGACAATCAAATACAACTCACTTGTAAGAACTTCTACAGACAAAGAAGTGCCAAGACCCAAACCTACATAAAGAAACAATATGACGGTTAAAAATATGAATTCTTAGACACAAAATAATGAAACCTTGTCATCATAAGCTCCATAGTGTTTAAGGAGAAGGAAGAGTGATTACTTTATGAATTGAAGATAAAAAGAAAAGCCATCTAATTTTCCATAGAGGACAGAGGAGGGCTGAAACTAACATATGGTATGAACAAGATTCATATATAAATAGATGCCAAGCCTCTCTCCCAAGAATAAAGAAGGTTGAACCATAATTTGAGAGAGCTACTGAAAAAAGAGGTTATCAAAATATGTGATAAATGGCAGCAAATGGGCTAGCCCAATCCATGTGGTACCCAAAAAGGAGGTATGACAGAAAATGAGAAAATGGTGATGAAATCATAACTATGAATGGGTGGAGAATGTGCATTGAAAATGTAAAACTGAATGTAACCACCAATAAAGAAAATTTTCCCTTACCCTTTGTCGATAAAGTGTTAGAGCGTCTAGCTCACCAATCCTATTTGTGCAATATTGATGGTTATTCATTGTTTCATCAAGTGCCAATTCACTCTGGCAATAAAGAAAAGACAACATTTACCTACTTCTATGGCACATATGTCCTGAGAAGAATCACTTGCATTTTATTCAATGCACCTGTGAATTTTTAGAGGTGTATGATTTCCATATTTCCTAATTTTCTTAAGGACATCATGGAGATTTTTATGGATGATTTCTCTATCTATGGAAAATATTTCAACAATTGCATGAGGAATACCTCTCTAGTACTAAAAATATGTGAGGAAAAGCACATAGTACTTAATTGGGAAAAGTGGCATTTAATGGTACAAGAAGGGATAGTGTTGGAACACAAGGTCTCTGAGAGAGGAATAGAAGTGAATCTAAGAAATTTTGAAGTGATATCCAAACTCCCAACCACCCAAATAAGTAATAAGGGTGAGAATCTTCTTAGGACAAGCCAAATATTATAAATGTTTCATAAATGACATCTCCAAGAGTTCAAAACCGTTGTCAAATATTACTTGTTAAGGATGATATTTTGATTTTAGTGAGAACCGCCTAAAAACCTTAAACACTCTAAAGAAAGGTCTTATGATTGAACCTATTTTTATCGCACCAAACTGGGACCTCACGATCAAGCTGATGTGTAATGAAAGTGACTACATTGTAGGAGAAATATTAGCCCAGAAGAAGGATAAGAATTACCATGTTGTATACTATGGTAGAAAGACTCTAGATGAAGATCAAGTGAATTAAAACCACTATCTAAAAAGAGATGCTAGGCATTTCTATGATTTTGACAAGTGTAGGATAAACCTGACTAGTTCTAAATTTATTGTGTACATAGATCATGAAGCCATAAAGTGTATGATAACAAAGAAATATAAAAATCCTAGGTTATTAAGTTGGACTCTCCTCGTGCAAGAGTATAATTAAAAAATTTTTGACAAGAAAAGATATGAGAATAATGAAAAAATCACCTATCTAGGATACTTATGGAAGAAGATCATTCTCTACGTATCAATGAAAACTATATTAATGAATCACTCATATTATCCAAGGTAGTCAATCTAGTAGTGCCATGGTTTGGTAATATCTAAAACTATTTGGCTTGTAAGTAGCTATCTCCTAATATCACCTAAAGTGAGAAGATTAAACTCGTGTCAAATCTGAAAAGTTACTATTGGGATGATCTTTTTCTATTTAGCATATGTGTAATAACATCTGTAGGAGGTTCATACCCAAAGAAGAGGTACCCAAGATCTTATATGAGTGCCATTCCTCGCCATTTGGTGGGCATTTGGGATAGACAAAACTATTGCAAGCATACTACAATTAGGGTTTTATTGTCCCGCCTTATCTGAGGAATCTCAAAACTTTATGAAATCTTGTAATGAATGACAAGGAATAAGAAATTTATCAAAGAGTAAGGAAATTCCTTTGTTTGAATGGATTGAAGTTGATATTTTTGATGTCTGAGGGATGGACTATATGAAGCCTTCCCTTTGTCACGCGACAATCAATACATTCTTGTTTGTAGTTGATTATGTATCCATGTGGGTGGAAGGTACAAAGACTCCTACTTGTTATTCAAAATCCATGATGAAGATCTTAAACAAGGTAATATTCTCGAGATATGAGATCCTAGAACCATTGTAAATGATGATGCGATCCTAAGGAAATATGGAGTGATGCACAAATTTGCTACTCCATACCACCCAAAGACCTCATATCAAGTTGAAGTGTCTAACTGACAAATAAATCAAATCTTAGAGAAGACAATTAAGAGACTAAGAAAAGATCAGTCCAACAAACTCGATGATGCACTATGGGCATACATTTTTACTTATAAGACACATATTGGGACCACTCTCTATAGGTTGATATATGAAAGGCATGTCACATGGGAGTAGAATTGGAGCACCAAGCCTTCTGGGATATTCAATTTCTCAACATTGACCCATGAATTGAAAGAAAGAAATTATTTCTACAGCTCTTAAAACTTGAAGGCTTGAGGTTGCACTCTTATGAAAATGTCCATATCTACAAGGATAGGACCGAGGTGTGGCATTATTCACAC
Source organism: Alisma plantago-aquatica (assembly GCA_963693085.1). NCBI lineage: Eukaryota > Viridiplantae > Streptophyta > Magnoliopsida > Alismatales > Alismataceae > Alisma > Alisma plantago-aquatica. Next base: position 995,486,447 of record OY856410.1, on the reverse strand, counting down.
CTAAAGAGAAAGGATATTATAGAGGAAGACAAGGTCCCCCTCTATAATTAAATCTATATATTTCCTTCCATAAGAAGGCATTACATGGTTCCCATTAATAGACACTAGCCATGTTTTCTTTAGTGCAGACATGCCCATCCTTTTTATCAAAAGACAAATTCTTCCACTCTAGCAAATGAAGCATCAACCAAAGATATTGTGGATCACTTCTTTACAAAACTACAAGGATATAAAAGCACATATGGTCCTACAATCATGACACCTCATCATGAACCCTAACCACCTAATAAAAAAGAGTGTTAAGAAATCCCTAATCATTGCTTTGACCGTCCACTTCCATTAGTTAAGTGAACTCAAGCTTTTGTGTACTCTTCATCATCCACCTTTGTCATTAGTAGTTGTCACCACTTATAAGACCAAAAGTGCATGCCTCCATACCCAACGATTGAATCCACTCATCACTCATGGGGACTGTCCTTGTAAAACCTAGATTCCACTACAAAATCTCAGATCTGAGTGTTACTTGTTCATTAATGAATACATTTCCCATGTGCAATTGAGGTCATCATATTATTTGTTGAGATAAAGGAAAAACCACTATAACCGATAGAGAATGAAGGACCAACAACATTCAATGGAATCGATGGATGAAAAGTTGATGACCCCAACCTTGTATAGTAAGGTCTTGTTGGTCTACTTTCCGTTACCATTACTTAAATATCAATATTTAACAGTCTATTAACCCCTTTCTCTCTTCCAATTAGTTTTCTTCAGTTCATGGTTCCTATCTACCTGGTTGACCTGGTTCAACCAACAAGGCTGGTTTTTACACAAGGTGTTTCATTGGTTCGTTAGCTAGATGATTTATTGCTTTTCTTATCTTTGTCAGTTAATGACTGTAGCACATGTTTGCTTATTTATAGAATTCCTAGTTAACCTTCAGTTCCACCCCTCCCTTTAGGAGGTAACCCGAACATCTTCCTCATTTTAAAAACCATGATTTCAATTAGTTCTTAGCACTTCTGGTTTCTGTTGGTTGTTAGGAATTTCTTGAATTTCCATCTAAAGACACTACTATAGGTTTTAATTATTTGACAGTTAAGGACAATATTGTTACCTTTAACCTTATCTAACCTCTTGCATGAGATATAATCACATATTCATATCATTTATTTAGCATGGAAGGAAACACAAATCTTACCAAGTCATAGCTACCACCAACTTTAGCTAAAAGGATGAAAGAAGTAGCTACCTTGAAGGAGAAGCTACATAAAGAAAAAATAGAAAAGATGAAGAGCTTTAAAGTTGAGGATGCAAGATACTTGGAAGTACATGGTGATGCATATATTGAGGGAAGAGAGAAATGTACAATACAAACTTCATGAAGAAATTGAATACATCAATTCATAGGAGTCTTCAGATCAATAACTTCAATTAAAATTGAAACCTTTGTATACATGCCTACTTAGGAAACAATACACCCTAAGAAAAGGAAGATAAGCAATCCCTTTCTTAGTGGAGGAAGGACAAAGATGCCTAGGTCATCAAGAGCTAGGGATAAAGACAAAAAAGGAGGGGCATGTAGGGACAAGTGGGAACAAAGAAAAACCACAACCATCTAGAGATGTAGCTAGTGTCCTACAGGAACCAACATCTAAACCTATGGTCCAGCTAGGGTGGGCATAGTTTGATTTGGTTTGGTTTACTCATAAAACTACAAACCGAACCATATATATTGGTTTGTGAATTTTTCAAACCAAACCAAACCCTTAATCAATCCAAAACCAAACCAAACTGAACTGTTTATTTTGTAGTTTGGTTTGATTTAGTTTAGTTTGAAACTATTATATGAGATACTATAAAGCTTTATAATAAAATTTTTGCGAACACATAAAAATATTTTATCATCTTAATCAAGAAATCTAGCTTGATAGACAAGCTTCATATAAAAGGAAGCATTGTTTAGAAATGGCTAATAAGAGAATACATATATAAACTATAAGTAGACATTGTCCAGCTAGATTCAAGTAAGTATACCTTATACCATACAATCTAAATTTTTATACAACTTCATTTCATTTAATTTACATTTTTTTATAGATCAAGATACATAAACTAATTGATCATCATAAGATCTAATTTAGACAAGTATTATTTACAACATAGGACATACTCAAATTATATATGTATATATATGTTGGTTCAATTTTGTTTGGTTAAACCACACCCTCAAACCATAGTCACAAATTCGATATTCGGGATACGTACGACCAAGTTGAAAAATTCGGAAATCGGGAATTATGCGGAAAATTCGGATAAAAATCGGTCAATGTACGGTAAAAGTTCGGTCAACTATTCGGAAAAAAGTCGACAAGAAAACGGAATATATATATATATACATACATAAATACATACAAACATATGCATACACCCACACATATAATGATTTAAAATGACTAAAATCAAACCGATTACCCTAATATTGGAAGAAGGGGAAGAAGTGGGAGCAGCAAGCAGCAGGCACAAATCAGGGAAGAAGGGGGGAGAATGGAGGAAGACGGAGCCTACATGTAGAATTTCGAGGGTTACTCCTGGCTCAGGGTGTGTCTAGATAGAGGAGGAAGGTTGGATGGTTTAGTGGAACCCTGCTACAAGTAAAAAATGACGTGGAAAAAACAAATGTGAAGCAAAAGTACAGAACTATATAAAACGACAAAAAAACATATTGAACGCGTTTAAAACGCAATATGTGAATAAAACGTGTTTAAAACATATTATTCTTTTTGGAGTTTAAAACGACCGTCATATACGGCAGGTGAATAATACGCATTTTAAACGCGTTTTTTTTTGAAAAAAACGGAGTATATTGTGACTATGCCTCAAACTAAACCAAGCCATTAATTCATGGTTTGAAATTTTATGGAAGAAAACCAGACCACTTGTTCCCTTAAAACCAAACCAAACTGGATGGTTTCGATTGTTTTGGTTGAGTTTTTCCCAGACCTAGGTCCATCTAGACAATTATTTTGTGCCTGATGATGATGAACACCAAAAAATTGGGATGATTTTTTCAATAAGAAAACCTTGATAGAAACAAGATATGGTTGCGTCAACACCCTAACTAGACCGGGGAAATACAACATGGTGAAGGAGCATCTAAATACCATCGTTTTAAACAATATCTTCTTCAATGACTAGTGATCATACAAAGACCTCATCATGGAATTCATGTTACCGCTAAAGAGACTACCAGTTACAAACAAAGAAGTTGAAGAGTGCAGAGAGATACAAATTGGATGTCAAGTTGATGAAGAAGGACTTAATTCTAATAGAGAAGATGTTGAACTCCTTCTTCACAGAAACTAAAGAACATGTATGTCAACAAGGCAATATTAGATAGAGAAGGGAGATGTTTCATCACTCAAAAGACTGAGGAAAATTGATAGGTCAAACAATGCATATCCTTGGGCAATTGAAAGCTTCCCATGTGAACTCTGGTCTCATGTAGGTCATCTACTAGATTGTTTCCAATTGGGTCTTCAATCAAGTAGACACTAGGAACATGACAAGAACTAAACTCCATATTTTGTGAAGCATTTGTTGGATCAAATGACTCTAGAGGGGGGCGAATAGAAATAAATAACACTTAAATCAAATTCATTAGACCATTTGTTGAATCAAATGACTCTAGGGGGGTGAATAGAGATAAAAAACACTTAAATCAAATTCATTAGACCTTCAAGTTACTTCAAGAAATAGGATTCCAAATATGGAATTTGTGTGCAACTAAACATACATAGCAAGGACGAGATATATTGAATGAGATCAAGAACAAGCTATGTAGAGTGGTTCCAATCTCAAAACTAGGAGAATGTACATCCGATACCTAGAGAAGTCAAGCCCTAGGATTTTGCAACCATTGCATACTTATATTCCATTGTAAGACATACAATAAGACCTTCCTTTTACAGGGAAAGGATACCTAGACTTCCTTTTTAAGGATCAAAAGGAGCCAATAAACCTTACAAGTGTTGGCATATATTCCCAGGGAGACAATCAAATGATGATTATAATTACATAACTTTTAAATGAGTTGATAGATAATAAAGGCAATCCTCTAATTTATTCTATTTTATTCAATTATAAGATAATGATGTAACATAATAAATGTCTAAAGTATGATATTACTCAATGATGTATGTCTTTGGGTTGAGGACCTAAACAATGAGATCATACAAATGTTAAGAGTATTTATATTCATGATATGTACCGAGTTGGATGTTATTGTGGAAGGACGATAGACAAAAATAACACATAAATATTGGAGTGTGTGTTGGTTGATGATAAAATGTCACCAGTCATGATATATGTGATATCAAACCAAACACATTGATACTTGTTAGAGAATAGTGTATCAGAGAGACCCACCATAAGAGTGATACATGGAAACCATAATTGGTAGTCAAAATCAACTCTTATAGTATTGGTGGCTATTGTGGTTCTTAGAACTAAATTCAATACACTCATGACATGTCATTTGATGTACTTTGACATCATCCACCATAACCTGAATAAGGGTTTCCATAAAGGTGATGATCAGATTCACTATGACACATGGGGATGTTGTGAGTGATGTAGATGGAATTTGTCCCTCCTACATGAGTGTGATTACCTGGACACTTGATTAGAGAGACTGAGTAATGCATGGACATGCACATGTGAGTCAATATGCGATATTGAGCTTACATATATCTCAGACAATCTGCTCTAGTTTAAGGAATAGAGATTGAATGTTGAAGAGGATGACTATTCCATGCCTCGAGCTCAATCTGGATATCAATTACAAAGGAATTATACAAATGCTATAACACCAGTCACATATTGTAGATTGAATTTGTTCTCCAACTTTCCGTTTACTTGGGTAACAATGATGCGCTACTAGATACCGCTCTTTGCTTGTGATGTCATAAACTGGTTATGGAAATTCACTACCAATAGAACTTGGAACCTATCAAATCACACACATATGATACACTTGTAATAGGAGTTTATTCATGAATGATGTTTAATTTGATTACTCAAAGTGTTTGGGTATTCAATTTAAGAACCACTTATTGGATCAAGTGTTGGATTGACCAGTTGAAGTGTCAAGTTTATTGGAAATTGCATTGGTTGTATTCCAGATGAACCAGGGCACCAACTGACCAGTTTACTAAGTGAACCAATCAAATAAAGGTTTCCAAACAAACAGTTCGGGAGATGAACTGCCTGGTTCATGGATCAATTTGATTTCATCAAGGATTAGTGCTGACATCACGTTGTGCATTAATTGGATTAGAATTGCCCATACAATTGCAATAAAAAACATGAGGAAATGAGTGGTTCACTAGTACAGAACCGACCTTTAGTGTTGGTTATTTAAGGCCTTTGGCATCAGTTTCAAAGTGACACCCAAGTGGGCACCGCTAAAATTCGTAACCTTCAACGTTGGTTTTAACATCGATGCCCTAGCCCTTCCCATCATCAAATTTGCGCCAGCAAGGGCACTATAGGCGTCGGTTATTTAATAACATCGACACTATATCCAGGTCAAAGACGTCGGCATTTCAAAAAAATCAACGTCACAACCCTTCCCGCCACCAATAAAATGTGCCATCTAGGGCACCATCGATGTTGATTTTTTGCTAATAACTGACACTTTATGTCTTTGTTGTCGGTTTATACTAATAACAGACGCCTATGTTCTGATTTTTTTTTCTTACCAGTTTGTAGGCCTATTGTATGACTGGTCAGCAGGATGCAGAACCTATAGTTCCATTCTGAACTGTAGGTTTACAACATCCATTGATATCAGCCAACAACACGCCACAAACTTGCAAAATTAAAAAGATGGACAACAATTTATGATCACACACATGCATAAGCACATTTAATTCATATTATTTTTCATCACACACATGTAGAAAATAGTAGTTCCATTTCAAATTTCCTCTATTTTCACGCACATTTAGCAACCTCTAGTTCCATTCATTTCATCTATTTTCACATTCAAACACATGTAGAAACATTCATGTATTGATCATCTTCACATTCACACATGACAATTCAGAAAAATTCATTCACATTCACACAAAAATAATTATGAGAACAAATTTTAGAAATATCATTCTTTATTTATCATCGTCATTATCGCCATCACTATCCCAATCATATTTAAAAATTCCCACTACTTGTAGGGCTTTTTTCCATTCTTCTCTTACATCATCTAATTCTTCCCTCATATAGGGAGTATGTACATCTAATAACTTTCCACCTATAGTCAAGTCAGTTTTAAACACCTGCAAAGAGAATGACATATATATATATATAATTAATAATATATAATTAGATTGATATATTTTATATTATCTAGTGAGACTATATATAATACCTTATGTATGGTATCAATTTCCATTGCGGCATGTTTGATGATTAGGTCCATAAATCGCATCACATAGTATGCACATGCCCAACCGTTGTCTTGTGTAGCACACTATAAATTGAAACATACAAAATATTCAAAAATACAAATAAGCACAGTTCACATAAATAATATATACATTGGAGTCGGGAAATTACTTTCACATTCTCCCAAATTAGTGGCTGATTCTTTTTCTTGGGAACCTTTCCTCCAACTCTTTTGAACTCATGTAAAGCCCTACATGTTAATTTAACACATTAAATTGCATAACTAAATAGTAATGTAATAACAGATGTTAACAAATATAAAAATATGAAATATTTCTCACGAGAATAATGGCTTTTTCATTGTGTGTCCATATAATGTATTGAATTCATTCCCCACAGGATCTAGATAATAGACAGTGAACATCTTGGGGGAAATAACTAGTAACTCCCAATGCCGACCACTACAGGTAAGAAAGTTAAAAATTAATAACTCAAAATCCACAATAAAAATGTAATTTTCTTAAGTGCAAATTATAAGCAAAGTAAACTTACTTGACATTGAATGGAGAAATTATCACCGTCTTCTTTTTTTACCAAAATATTTAAAAGTAGCACAACAATATGAAGTAGCTGAAGAAGGGTCTTTATCTACAAGACTAATCAAAGATGGAACCAAAAATCCCACATGGGAAAGTGAAAAATCTGTACATATTGTGTGTAAGTGGCTGTAAAACATGTATTACGTATGCATTAATATATAAGAAACTAGATCACTGTATATAAAACAAGTTATATGGATGTATAAATAAGATCTCACCATATTCATAGCTCTATCATAGATGTGTTCAACCAATCATAACGAAACAACTCCAAAATATCTTGTATAAATAGCTTGTTATCGTATGATTGACCTATAGCATCCTCTAGAATAGAAACATTTATTGGGAAATTTGGATCATGTTTGCCTATCCATACTACCATACCCCTACAATTAGGACCTAACAGGGCGTGTAGGTCCTTTGGAAGTCAACTTGGTACTTCAGGAGGTGGAGGTGGAGGCTGAGATGTAGCAGGTGTCTTCCTTTTGACCTGTATATATAATTTCAGATCAATTGACTCATATATACACACTAACAAATTAACGTAATGTAAATTTACCATACAATATTAGTATAGATGACATCTTCTTTGGGCCACATTATCACTCTGTCTTCTGCCTCACCAAGCATTTCAGAATCTGGGTGAGAATATGGAAATGGAAGATCCCTGCAATTGGGGAGTACATGTATCGGGCTCACACGAATCACACCAGCTTGTACTGGAGTCCCATGAAACATGTCCCCTGGAAGGGATGGGTAAGCTTGTGCCTCTGCAACGATATATTCTTGACTTTTTAGACAACATGACTTCAACCCCTACAAATTTATGTAAAGAATGTTATATACATATATACATAAACATATCATCTTGAAAAGACTAGATACTATCATAAAAATACTTACAACAGACATGCTAGGTGGGTATATAGGATTACTCCCAACCTTTGTAGTAGGAGAGGAGCAGCACACCACATGTACTATCTGAGTGGCAGCCTGAGACACCTGTCACTTCACCATTGCTTCTTGGATTTTCTTATTAATTAACTCATCTACCTATACTTTGACAAAAGAAATATTAGCTTTTGATTATTGAATTCCCTTTCGCAATAACATTCTAAAAAAAGAATAGGTTACCTCAACATTTGATAATCCTGCTTTTGGGATAGGTTTGCGCTGTGATGGCCCAAAGAATGCTTTTATGCCCACACCAGTGCCTGCACCCCTAACACATCCAGGATGCTCTAGGTTACCAAGAGCACCTGTCAATTCATCCCTTGTGCCCACAGGGATGAACTTGCCTTCCTTCCTCTTCTTATGAAGCTCCCGCTAATCACCTTCAATAAAAATTGGTAAGTAAATATAACAATAATCAATATCGATTGCTCTAAGAGTTGAATTTTACCATTTTTGCAGCCGCCTCAGCAGTTGTGGGCTTGGTTATATCTCCTTTCTTATTTTTCCTCCCAGCTATCCACATAGCAAGGTGAGGCAGAGGTATGGGATCAATAGTATAGGACTCTCCAGTCTCTTGAGTAGCAACAGACTGAGTAGTAGACTCAACATGTATTCTTTGGCAAACGCCTGCATAGCCCTTTGGACCCATCGTGTGGTCATGCACATTTAGTGCATGCCTTGCTCTTTGAGAATCGATGATAGCCTTGTTAGTAAGAACATTGATTTTGTTAGTAACACTAAATGTTAATCTTGAATAGGTGAATACATAAGAACATATATTAATAAAATTGGGAGTGGCTCTTAATACCATGAATTCATCAGTTTTTCTTTTGGTAACAAAGTCCTCCCGGACATTGGGGTCCAGGTAGTTCCATTGGTCAATGGATTTCTTCTTCCTCTTCTCAACATCTCATATGTAATCTTAGGTGAGATTTGTCCTATAGTTCCTTAGGACCCTCCCACAACATTGCATCACACATTTATGATGCATCTTTTCATCCAGTTCAAATATGCTCTGCAAAATAGAATTGCTATTAACTAGTATCCAAAAAATTGGTAATCAACAAAATAGAATTGCAAATAATAATAACTCATGCATAGTTCCTTCCATACTAAGTCTTTCTTCCCCTTAGGAACTTTATGCCAAGATTCTAATAGGACTACAATGGCTACGAGTAAGAAACCAAAGATATGAAATAAATGAGTTGTGGTTCACTCCAGTTGGATTTCCTGCATGATCAAAATCCACAACCAGTTTGGGTCCATTGCCCCTTTGTTGTAGTAACTTGTTCATCATAGTGATGCCCCTCACTTTTTCAATTTTTTTTTCTGCTCATCAAGTGCCCCAAGTTCTTTAGGGGGTACATCATCAACCTAAAATTTGACAAAATAAATACACTTACATGATATAATCATAAAAGGACATATAGATAGAAATATAGGATATATTTTTCAAACTTACATTGTGAGGCGGCACATTGATATCCTCACCCTCACGGTAATCATAATCATGGTCGTCATGCTCATGCTCAGCCATCTGAAAATTCACATTCACATTATAAAGTTCACATTCAAAAAAATAAAAAATATAAAAAATATAAACATGCATGCCTCTAATATTGCGATCTTTTATCAGTTAACAATCCTTCATTGTGATCTCCTCACACTTACAAGTCATCATTAGCTTCAATATTTGCTGGTGTTGGCAACCCAACTGAGAATGGACTGGAGTCATAATACTTATCATAGTACTCTTCTTCATCTATATGATCTTTAATGAACTTTATTTTACCATGAAGAACAACCGACCATTTATCATTTGCAAGATCATCAATATAAAATACTTGTTTCTCCTGTCATGCTAATATGAATGGTTCACCCTTCTCGCCAATCTTTTCAAAGTTCACTAATGTGAAACCCAATTTATCCACTATAACTCCTTTGGTGTTATCAACACAATTACATTTAAAGAGAAGAATTCTAAAATCAACATAGTCAAACTCCCATATGTCTTCAATGACACCATAATATGAAATTTTAGCTTCATGTGGACTCTTATCCTTTGCACTTGCAAAAAACAATGAAGATGCTTGAAGGGTGACCCCACTATTTTGGATGACACTTTTATTATCTTGACTCTTTGTGTAATATGAGAATCCATTTATGTCAAACCCTTCATAAGACATAACATTCAATTTTGGTTTAAAGGTGAGGCATTTGATATATTCAATAAGAATATTTGGTATTTGAGATAGTTGATGTAAGACTTTATCTTCAAACCACTTAATAAATGTCTTGTTATACTCTCTAGCAAGCCACATTGAATTGGCTCAAGGATATTGTCTCTTAATGAAATTGATATGTTCCTCGATATAAACACTCACTCCATCGATGTTGTGTAAAATATACAAGTGACCTTGTTCCAACTTCTCACGACTGATTACTTTCATCTGTGATCCCAAAATTCCTTTGCCAAAATGCTCCTCAATATTCTTGTCATTAATAGGAGCATCATTACCACTCAAAAAGTCATTGCAAAAATCCATAACCTCTCTCACCACATAACCCTCAATAATACTCCCTTCAGACCGATAACGGTTTTGAACATCACCTTTAAAAATGCTCATGTATCGTTCAAAGGGATACATCCAATGCAAGAAAACTGGTCCCAACATTTTCACTTGCCTAGTCACGTGGACAACAAGATGTACCATGATATCAAAGAATGAAGGAGGAAAATACATCTCAAGTTGACATAGGGTAACAAACACTTCTCTTTGCAATTTATCGAGAGTATCAGGGTCAATAACGTTTCTGCATAGACTGTTGACAAAGAAACAAAGTCTGGTGATTACAAACCTTACATGCTTCGGCAATATAGATCGAATTGCCACAGGCAATATTTATTGCATTAGAGTGTGCCAATCATGAGATTTAGGACCTATCAACTTTAGATCTTTCATTGATACCAATCTATGGATGTTGGATGAGTAACATTGTCACACCTTAACATTTACCAAGCATTCACAAAAAGTTCTTCTCCCTTCTAGACAACGTGTAACAAGCAAGAGGTAAGTATGTTCTCTGATTGCTACTAACTGCTTTTGTTAATTCTGTCCTTATTCCCATTTCACGTAGGTCCATTCTGGATTTTATCCCATCTTTAGTCTTACCTGGTATATTCAATAGAGTACCAATGATGCTATCACAGACATTTTTCTCAACGTGCATGACATCGATACAATGCCTGACTGCCAAAGAACTCCAATAAGGAAGATCCCAAAATATTGACTTCTTCTGGAATAAAGATTTGTCACTCTGTGTGGCCATGGTACATTGTGATCTCTTACCAAATTCATTGGCAAAGTCTTTTACTCTTTCATAAACAACCTCCCCTGGTATAGGTTTAGGTGCACTCTGTTCCTCATTCCGTCCATTGAATGCTTTGCGCAACCTATGATACAGATGGAATTTTGGAAGAAACCTTCGATGACCAAGATATATAGTCTTGCCGCCATGTTTTAGTCATTTTGAATCAATGTTCTCTTCACATATAGGAAACACTTTAAATCCTTTGACACTATATCTAGACAAATTCCCATATGCTAGAATGTCATTAACAATGCAAAACAACATAGCGTGCAAACAAAACGTCTCTCTTCGTGAAGCATCATAGGTCATCACACCTTCACCCCAGAGATTCTTTAAGTCATCAATCAAAGGTTCAAGATAAACGTTGATATCATTTCCAGGTTGTTTAGGGACCGATATCAACAACGACAACATAACGTACTTATTTTTCATACAAAACTAGGGAGGAAGATTGTATATAACCAACATAACTGGCCAAGTGCTATGTTGGTTGCTCAATGTCCCATACAGATTCATCCCAAGTCTTAGATTCCTGACTTCTTCACCAAATTTAGGGTGCAATAAATCAATCTTCTTCCACTGTGGGGAATCATACACATGTCGTAGGATCCCATCATTATTTTTCTTAACATCTGCATGCCATCGCAAATTCTTCGCATCTACCAGATTGGAAAATAAGTGTTGAAACTGTGATATTATAGATAGATACCACATCACCTTGGTAGGAGAACCAATTTTGGACTCCCCCGAAGTCATCAATTTATACCTTGATGCACAACATTTTGGACAATCTTTCAAATCCACATAGTCCTTTTGAAATAATACACAATCATTCAGGCATGCATGTATCTTCTTGGCCTCCATTCCCATTGGGCACAACAATTTCTTTAACTGGTATGTTGAGATTGGCAGCTCGTTTCCTCCAGGAAGAATTTCTTTCAACAAAGACCACAATGACACAAAGCTTTTTTCGCTCCATCTATTGTTAGCTTTCAGCTTATACAATCTCAACACAACACTAAGCTTCGTAAACTTAGTACAACCTATGTATAACTATATCTCAGCATCATGCACAATGTTTATAAACATGGGAGGTGGATCAGTGTGCTCTACCCCATAACTATCCAGCATCACATCAACAATGTCTACTGGAATTGATTCGTTCACATCTACGTCATCGGAGGAAATTTCTTCTTCCACACAAGCACTGCTATCGACATCCACTGATTTCAAGTTTGAAATCTCTCCATGCTAGTTCCATTCTATATAGCCTTGTACAATCCCATTGCACATGACATGCCTTTTGATTTTGTCACCAGTGCTGACTTTCAAGTTGTTACCGTAATGCCTATATGGATAGGCAAATCTAATAAACTGATCAAGACCAGAAATAAACTCTGGGGTGCAACAATTTGGAATGGACATCCATGATCTATCCATTCTATGATCAAAGAGAAAAAAAGTATATATTATGATTTAGGGTTAAAAGATTAGGGTCTAGGGTTAAAAGATTAGGGTTTATGGTTAAACATTTAGGGTTTAAGGTCTTATATATAATAAATGTCTACCACCTATCCCATTCTTGAACACCTAATCTCACTAGTAAGTGTATAATGTGTATTGGGTTTTCAAGAAAATTTCAACAACATTTCCTTATTGTTCTCCAAGTACATATGTCCTTAGAGAACAAATGGGGAAATGCTGCCAAAATTTTCTTGAAAACCCAATACAAATTATACACTTACATCCTAAGTGAGATTATAAGTGTTCAAGAACAGTCCCAAACTGGGGACTATCCAAGATTTACTCCTAATGAGTAAATCTTGGATGGGTTTCTAGGCCAACAAATACATGTATGTTGTCATTCTTATACCTACTATTTGTATACCACCTAACCCATTATTGAACATCTAATCTCACTAGTAAGTTTATAATGTGTATTGGGTTTTCAAGTCATATTTCAAGTCAAGACTTAGGCATTTAATCACCTTAGGTCTCATACATGATTGCATTTGGGTGCACAAAGAATAATATATGTTATTGATTTAGGAGTTCACATAATCATTTTAGAAATAGAAGATCCACATTTGAGTTAAGTTTGAGATTCAACATCAATTTATCTTTAACACGTATGTTTCAAGGTTCAAAGCACATAATCAAATCAAATTAGGATGCTAGAATGGAAAAGTTTGAATCTTATTTCAACATGCATCAAAATTTACAGAATTAGGTCAAGCATGAGGATTAGAAGCACAAATATATGCAAGAACAACATTTGTTCATATCCTAGGTTGATTTATAATAGCAACATATTGTAAACTTAATCATACCCTAGTCTAGGTATTATATTCTATAACATTGATTTCAACATCTCCAATGTACATGCATGTTCATCACCAAGATAATCATTACACCCAAATGTAGGTATCCTATCATTTATCATTTATTTCAAAATTTCAAACTAACATATCTTCTCTATTTTTTTTTTCATATTTTCATGACACAATCTAAAAATAAGTCTCATTTCATATAACTTACCTACCAAAATTGAATTTTTGTATGTTCCTAACATATATGATTGACTGACCAAAAAAAACATATATGATTGACACCGTCACATAAAAAAATGGGAAACTCACAGTAGCAACATGAACGTCATTTTCAGAGTTTAAATTGATAGAAATTATATAAAGTTACAAACCTAATGTTGTTGTAAAATTTTGAAGATACAAACAAAAGATACCAGATAGCAATCATGTACTTCTTGCAGTAAATTATGAACAACTTATCGATATATCCTTCACATACATTCACAGTTTTAGACCTTACATGGAATTTAGCCAACTCCTGCTAATCGTAATCAAGTCGATGCGTCGAGCAATCCTCCTCCTTCTCGTAGCTGCCCACGCGCAGAGGGCAACCCGATATTATCAGATTTCACCAGTGAGCCTTATCAGCTCTCAATCTAGTTCTCATTCACGACTTCCTTACCTATAGCAGTAGGGGAAGCAGTCCTCCAGCGTTGAGCACACAAGAAGGCGGCGACAACATTGAGCACATGAGCAGGCGACGATGACGGCAGGTCGACCAAGCTCCTTGCGGTAGTGGCAGACGGCGGCGGCTGAGCAGCCGGTGACAGGCGGTGGTGGCAGATGAGTAGAATAGCCAGAGACCTAGCGACGCTGGTGAAATGATGATGAAACAGAGAATGGGGAAGAGTCTGTTTCGTGGGTGCTATTAAGTTTACCATCGTCATCGGTTGTTTCAGAAACTGACACCTAAGTTCACTAGTCGTTGGTTTCCGTAAAAAACTGACGCCAAAGGAGGGTAAAAAATTTCTTAGGAACAGTGCGCAAACACACATTAGTGTCGGTTATTATAAGCAAACTGACAACAAAAATGGGGCCAATTTCTATCTCGTAAAAAATCTTTAGTCGTCGGTTATTTGGTAAACAACCGACACCGTTTCTGAAATTTTGGAGGTAATTTTTTTGCACTGGAAAAATTAGATTTGGCGGGCGATTTTAGGCATCGGTTTCTTATTGAGAAACCGACACTAAATAAAAAGCGATACCTATGTCTGGCCGGTCTTCACATATAGATGTCAGTTTGTGTTTTCAACTGACATTGTAGGGTTTAGGCATCGATTGTTTGGATACAACTGACACCTCTAAATGTGATGTTATAAGCTATTTCTGTAGTAGTGGTTCAAGGGTTGAATGAATTGGCTCGCATGCCTACCGACTGGTTCACTTGTGAATCAACCATTTTGTAACTCGCAAGCTATGGAAATTCATGAAATTCTAATCCCTTCAACTCCCACATCGATTTGGAACCCTGACCCTAACCCTCCTATAAATAGAGGGGTATTGGAGGCTTCTAAGAGACACAACTGAATTACCTATGAAAATTATTGTCTTCTATGATAATGGTTACCAAGAGAACCCAAGCAAGTCCTATCTGATGAAGGGAGGGATAGAAAGGGAGAATAGTTGTGGGAGAGCAAGTTGGTGCTGGTACACCAACATGGAGGGACAACTCCTTCCTATCTGTTCTTCTTAAATGAAAAGAGTTCATGGTGGTCCGTGTTGACTACTCTAGAGGTGAGAAGGTTTTCCATATAGGAGGACAACATCATGTTGCGTTTTGTGGTGATCAACTAGGATCTACTGTGGAAGATGTTCGAGGGTGATTTGAAGAAAGGCACATAAGAAGACAAGGCAAGTGTCGTTGGACTTGCTCCATGACCAGGTGTTTCCTTGAAACCATCCTTCTCATTATATAGTTGTTGACATGATCAAATGTTATTGGGGGAATTTTTATTTTTATTGTCTACCCTGATGCCATATTTCCCTATAGTGGTATCAGAGCCACACCAATTTACTATATTTTGGGATCATTGATATGATCATATTTTTTGGGTTTTCAGGTATTTATTGCATGTGATATGAATACTTAAAATGATTAATGTGTGTATTAGATTAAATACCGTGTACCATACCAAACTAATATATATATATATATATATATATATATGTATGTAATTTACATGCGTCGCCCTAAAAGATGGTTTTGATGGTGGATGTGTAGCGTGATTATGGCCAATAATCCTGATATTTGTACATAGTGGTTGTGGTTGTTTAAGCCTATTTCATCTCAGTTTTGCATATTGAGCATGTACCATATCTTCCAATTGTTAAAGTATTATTCTCTCCTACCTTTCCTCCCCTTAAATGTAACTCGAGGTTTCTTGATTATCATGTAATATTAAGATGGTTTATTTTCTTGTTAGTATGAAGAAGATGAGTCTTTTGTTTTAGAAGATGAGCCAACCGGATGAAGGGACATGGAGGACTGATTGACTGGAGGACCCAGAAGATGGTGGAATGGAGTCTAGATGATTAAGGAGATGACCAGTCAACTGGATAGGAGGAGAGCCGATCGATTCAAGGGTTGAACTGATCAACCTAGATTGGCAAGCACATATCTTCATTAACAATAAGTTTCTACATGTGATGTAGAACCTAGGTGGTGGTAATTCCTTATGAATCCAAGGAATTACATTAGAATGTCCATAACTATTGCTTTGTGTTTTATTGCATGTTTTCTTTTATGCGATATAGTATGTATGTGATACATACTATAGTATTAGGTAACTGGATATGTATACGTATTTATAATACAAATTCCCTCAAATAACATATTAAGTCTCTGATGTTTTCCATTAGTAACACACATGAAAAGCTTGATCGACTATGTGTGGGCACGCCAAGAATGGTGTGATGTCCACATCGTTGAAGTATGATGGTAGTAATGTGGGCTTTTCAAGCATGGTGCATTATTATCGTGTTGGCTTTTGGGTCAGGCTTAACTGGGTCTTGTTTATGATATTAAGCACTTAGAAGAATGCAAATGTTTATGGCAAAGAGTTGCATGTCATCTATCCAAGAGTTGCATAAAATGCAATTGGAAAATGTTACCTACGTTAATCATTTTGGATCTTGGTTCTGTAAAGACATAGTCTCTACTATAAAACATGATAAACAAATACACCAAATGTGTGGCAGTGGAAGAAATAAATCTTGACTTTATTCAAAATGTATAAAGAGTACATTATAAAAATTTCCCAAATGGGAGTACAACTTTATACAAGCATAGGATCTAGGTAGAGGAAGACTTAGACTAAGACAATATTGTCTCCAACAAAACAACTTATTATATAAGGCAACTATGAACATGCAAGCTATATTTTCCTTTTCTTCTTGTCTTATCCTTAGCCTTAGGTTCACCAAGCTTCCATGCGCACTCTAATCCTAGTCTGGATGGTTGGGGTGATCCAGCAAGAGAAAGATAAAAGGTATGTGTTATTCAAGAGAAATAGGACCATTAATTATCTAAAGCATTTCAATATAAAAGATTCTCTACAATAAGAGATTTCAAAAGAAATGAGGCAAGTATATGAATAAGAGAGAGAAAACTGCCATAATCAATCACCACAATAATAATCACATAGCATGAATATATTAAGATGCAAACTCATCTCAATGTAGGGTGAGGCACCTGCCGGACCTCACCAGTGGCAGGGGGACTAAAACCCCAGTGCCTAAAAAGTGGCAGGGGGACTAAAACCCCAGTGCCTAATATATAAAATGGCAGGGGGACTAAAACCCCAATGCCTGGCAGGAGGATTAAAACCTCAGTGCCCTATGGGTGGTTTGTACTCATGTACACTACATTGTCATTTAGCCTAAAATACATCATGCTTAAATAGTCACTTGGAAGTATTGAGAAATATAAAAGTAACATTTGCATCATAGCATTGGCAATAAAACACAAGAAACAATCTCAATAAATAGGCCATCATAGGCAACAACAATATACAATGTTTCCAAGTATTTCAAAAGGATGAGCCAACATTGGCCATAACAAGATTAAATATTTCACATAAGTGATCCACAAATGCAATAGATTCTTCAAAGAAGTAAAAGAGCCAAAAAATGCATTTAGGAGAATAATAAGGCTAGCACAATAATGATTGTGGGGTTGGAAAAGACCCAACTGAGAGATTAGGATTGTTTGCACAGTAATCATTCACATTCATCCATAGAGATCACATATATGAATAGGGTCCACATACTAAAATAGGCTTCACATACTTGTTTTAATTAATTACCATCACATTCACCAATCTGATTGTATCACCATTCCATTTTCCCCTAGTTGCAAACATTATCATATATTAGATTACTTAAAGGTACTTTAAGTGTAAAATGTCCATATTTATAAACCATAGATTAAAACTTTGGATTTTGGGTCTGGAAATAGGGCCAAACGATTCCTAATATTTTTCTACTCGAGAAAACATATTTTCTTTTCAAAAACAGAGTTAAAACACTATTATAATCATTTTATAACACTTTATACATTTAAATTAGAGTTTGAATTAATTATCAGAGTTGGAATGGAAAACAGGACACAAAAACTGGAAATTCGTATTCTACACCAAAAATCCTTTCCAAAGACTATTTATTTGTATTTTTTCGATAATTAAGTGATTTACTATGAATTAAACAAAAGTGACCAATTAATTGCTAAATGGGTAAAAAAACAAGGTTTCGGATGACGAAACTGCCCATGGCGAGAGGATAAGGAAAAGAGGGCGTCCGGGGGCAAAACGGTAAAAAGCCTCCCGAGCTTCTTCAAGCTTGGGCGCAGCCATGGTGCCGAGGTGTATCTTGGGAACTTGGGAGTTTTTGCGTTTATCCACCAAAATCGTCGTGCAGGTACTCAAAAGGAAGATAATCGAAAGACGAACTCACCTAGCCAATAAATTTCGACGCACGAGAACTCTAGCTCCGGGGAGTGGCGCTGCAAGGTCAGCAGCTAGAGTTCCATGCCGTCGGCTAGATGCATGTCTTCGGACCAAATTCATGGGTTGGGAAAGTTGCTAGGGAGCCGACGTAGCATTGTAGGAGGATACTTATAGGTGGGGATGTCCGTGGATGAGAAACAGAGGTGGAGGTGAGAAGCCTTTGCCGGTGCCCCTTGGCGTTTAGGCTACGCCGCACCTCGCTAGATGGGTAATGGCTCAAATGAACCGGGAGGAGGAGATGAAGCGAACGGAGAAGAAATCTCACAAAATGATGAAGTATACGAGGAGATCGAAACTGAGGAGTCTAGGCCAGTTCTACGTGTAACTGTCGGAGGTGGAAGATGAACTCTTGGCCCTTGGATCGTGATCAGGATAAACAATAGCCATTGGATCTTCATCCACAGTAGACCTGTGCGGCCCTTGCTTGTGTGACAATCATTTAAGCCCAACTTTGGCTTAAATGATGTGTTTAACTGATGTTTTGATTGATTTTATATCACACTTTATTAAAAACTTGTTAAATGCATTTGGAAGGTCAAACAAACTCCAAATGGCCTCAAATTTTAACCCCAGGTTGCTAATGACGTCTAGATTCATGCTATATAATTAGATTTTCGTTTCACCCAACCTTTGGCCTCCAAAAAAACTATTTTGATTATTAAAGCATATATTAATATAATGCTTGGGCAAATAATTATGTGTTGCTTTTATAAGCAACCCTTGGTTCCCAAATTCGATATTTGGAGTCCAAGAGTCCTCCACTCACTAATTGCATGCATTTGCAAGTTTTATTAGCCCATATGAAGAGTGAGGTATGTAGGTGGGTTTTTATTCACCATTTTAATTTACACTATATTAAAAGAGTATTAAATAGTTTTGAGGGGTCAAACCAAATCCAAAAGCCACCAAATTTTAAACACATTCTCATACTAAAGTCTAGAACAATCCTATGCAATTATATTCTCATTTTACTCATAATATGGCCCTTAATAAATATATTGCTCATTAAAGTGTATATTAATATATTAAAATGAATGGATTATATGAAAAGACTACTTTTAATGAAACAAGTGAGTAAATTTTGAGATATTAAGCTCATTAAGATTTCAATAATCATTTATCAACAAAATAACATATTTTCATGAATTAAAATCATATTTTGAGGAGAGAGAAACAATTAAGGTTAATGTTCTCATTAATTAATTCAAATACACATTATTGCTAATATATTTATCCAAAAAGCTCCAAATTAATATTATCTACTTATTTTCATCCTTAATGACCAAATTACATTATTAACCCTCACTTATCTCCTTAATTGGGTTATTTGTGCAAACACCCTTTTATAAACATGAATGGAGGCAAAAATGGAATTTCACCATCATCAATGCTCAAATTGCAAATAAAGCCCAAAAGTGATTCAAAAGGAAGGGAAATTTATGGAAACGGTCCAAATGGACTATAAGGCCAAGAAAAGTTCAAAAGTGGGTAAATTGCAGGGAAGACCCTGAGATTCAGTATGTTACAGGTTCATTAGAAGGTTGTATGCTACAATCTTCTGAATTGGGAGTGAGGGCTATCCGTTTGAAGAATATAATGGGAATAATAACTAATTAAAGGCCTAGTTAAATATAGTCAAATTTTATTCAAATCAAATCAAATGAAATCAGAAGGATTTTTGACAAATGCAAATTTTACTCTTGTATAGAAATGGAAAATACACTGCGATCTGTTCCTATGAAGGATAATCTAAATGAGATTCACTTCCATAACTAGTTCATGACCTTGAAAAGTATTTTCTATATTTTTGAAACACCAATGCCAGTAGAATCCGTTCCATGTATGCCAAAGGATGAAATGGATGCTTACTTGAAGCATGTCAATGATGCCATGGACATTAAAGACCTTATGCTAAGCTACATGGACTATGAGTTGCATGCGAAACATGAAATGTATAATGTTTCCAAGGAACTATTTGAGTACATATTGACAGAGGGAGACCTATTAGAGTTCTATGTGCTTAATATGGTTTGGCATGTGGAACATATAGAAATATTGGGATTTCCTTTAGGTCAAGAGTTGGCCACGTATATGCTTTTTCAATCATTGCCTAAATCATATATCCGTCTATCAATTGTTACAACTTGAGTAAAATTTCTAAACCTCTATCAAAGTTGCTTGACATGTTGATATATATTGAAACAAAAATTAATAAGGGCAAATCCGTGATGGGGATCATCAGAATATAGTCTAAGGATAAAAGCAAGGACAAGAAGTGTTCTGAGTCTAAGATGAAGTCCAAGTCTTTTACACTCAAAATAAAGTGCAGGATAAGGAAACCTGGGAAGATGAAGCAAGGGATAGAGATCTCTACTTCAGTTATATATGTAATTGATATTAACTTCACTACTTCTTAATCATGGGTACTATATATCAGATGTGGATAACACATTTGCTCAAATGTGAAGGAACTGAAAAGAAGTAGACCTTTAGTAAAAGATGAGGTTGAATTGTGCATTGCTAATGGAGCAAGAGTTGCTTTCAGTGCCATTAAAACCTATGAGTTATCTCTTCCGAGTGGACTTGTAATAGAGTTAAAGAACTAATATTATGTACCTTCCATTAATAGGAACATCATATTTGTATCTTGTTTGGACAAGAACATATTTGAATTTCTTATAAAGAATGGTCGATATTCTATTAGTAAAGATGGGATCTTTTATGGCAGTGCACCAATGTCGTATGGTCTAAACTTGATATATTTAGAGACAAGTGTGTATAATATCAATACCAAAAGAAAAAAACTCAATAACTCAAACCAAACATACTTTTGGCATTGTCATCTAGGGAACATAAATGAGAAATGCATATCTAGACTCTATAAAGATGGTTATCTAGACTCTTTTGACTAGAGACATGTGAGTCTTGTTTGTTGGGCAAGATGAGAAAGAATCTCTTCACTAGAAACAATGAGAGTTCTAGTGATCTATTAGGACTCATACATACTGATGTGCGTGGCCCTTTTAGAACAAATGCTAGAGGTGGGTATCAGTACTTCATTGCCTTTACTAATGACTTCAGTAGTTATGTGTATGTTTAATTGATGAAACACAAGTTAGAAGACCTTGAAAAGTTCAAAGATTTTTTGAATGTAGTACATAACCAACATGGAAAATGTATTGAGGCACTTCATTTTGATTGAGGTGGATAATACTTAAGCCAAGAGTTTGAGGACATTCTGCTAGCATGTGGTATCGTATCACAATGGACTTCACATGGAACACCTCAACACAATGGTGTATTTGAAAGAATGAATCACACATTGCTATATATGGTGTGATCTATGATGGGTTTTGTTGATCTTCGAACTTCCTTCTGGGGTTATTCTCTAGAAACCACTGCGTTTACACTAAACCATGTACCATCTAAATCAGTTCAAAAGACACCATATGAGATATGATATAGAAATGTCCCAATGTATATTTTATGAAGATTTGGGGATGTGAATCTTATGTCAAGAATTCTTTTTCTCAAAATCTTGAACCAAATCTGATAAAGGTTATTTTGTTGGATATTCCAAATAAAATAGGGGCTACTACTTTTACACTCTATCTAACAACAAAGTTTTTGTTTCCATGACTGGTGCATTCCTTAAAAAAGAATTCATTTCCAAAGGAATGGGTAGGAGGAATGTAGAACTCGAAGAGGTTTGAGACCAACAAGAAAAAATTGAACCAATAGGTGAACAAGAGGAATACACTAGTCATTATGGAATCTGAAATTCCTCAATTAACACAAGAACTTCATAGATATTGTAGGACATGCCTTGAACTTTAAAGATTTGGATATCTTGTGCCATAGGAAGGTGGTGAGTTGGTCATAAATGATGAGATAACATCCTATCTAGAAGCTAGTAAGGGACTAGAGCCTGAGAAATGGGTTGAGGCCATGAGATCTGATATGGAATCCATATATACCAACATGGTATGTGTAATGATCACATTTGTGTTTAATTGGTAAACTAGGGTTTACCTGAATGATTACATGCTTGATTAGATTGAACATCATTTAGACTTTATTAATGATAGTAGATCAATTGTGATGTTTCAAACCTAAGAATAAACTCTAACTATGATTTTAGTTTGAAGAATTAGGGTTTGAGAAATGTAAACCCTAATAAAAAAAATTAGGGTTTTGATAATACATGAATATTGAATTCGATCACGATAGCAGTGTAAAAAAGGATTTTCCATATTTTCTACAAATTATGGATATGATATGGACATCATAATCATGCATATTGGATAAAAATTTCAAAATATTTGAGTGTTCTTTGAATGTGGTTCTCGGTCGAACAATACTTCGACCAAAATGCTCACAGAGTGCTTTTCAGTAGTGTAGTGTTTTATTTTTAGTTATTTAGTTGTAACTCAAAATGATCTAAAATTTTAACTGGACATCTAAAAACTCAATCATCAACAACATGTAAAATTTTAATAATTTTTCAATGTGTTTAGACCTTATCAGTAGACGAATTACAGTAATATTTTTATGATAGCAAATTCAGCTAAAATAAGAGAAAGTATAGTGAGGGGTCAATGTGCAATTGACCCAAGCAGCTCAATTTCTCTATATGTTCAACCTAACACACAAGGAGATCTCATAATTCACGATTCAATCCATAGAAAAGAAATCCTAGAGAGAGAGAGGGAGTTAGGGTTTGAGAGGAGAAAGTTATGGAGATGCTGACCTAGGGTTTTGTGGTCTGAGGAATGATGAAATCATGTAAGTTTAGCCTCTTTGGATATAGTTTCATGGTGAATCTTCTCTCACTTATCAAGATTCCATCTCTCCTTTGATTTGATCCGAAATTGTGTCAAAACATCCCCTTTTCTCACTCTTTCTTCATAAACCCTCATTTTTTGGGTTTTCAAGTTCAAAGGAAGAAGAATTAGGTGAATTGCTAGGGATTTGATATGAGATCGAGATTTTCAGGGATGAGCTGCATTTTTAAGGTGTTTTCACACCTTAGGGTGAGTGGGTAAAAGAATATTTTAGTCAATTATACTCAATTAGATGGTTTTATTTTATATTTTTGATTTCTCCCTAGATGACAATAAATGAAAAGAACTATTTTTGAATTTAGTTTATAGAATACTTCAATTCATGTTCCAACTATGATCTGAAAACATTTATATGATGACATGGATATAGATATCCATGTATCTTGAATACTACATAATTAAGAAGTTCATTGAGAATCTTCTGAAGATTTGAATTTTTAAGTTATTCGGGTGCTTGAACAACATTATAGCTGAAATTCAGATTTATGCTTATATGATCTTACTTATGTACCTAGTGCATATAATTCTACATGTTTGATCTCTTTGATTTGATATATGGACAAATAGATTTTCTGATTTTCACAATACATATCCTGTGAATAGCAAGTAATCAAGGATGGAAGCCCAATCTAGTATGCTTTTACAAGTATACATATCTAATTTAGTAGTAAATGGCTGATTGAAATGATTCATGTGATATTGTGGGATTTTATCTGAATATTATCTTATATGCATACATGCTTTGTTTATGAGATTCAGATTTTCTAACTCAAATACTTGTCATGAAATGCATATGTTGCTATGCTTTTGCAAGTGGAGAGATATGACATGCCCTATATAGGTATGTTATCGATGCCATATATAAATGTGATCAATGTTGAATGAGAATATTTAGGGTCTCCAATTTTCCGACCCATAGGTGTACTGAGGCTAGAGAGCCATTTTCCTATTACAGACCAATGATGTAGTCAGGCTTAGCATCCCATGTGTGTCAGCTAAGTCTTGTACGGTGAGATCGTATTTTTTTACGATTCTTCATATGTAGAGTACACTACATATGATCAGGGTATACGATAAAATATGATAATATAAGTTTAAAGAGTTTCTTATAAGTAACAAAGGCTAAGAAAGATTCGAGTACCATTTCACAACAATTGTTCTTTAAATGTAATATTGTATATAGTGAGGATTATATTTCCATACTTGTTTATTTCTAATGATGTAGGCTTCAATTTATTAGTAAGTTTTTGAATATCTAGTCTTTTAATTTGAAATTACTATCTTGTTTTATTTCAATCATCCAAGAATGATAAATGTCTGATTCAGTACTTTGGACTACATTATTGTTTTACTCATTCACTGAGCGAGTAGGCTCACCCCTCTACGCAATAGTTTTAGGGAAACTGTGGGGATTGAAGATATCATTACATCAGAGTAGATCTTCCACAAGAGTTAAGTCTGAGTATAGTTAAGTTCAGTCAGTCCTTGTCACTCTAGGTCCTTGTAAAGAAATAAGAGAGAGTTGTAAATGATGATGTATAACATTATTCCTCTTTTAGCAATATATGTGAATCGGCAAGTCTTATGTGCTTAAAAGTATGAGAAACATAATGAATGTTCATACTTGCATTTTTACTGTTGAAATCAGATTAGAGAAATCAATGTTTAGATTCCCTTGTAAAGTTAGTTTATGTGGTTCAATGCGAGAAAAAAAAGAGTTTGGAAAAGAAGAAAAAGTTAAGGGTGATCTTTGTATTATGTTAAATCCTCAATTTATGCCCTAATCTAATGATTAATGGTAATTGTGAGATCGGGGTGTACCAACTTAGTATCAGAGCTTAGGCTGAGTTGTCAGGGACCATTAAGTTAGTAAGTTAGAGTCATAAGTGTGGCAGATAGGAGGTGTTATGATGTTAGCTCTGGGGATTTGAGTATTTGGATATCCTGGCCCAGTATATGAGTACTTGGATCAACCAGTATCAAGCTACTCTGTCTATTCTTTATTGTATACCCTGGCCAGGTATACAGTGGAAGGATGGTCTAGAGAGGAACCCTAGAAATATTAGGGTTAGAAAAAAGATAAGTAACATGAATTAAGATAATAAATATAAAATGAGATAGAAATTTCATTTCATATTGTTGTTTTATTGGAGATGAATAGAAAATCTCTTATATGTTTGAATTCAGATATTTAGTATTTTGAAATATATATGGGTCTTTAAGATTTGTTGTACACTATGTAGTTGTAGCATTTATTGATTACATTCTTTGTATCAAGAAATGATCTTTGAATGAGCTTTCCTAAGTGGATAAGTTTTCTTCCACACATTTGAGATGAATAGGAGTTGAGTAATCCTGAGTAGCTCTTTGCTTTAGGACTGTAGGTTTGGCCTGGTCCGGATGGCAGGATGCATTAATGGGATCTAATGACTCCTATTAGTAACATAACAAGATTAAATTCTAGATAGATTAGATCCAAATTCTAGTATGAATGTATATACTCTAAGATTTTGAAGTATAAGGGAAAGATTGGGATTACTAAGAATCAGTTGGAACTGATATCTGAGATCCAACTTTGGGGCCTCATATGAGAAATCCTTCATTGGGAATAAAGGAACACGACATAAGGTTCTGGATAAGTTTAATTATTAGTATTATATGAACTCTAAATATGAAATATGGAAAAGATATGAGAAAAGTATGTAAGGGCCAAGATAGTAAGATTCAATCATGAGGAATGGATTATATAACCAAGTACAATGTTTTTATGTACTCCAAAGAAAAGGGAAAATAGAAGAAAAGAGCTAAGTATACAATAAGTACATAGAAGTGAAGAGTCTTCAGAAGAGTTAAAGTGAAGAGAGCTAGATGAGCATATATATCATAAAACTAGGATAAGAAACTTAGTTGAAACAAAGAGAAATGTTTGAAATAATGAGCTTGATGAAGGAATGAGGGTTATGATATAATTGAGAGCATGGAATGTATACCTTTATTAATAAGTTTAATATATTCATCCTTACTGCCGTTGGATTCTCAATCTCTATACAACAACAAACTAGTTTCTAAAAGAAGAACAAGAGTGTAGCTAAATAAATGAATAGGTCATACAAAGGTAGACTATATTCAAGAAGGAAAAACTTGATTAAAAGAGAAACTATGTTCCACCCATGCATGAGCCGTTTGATTTAAAATGAAGGATATGTAATGTATTAAACATCAGGTGATACTAGTAGAGAGATTATTGATTTAGAATTTCAACTTCACATTAGTAGAAGGATAAAAGGAAATATATGCAACATGGTATACATGATCATACACGTAAAAGAAGCAACATGATCATAAGAGAAAACTAGAAGTTAAAGATGACATGTGGAATAGTAGTATATGGTAAGGGAATTATGGAAAGTAAAGAAGGGTTTGAAACATAATGGAGTAATATAGATTATAAAAGAAAGAGGTTGCAAGATTCATGAAAGTGCTAATTAGTCAAGTATCCTTGTTGATAATTTATTTAAACCTACATATGAGAAATGTATTAATGAATGTTTGAAGATAAGAATTCTAAGTATCAAAATCATCCTCTTTCATATCTTCCTTAATGAGAGCAATGTGGGAATGAAGTGATAAGAAAATGAATCATATATGATGCATAACCACCGTGGTAGAGACATCTAGTGAATGTAATAATGACATACAATATGATGATGGAACCCTAGCAGGGTAAATTAAGAATGTAATCTATCTGAATGGCCAAGTAAGAGAAAGAAAATTCAATTGATAAGATAAGGAAGACTTTAGTAAAATTTGTGAGATCCAAAGTTCGAATTTCAAATTAAGGGAGCAAAGTCACATCACAATAACGTCATGCTACTGATAAGGACCAAACCCTAGAATGTTTAGAGTTGTAGTAGTTCAAGGGATGTCAACAATGATTTGACCTTGAATACTAACACCTCTATAAAACAAGATCATGAGATTTGCACTATGAGAAGTAAACTAGCACTGATAGTAATCCAAAGTTTAAAGATAGTTAATCTGAAAGGTTGATAAACAATATGGAAATGATTCAGAGTAAAGAGTAAGATATAAATTTGAAATGTAACAAGTGTGTTTTGAACAAAAGGAGAAATACAATATGAGTGAGGTGCGATATGAGATAAATTCTTGCAGTGATAGCAAGAACGATGAATAATTTATTTGTACCTTGTATGTTTCAATTTTAGGAATGTTTAATCTTAATGATTAAAATGAGAAGGATTAGTAGCAAAAAGTAAGTAACAGTGAATGAGGAGAGAGATAAGAGAAAACAATGGCTTTTAGTAATATGTGAATTTGTTTTTAGAAGTATAATTTGTTGAAGGTATATAAAGGGATGTAAATTTGTTTTACATACGATTTTAGTTGTACATTTGCAATCAATATGTTAATTAAAAGAGTCCGATAGTTGTAGTCATTCATACCGGTAATCCATCTTAGTATTGTACAATTGTGGTATGGTGATATGGGTCAAATGATGATAAAACAAATGGAGGGTTACCCTAAATAAGGTAGTCTTACCTATTCACTCATATGAATAGAAGGGAAGATAACCATATTGTATTGATATGTAACCCTAATGAGGTATAGCTTGTTATACCTAGCTTTAACATAACTAAGTGATGGTAATTGGGTATGAATAGTCCTTGAATGACTAATACAATCATGGAGTACTTTGTTACTATTGTTGAAACCCTAGTATGCTATAAACTGGTGGTTACACGTTGAATTATGTGTGGGTTCATACTTGAGAATAATATGGAATGTGATGGTAATGCTTCACCTTATGCATCCATGATGCAATGGGGATGACATGAGTAGTATTATACAATTGTTGTTGAATCTAGTCTTCCAACTCAAGACTGTTTTTCTATTTGAGTAGCACAATAGTAAAATTCAAAAGAACATGGTGAACTCTCTTTTGTGACTTAGTGGTAATACATAACAATAGTACATATTGAGCCATATGAATTGAGATAGTTGGATCAGATTATCAATGTTGAGGTAACACCTCAAGAGTATAAAAAAATATTGAAATTGTTGTCTCTTTCTCTACTATGATTGATTGTGGCATAGAGAATTTGTTTGTTATCATAGAGAACTGTTTTAACATGTTGTGATTAGAAAAGAGATAAAGGACTGAATTTTGAAAACTACATTCAAGTATAAAATACAAGAATGTAATGACATGTAAGATTTCAGAAGCTTAAAATAAACTTTGAATATACTTTGTTTACGTATTATGTTTCGGGGACAAAACTTTTTAAGGGGGTGAGAATTTAATTACCACATTTGTGTTTAATTGGTAAACTAGGGTTTACCTGAATGATTACATGCTTGATTAGATTGAACATCGTTTAGACTTGATTAGTGATAGTAGATCAATTGTGATGTTTCAAACCTAAGAAGAAACTTTAACTATGATTTTAGTTTGAAGAATTAGGGTTTGAGAAATGTAAACCCTAATCGGAAAAAATTAGGGTTTTGATAGTACATGAATATGGAATTTGATCAGGATAGCAGTGTGGTAAATGATTTTTCGTATTTTCTATAAATTTGTATTTAATTGAATTTTTGATATGATATGGACAACTCAATCATGCACATTTGAGAAAAATTTCAAAATATTTGAATGTTCTTTGAATGTGGTTCTCGGTCAAACTATACTTCGACCAAAATGCTGACAGAGTGCTTTTTAGTAGTGTAGTGTTTTATTTTTATTTATTTATTGGTACCTCAAAATCATCCAAAATTCTAACTGGAGATTTAAAACTCAATCATAAACAACATTTAAAATTTTCATACATTTTGGATGCATTTAGACCTTATCAGTAGATGAATTATAGTAGTATTGTTTTGACAGAAAATTCAGCTAAAATAAGAGAAAGTATAGTGAGGGGTCAATGTGCAATTGACCCAAGTAGCTCAATTTCTCTATGTGGTCAACCTAACACACAAGGAGCTCTCATAATTCGTGATTCAATCTAGAGAAATGAAATCCTAGAGAGAGAGAGGGAGAGTTAGGGTTTGAGAGGAGAAAGTGATGGAGATGCTGACCTAGGGTTTTGCAGTCCGAGGAATGATGAAATCATGTAAGTTTAGCCTCTTCGGATATAGTTTCATGGTGAATCTTCTCTCACATGTCAAGATTCTATCCCTCCTCTAATTTGATCCAAAATGGTGTCAAAACTTCCCCTTTTCTCACACTTTCTTCATAATCCCTCATTTTTAGGTTTTCCAAGTTGAAGGGAAGAAGAATCGGGTGAACTGCTAGGGATTTTATATGAGATTGATATTTTCAGGGATGAGTTGTGTTTTAAGGTGTTTTACACCTTAGGGTGAGTGGGTAAAATAATATTTCTATCAATTGTACTCAATTATATGGTTTTAATTTATATTCTCGATTTCACCCTAGATGATAATAAATGAAAAGAACTGTTCTTGAATTCAGTTTATAGAATACTTCAATTCATGTTCCAACTATGATATGAAAATGTTTATATGATGACATGGATATATATATCCATGTATCTTGAATACTACAAAATTATGAATTTTATTGAGAATCTTCTGAAGATCTAAATTTTCAAGTAATTCAGATGCATGAATACCATTATAGCTTAAATTTATATTTATGCTTATATGATCTTACTTATGTTCCTAGTGCATATAATTCTACATGTTTGATCTATTTGATTTGATATATGGACAAATAGAGTTTTTGATTTTCACAATAAATATCCTGTGAATAGCAAGTAATAAAGGATGGAAACCCAATCTAGTATGCTTTTACAAGTATACATATCTAATTTAGTAGTAAATGGCTGATTGAAATGATTCATGTGATATTGTGGGATTTTATCTGAATATTATCTTATATGCATACATGCTTTGTTTATGAGATTCAGATTTTCTAACTTAAATACTTGTCATGAAATGCATATGTTGGTATGCTATTGCAAGTGGAGAGATATGACATGCCCTAGATAGGTATGTTATCGATGCCATGCATAAATGTGAGAAATGTTGAATGAGAATATTTATATTAGTAGACATGATATATGTTTGAATACATGAGAAGTGCTACATGTGCATGAGTAAGGAGAAACCCTAAGAAAGGGGTAAACAATGTGTTAAGCATTCAGTTCAATATCATTAGTGATTTCAATTCAATAGTCTGAGTAGTCATTAATATATAGAGTTAAAAGATATTAGTCTTAGAGAAAGATATAATCAAAGTTACAATAATAATAGTAGCCCTGAACACCATATATTCCCTATGAGAGGTCTGCGTCGTAGGGATGAAACGACCTAACCCTGGCAGTATCCAGTATATGGGGGTCAGATCGTACTAACATGTGGTACGACGGACGAAGCCCTAGTGGAATTCTCCTTAAAAATACAGTATGTAGTGTCCAACATCAACCAGAGATCCTGGTGGCACTAGAGTACAAAAAAGCCAATAGGTGGCTTGACTCTCCGCCTGTGTACTCAGGTTAGAGAAGGAGTCCAGTTTTACGACCCATAGGTGTGATGAGGTCAGAGAGCCATTTTCCTGTTGTAGACCAGTGATGTAGTCAGGCTTAGCATCCCGAGTGTGTCAGCTAAGTCTTGTATGGTGAGATTGTATTTCGTTACAATTCTTCATATGTAGACTACACTACATATGATTAGGGTATAAGCTAAAATATGATAATATAAGTTTAAAGGGTTTCTTATAAGTAAGAAAGGCTAAGAAAGATTTGAGTACAGTTTCACAATAGTTGTTCTTTAAATGTAATATTGAATATAGTGAGGATTATATTTCCATACTTTTTTATTTCTAATGATGTAGGCTTCAATGTTATTAGTAAGTTTTTGAATATCTAGTCTTTTAATTTGAAATTACTATCCTGTTTTATTTTAATTATCCAAGAATGATAAATGTCTGATTCAGTACTTTAGACTGCATTATTGTTTTACTCATTCACTGAACGAGTAGGCTCAAACCTCTACTGAAAATTTTTAGGGAAACCACGGGGATTGAAGATATCATTACATCAGAGTAGATTTGCCACATGAGTTAAGTTAGAGTATAGTTAAGTTCAATCGGTCCTTGTCACTCTAGGTTGAAATAAGAGATATTTGTAAATGATGATGTATAACATTATTCCTCTTTTAGCAATATATGCAAATTAGCAAGTCTTATGTGCTTAAAAGTACGAGAAACATAATGAATGTTCATACATGCATTTTTACTGTTGAAATCAGATTAGAGAAATCAATGTTTAGATTCCCTTGTAAAGTTAGTTTATGTGGTTCAATGCAAGAAAACAAAGAGTTTGAAAAAGAAGAAAAAGTTAAGGATGATCTTTGTATTACGTTAAATCCTCAATTTATGCCCTAATCTCATGATCAATGGTAATTGTGAGATCGGGGTGTAACAGTATGAACCTTGGTGGATCCACCTAAAGGGGTAAAACCTATAGGGGGAAAATGGGTCCTTCAAAAAGAAGACTGGCATGGATGGTAAAGTACACACCTATAAGGTCATACTGGTTGCAAAAGGTTTTAGACAAGTTCAAGGTGTTGACAATGAGGCAACATTTTTCTCCAATTTACATGGTAAAGTCCATCAGAATCATTCTTTCCATTATAGCTTATCATGACTATGAGATTTGGTAGATGGATTCGATAACCACATTCCTTAATGTGAATCTTCTTGAGTATGTGTACATGACACAACTAGAGGGTTTTATAAATCCAAAGTGTAAGACCCGAGACCTAGTTTAGTGCTTGATGGTGTTTACTTTTCTTAATAAGATGCTTGAACCTTAATCTAATCATGTGATGAGCTTTAATAACATGTGACATGTTTACCTTTTCAATTTGGTCCAATTTGAATAAAGTTTCAACTAATTATGCTATATGTGTGCTTATTTTGAACCAAGATGCAAAATATCCATGTTGAGGGGTTACTTTGCAATTTGTCACATATTAGATGTGCCTCACATGTTTTAGCATCACGAGTGAGAGAATTGAGCTTTGGGGTTCCTTGTTGTCCTTGGTTTGATGAGGAGAGAAGTGGTGACTCTTTGGATGTGTTTTTAGGGTTGGCTTTGGTGGTTGACCTTATTTGAGTGTTAGTCTTTTGTGATGATTTTCAGAGACCACCCTTATGTTTTGTTGATGTTTCTCTCTAAGTTCAAAGGCTTTTGATTGTAAGCTTGAGTTATCTACATTGAAGAGGCCTAGATCTCTTTCTTTTGGTTGTTGATGATCTGGGGTCTCTTATGGTCATTGGTTTCTCTTCGACCGAGAGGTGATAGTGATGTCTTCGATCGATGGGCTTTGTGACCTTGGTTTCTCTTCGACCAATGGTCCTCTAGGACCAAGTGAGGTCTTGGTTTTCCTTGTTTTTTAGGAATGTAATCCTTGCATGGTTTTAGTAGATGCATGGGTGATCTTTTGATGGAAAAGTGTCATGAGAAACCCTAACCCCTAGTTAATGCAACTAATATTATTAATAATCTAGAATTAATTAAAACAAAGAAATCTTTCCGCGGCTCTGCTAGGGTTTGGGCTATTTTCCATCTACATGCGAGGAGGTGGCGCCGGCGGCCGTGGAGGCCGCAGCGGCAGAGGACTCTTCGGGGGAACTCGCCCACCGGAGGGAGGAGGCGTGGAGGAAGGTAGCATCTACGATGCGATGGAAGGTATCGACGATGAAGCGGCAGTACTGACCGGAGAGGGCAATGTCTCTCTGGACCCGAAGACGACGCCCAAGGAAGTGCAGGGCACAACATCAACTACTCATACCGAACCCGCAGAGACAACCATTGCTTTCAGAAGCGGCGTGAGTGCTGGCTCCGGCGTGCATGCTAGTGAATACCATCTGAACGATAGCGGTGATCCTCGCCCCAGGCCTTCACGGCAGGTTCCTTTAGGCAACACCGGTCTTAGTCTGAACTTCTCATCTTCAAGGCAATCTCACACCAGGGAGGCCACCCGCACCAACGCTATGGATGTCGACTCCGACATCCCCTTGCAATCTCAGTTCCCTGACTTACCCAATAGGAATCCTACTTTATAGCAACCTCTGATTGCGCAATGAAGTTCATACAGAGAATTGGTAGGCAGGCACATGACAGAGGACCAAGGCTACATACGGATCGATCCTGAAGACAACAACACCACCCTGAACCCCGATGACATCATATGTACATCTGAGAATGGCATGCCATCCTTTGGTCTGAAACCGGACGCCCACGACAACCTTCTTAAGCCATGGAAATTCACGGTCATCGTCAAGCTTCTGTCTAAAGAAATAGGGTTTCTTACTCTCCAAGAGAGGCTGAAACTCATGTGGAAACCGAAAGGATCCTTTAATCTCATTGATCTTGCAAACGACTACTTCGTCGTCCAGTTGCAGCGGGAAGACGATTATATTCACGCCTTAGCAGGCGGTCCTTGGCCACTCTTCGGTTCGTACCTCACAGTTCAGCGATGGAAGCCAGAATTCTCGCCAGAAATGTCCACAAACCCGAAGCTGGTTGCTTGGCTACAGATTCCAAATCTGCCTATACATCTTTACAAGGAAATTCTACTGGCGAAGATCGGCGACGCAATCGGGAAGACTATTAAAGTGGATCTCAACACCTTAACACAGCGGCGGGGTCGCTTTGCCAGAATCGCGGTTGACTGGATATGGCGCAGCCCCTGACACCACAAGTTATGATTGAAGGCAACCATTACCGCATCGAGTATGAGAATATCCCCTTCATCTGTATGCACTGCGGCCGTGCGGGACACCTCGAGAGGGACTGCACCAAGTGCATCATGGCGGAGAATGAATTTAGGAAGAATGTTGCGAGTGACGTTCCTGCACAACCACCCCCTCTATCACCAGGGTTCATAGAGTGCATATATGCCAAACCTATCCAATGCAAGCAGCATCCTCCCAGAGCAGTAGGATAAAAATCACAACCTTCCTCGACAAACTGCTTCCAAACCCTAGACACGTAGGAAAAGGAAGATGACACTACTGAGACCATCAATGTCGATAATGTCGTGGAAAGAATAACCAGTGGTATTGATTGGAAGACACGTAAGTAGAACTCAAGGTTGTGGTGCGATCTAGCCAATACAGACCATCTCCTGCCTGAACAACAACATGAACCCCTGCCTTATTCTCAGGGGACAACTGTTTCTCGCTCCACAAACTCACAGCCTTCCGACAACCATATGGCGGTACACCCTACTAGAGATGCGGTCCTCGTCGGCAGATCGTAGGAAGAGCAACCCTTCACCACCATGTCCTTCTCGCTGGGCGATACGCCATCCAGGGACTTCCCAATTCACCCCTACCAGAGCCCTAGACGAAACTCCGTCGGAATTCATCTCAGAAATAGGAAGGTGATCCAATCTGGGGGTCCCGCGATTCCGTCAAATAGGAAGCGGAGCAAGACATCTCTCTTACCGGATCTTGAAGAAGAAGCCAGGTCGATGGGAACCTCTACCCTTGCAAATTCCGATCAATGAAGGTAATCTCCTGGGATGTACAGGGTGCCTGTGACAAAGACACCCACCTTGTTGTTAAAGATCTTGCTCAGAAATACAACATTTCAGTCTTTTGTATGCTGGAGACTCGGTGTAGCGGCGACAGGGCTTCCGGGATCATCAAGAAGCTTGGGTTCGCTCACTCGCATAGAGTAGAAGTCGTGGGCTTCTCAAGAGGCATCTGGGTGCTTTGGAAGCACAATGTCGATTTGGAGATCCTCTTCTCTCACAAACAGTTCATTCACTGCAACATTGGGGGCACCCTCTTCACCTTCGTCTACGCAAGTACAACCAGAAGTGGCCGTAAACGTTTATGGAACCACCTCAGCTCCCTCGCCAACACGACAAACCCCTGGGTGGTGATGGGTGATTTTAGCGTCGTCATGTACCCCTCGGAGAAGTATGGGAGTGTTACCTTTGACACCGCCAATAGCAATGATTTCATTGAGGATATGAATGAGTGTTCCCTGTATGATCTGGGAGCATCTGGTGCCCGGACCACTTTTCAGAGGGGGCTCCTTCATGAACGCCTAGATAGGGCCTTGGAGAACAGATCATGGATCGAGTCTTCTAGCACAAAGGAGACTCGTGTTCTCGAAAAGAATCATTCGGACCACACTCCCATTATGGTGTCATACTCTGATCCTCTACCTACCTGCAACTCTATTCCTACCCGAACCTCTGCTAGATGGTATACCACGCCTGGATATCTCAATTTCTTCAAAGAATCGTGGCCTTTAGAGCAAGACCTCATGACAGCGAGTGCCTCCTTTCTCTCTAAAGCCAAGAAGTGGGACTCATCTATAAAGAAGATCGACAGGAAGGAGAAGGATAGGATCTCGAACAAAATCCAATGGAACCAGATGAATTTGGCTCTTCGCTACAATCAAGATATAGCTCAAGAAACCATCAGCTTACAAGGACAATTAGATATGATCCTGAGAAGAGAAGAAGATGAGAGCCAGCAAAGGGCTAGATGCGACTGGATACGGCTAGGGGACAATAACACTCGCTTCTTTCAATCCTTAACCAAAGTGAGGAGACAACACAACCGAGTGATTTGCCTCAAAGACGACGATGGAGAATGGATCCACAACCCGTCGGATATTAAATCCCTCATTCTCTCCTTCTTCTGAAATGTCTATCTGGAATCCAACAACGACCTAAGAAGGAATACCAGCTCGTCCTTCCCAGGTTCCTTTCAACCCCTTTCCAGTAGCCAGTGGGCTCAACTGGTAGCCATTCCGTCTCAGGCCGAGATTCACCACGCCCTCTTCTCAATGTCCCCTATCAAGGCCCCTGGACCTGATGGGGTGGACGCAGCTTTCTATCAAAAGAACTAGAGTTCACTCAAGTCCCACCTTTGCCGTTTTATTCAGCAACCTTTCCATGGAATAGCTATGCCTCTCGGGTGGTCTGATTCTCTCATTGTTCTCATACCCAAGCTATCAACCCCAGAACGATGCTCCCAATTCCGCCCAATTTCACTTAATAATGTATGTTCCAAGCTACTGTCCAAAGTGATAGCCTCCAGAATCAAACCTTTCCTATGTGATTGGATTTCACCCCACCAGTCGGCCTTTATCCCTGGACGTAGGATCGGAGATAATACTGCATTAGTACAGGAAGTCATTCACTCTATGGAATCCAAAACGTGCAAGAAGAAATCCATGGCGTTGAAGCTGGACCTTGTGAAAGCCTTTTGACAAGATGAGTTGGCACTTCATTCTTGACACCCTCAACAAAACTTCTCTACCGGAGGTCACCATTAACACCATAATGCAGATCATCACTTCTGGGAAGTCCTCTGTCCTATGGAACGACGAATTGGCGGGCTCCTTCAAACCGTCCTGCGGGGTGAAGCAGGGTGACCCCTTGTCACCGTACATCTTCGTGCTCTGCCTCGAGAGGCTCAGCCAAATGATAGCCCAAGAGGTCTCCAACCACTCCTGGAGACCCATCATCATATCCAGGTCCAAAATACCCATCACCCATGCTAGTTTTGTGGACGATATTATCCTCTTTGGCCAGGCTTATAAATCCCAAGCTAAAACCATCAAGGCATGCCTCAAGAGATTCAGCGAAGCCTCCATCTATTTCTATCACATGAAAAGTCCACCTTGTTCTTCTCGCACAACACACCAAGATGCCTAAGAACATCGATCTGCAGGAAGATAGGAATACAAGAGACCAGTAACCTGGGGCGCCACCTTGGTGTTCCAATTGTTCACAAAAGGAAAAGAAAGAGTTTATTCGTAACCCTCACAGAGAAGATTCACAATCAGATCAACCAATGGCAGAACAAACTCCTCTCACTTGCAGGAAGGACTACCTTGGCTCGATCGGTATTACAGTCGTAGGCTTGTTATGTGATGCAGTCTGTCCAGCTACTGTCGGCAACCTGTGACAAGATCGACTAGCTTATTCAGAACTTCATCTGGAACGGGAACTCCAGTAAGTGCCTCAATCTCATGGCATGGAAGCAGGTTACCAAACCAAAAGCACGAGGAGGTCTAGCCATCAAACATACCAAGGATTTTAATACTTCCCTTCTTTTGAAGATGGCCTGGGCCTTCCTTCAAAGACAACGCATCCCCTGGATTGAACTCATGATCGGGAAATATCTGAGTAGGGGACAACCCAGCCCCAACGGTTCCCAGCTTTGGTAAAGCATCGCCATCTCTGGACTCGACACCTATGTCTGGTCAGATGAATGGTTGGGTGACGACTTGAAGCCTATGATCAAACATGAGCTAACTATACCAGAGGACCTACTCGATCTTAAGGTCTCATGCCTGGTTAGAGAAGATGGCTGCTGGGACACTAATTTCATCAACTATTGGTTTGACACAGACAGTGCCCATTCCATTCTGCATATGCCTATCCCCAATTCATCACTCCGCACAGATAAATGCATATGGAAGCTCACTCCGCATGGTGCCTTCTCTCGAGCTCCGCCTACACGTCTATCACCATGACAGATGACGCGGACCTTCCGCTGTTCAAAACCATCTGGAACATGAAGATACCTCACCAGATCAAGCTTCACCTTTGGCTTCTTCTACACGGCCGGCTTCTTACTAATTCCATGAGGACCCATAAACACCTTACCGACAACCCCATCTGCTCCAGCTGTACCACTGAAGAAGAGGATTGCCTT
The DNA here is from genome assembly GCA_963693085.1 of Alisma plantago-aquatica. Lineage (NCBI taxonomy): Eukaryota > Viridiplantae > Streptophyta > Magnoliopsida > Alismatales > Alismataceae > Alisma > Alisma plantago-aquatica. The sequence continues at coordinate 995,448,122 of OY856410.1, read as the reverse complement.
CACACCATAAGGGACTGTAATGATGCGAAGCACACCTGGACCTTGCTTTTGCCACCGGTGGCACAAAACTTCTTTCAATACCAGGATGTTTATGAGTGGTTCTCCTACAATCTAAAATATATGCGTGAGCATGAGTATTGGGATATCAAATTTGCAGTCACATGTTAGAGGATCTGGAAGAACCAAAACCGATACATCTTTGAGAACAGGAAGACCCCTTCCCGTATTCTGGCCCTTCAATGTTTGGCTGACACTTCCTCTATCATTCAGGCCTTTTCGCCCTCCCCAACGCCAACTTCTGATAACTCCGATGACGGTATGTCTGATACCAGTTGCTCTAAAGAAGTAATGCCTCCTCAACCTATGACGCTAGACCCCTTAGCTTCCATCATACATGTGGATGCCGCACTTTCGAGTACCACAAAGACCATTAGCTCCTGTGCCATTGCCAAAAGTAGTCAAGGTCACTGGTTAATAGGAAGCGCCAAAAATAACCCCTGGTGCTGATGCTTTGGAAGGGGAACTGAAATCCATCCTCTTAGGCGTCAAGGTGGCTGCTCTTAACGATTTCTCAAAAGGTTTGATCATTTCAGACTCATGGAATGTTGTGCAATGGGAAGCTAAAGCTAAGAAGCCTCCAGATAAGTACCTCTTGATCACAAGCAAGATCATTGATGCTCTACGGAACCATGCTACCCCGAAGATCATTTATTAGCAAAGAAGCCAAAACAAATTGACTGACGCTCTAGCTAAGTTTTGTCTAAAGCAGCCGTCCTCACCATTGACGTGGAATGAGTGTCCATCCCAGGCCAATCACATCTACCTAGAGGACCATAAGTCCTTCCCGTCTCTCTATCATGTAGCTCAATGATGTAACTAGTTGAACTAGTTCAAAAAAAAAACCATAATACCTTGACACCTAACCCCTTTTCACCTCTCTCCTACTCTTAGGTATATAACCCCTCTCCTTCACATGCAATTATATATTTTCTCCCTCCTCCTTTGGTTCTTGGTGATGTGGAGGATCTCATCTTTGGTGCTTGGTGGCTGAAATACTTTGCATGTGGTGATCCAAGTTGGAGCTACTCTTAATTGGTGATCTTTGGTGATCCTTTGATCCTTTATAAGTAATCCATCTCTTGATTTCATTTTCTTGCAAAAATCCTACCTCTCTTTTGTTCTTCTTGGCTGAATCCATGGAGCTTCCATGGTAGTGCTTGTGTTGGGATGGAGGTACCCCTCTCTCTTGAGTTGAATCCCTAGTTTTCCAAGGTAGTGTTCAAGTTGAGTGGAGGAACTATTTTCCCCTTTCTCTCCTTTTGTTCCTTTCGGCCTAAAAGTTTTGGTTCTCCTTCTTGTCCTTTTTGACCTAGGGTTTTTCTTCTCTTTGAGGTGCTGACTAGCTTGGTCATGGAGGAGATCAAAGCGAGGTTTCTCTCTTGCTTTTGAATCTTCTTTCTTGGAGGTGGTTGCACCATAATCTAAGGTGGGTTATATAACTTTTTCCCTACTATTTTTGCACTTTAATTCTACATGCAACTTGTTCCTAAATTGTGATTATATGTTGTTGACAATGGTATCTTATTTTGGGTTTGTTCTCCTATAATCTTCTTGCATATAGTTCTTTCTTTATCTAAACCCTAACTCATATGCATGAAAATTAAATGATGGAGATGATGATCATTTTACATACATATTGACCTTGGTTTTGTTGTCATGTTTCTTAGTTCAGATGTCTTTCTTGAGGTGGAGTTTGGTTGTAATTTCATGTTCTTGAATCTAGGGGTTTTCATTTATCACCTCATGGTTTGCATGTTGTCCTTATGTGATGCTTGATTTTAGGATTTTGGATATGTTTTTCCCTAACGAATTTCTTTCCTTGAAGTTTTGGTCTTTAAGATGGTAACCACCTATTTTAATCATGTTTTGATAGTGTTTTATCTCTAAGAAGTCCTTCATGCTATGTTCCACGTTGTTGAGGGATTGGAGATGAGGTTTGGCCGATGAGATGGTTTCCTTTGGCTTTGGTTGTTTAAATGCTACTTTTGTCTTTGACCGTACTACTTTGATAGTTTCCTTCAGTTGCATTGATAGATGGCATTCGACTTGTTTTCCCTTCGACCTAGTCTTCTTCAACCTAGATATTCTCTTAGGTCGAAGGTATGCTTATGGTCTCTTCAGTCGCTGGTTGGTAATCTTCAATGACGGTGCTTTATGATCTCTTCGATGCTAAAGTTGAGTGGTGTTCTTGGTCATTAATGTAGTGTTATACCTATAGTTTCTCTTCGACCATGTGTGGTACTTTGGTCCCTAATGTGGGTGCTTGTATCTTTGACTGATGAGATGTTTTCATGACTTGGTTTCTGGTTTTTATCATGGTCTTCAACCATGATGATATATGTTCTTTGACCACATAGCTTGTATCCTAACATGATATTCGAACAATGATAATACATGGATGGATGGTGCCTATGTGCGATTACCTAGTGATGATAATGGTTGACCTACATGCTCCAAGAATGTGGGAGGTAATAATTCTTAGGCTTGATTCTATATGGTGTCTTGGAAACACTATTTGGATATGTTATTAAGACCCTAACCCTAATATGGACTATGGTCTAGTTGTATACCTTGTGTAAAGTGATAATATGTAATGATGATGCTTTGTTTCTCTCTCCTATTTGTATTACTTGAATTTTGCAGGTTGTATGAATTTCATAACTATTGAATGCTATGATGTGTTTGGTATGATATAGGGTAATAATTGTGAGCCTTTATGAGGCATGATAAGATAATGATAATGTACAAGAATTATGTGATTTGAGTCTTATGACCTGGAAGAGGCTCAATGCCTAGTTTGAGGTTATATCCTCTAGTAATGTGACAAGGGATTGATATCCCCTAGTGATGAGATAACATTTATGGCCTTATATGGCAGTGATATCAAGTGATGATGTGACAAATTTATACTTCATATGTTTTTATCATCTACAGTTGTAACACACCCTTATCTTTATAGAGTTTGTTTCGGGCTTAAACATAGTAACTTGATTAATGATAAATGACACTCAATTGGATTAACTAATAAAGTGAAACCCTAATCATATCGTTTACCTATGCCATAGGTACATCTACAAATTTTACTACTTGTTGGATGGTGAAATGGGTTCTCCCTTAGTGGAAGCCCAGAGTCGTATATTGTTGAGTATATGCATTTTGTAGGATTCGTTGCAATCATACCCTGGTTGGAGAACGATCAAGATTGTATCTCAGTGATGTTATTTAGTATGTGTATATAATATGTTTTGTGGATGGCTACAGTCATACATCAGTAGGAGTGCGACTGCGGTCGTAACTTAGTTTTCACTAGTGTTGTTCCTGTATACAATGGTAGACTAGGATGTTTTGCAGTTGGAACTAATATGTCACTGTGGATGACTCAAACTGATCGAGGGTTTGGGATATCATAGGAGTCCGGCTCCTCCTAGATCTTATATGGCACTAATTTTGACTTAGCAGTGGTTAGTTGGAGTATGAATGGTATACCTTATCTCCTCAGGTAATAATAAAAGACATAACATAACTGTGTGGTGTATTTGCTAAGGATTAAACACGATTCACATTGGATGACCCTTTACCTTATCTCTTGTACTGATTTCTTGGATTATAATGCGGTAAGAGAAATCAACTGCTATACATGTTCTTCATATTCCTTCTTAAAGTATAAGATGAACTACTTCTCGGTTGTGTATACCTTAATTGCCTATACAAAGTTAATGACTTAATTAATATCATTTAAATGAATCTCCGCAACCTGATAATAATGTTATCTTGCTTGTTTAATCTATATGTGCTTATAATAGTTGCGGTAGAGAGTAATATCTCTCTCTAGGATGTTGGTCTCACCCTGTGGGTTTCAACATTTTTTAGGTGGTTGTGCATGACGCGGTAGAGACCGTATGATTGAGGCTGAGCAACAAGTGGAGTAGTAGCTATTGAATGTTGGATATGTTGCTAGTGTTTTGTAGTAGAGTCATATATTTAGTCCATGTACTGTTAAGTCCTTGGGGAGGCTGTAGTGGTTTTTGTATATCAATATGAGTTTTGGAAATATGCCATGGTTGTACATAGAGGGAGTTGCACGAGCTGAGGAAACAAGACAAGTTCATCCCTGAGGGAACAAGGGATGAATTGACAGTTGCTCTGGGTAACCCAGAGCATCCTGGACGTGTTAGGGATGCAGCCGTTGGTGTGGGCATCAAAGCTTTTTTTGGGCCATCCCAGCACAAACATGTCCCAAAAGAGGGACTTTCACAAGAAGAGGTAACATATTCTCTCTTTATAATGTTACTGTAAAAGAGAATTCAATATTTAGAAGCTAGCGTTTCTTTTATCCATGTATAGGTAGATAAGCTAGTTGATAGGAAACTCGAAGAAGAACTAAAAAAGTGGTAGGCATCTCAGACTGCCACTTACCAGACAGTACCTATGGCGTCTCGCTCTACTCCTACTGCAGAGGTTGGGAGTAATCCTGTAGACCCACCACCTAGCACATCCGATGTAAGTATTTTTATGACATAGTAACTAGTTTTTTAATTCAATATGATATGTATATATGAAATTATAGTCGTTTCAAAAAAAGATGATATGTATATATGTATATAACATTCTTTACACAAAAATTTGTAGGGGTTGAAGCCATGCCGTCTAAAAAGTAAAGAATATGTCATTGCAGAGGCGTCGACTTACCCATCCCTACCAGGGGAAATGTTTCACGGGTCTCCATTACCAGCTGGTTGGATTCATGTGAGCCCGGTACATATATTCTCCAAGTGGATGGATCTTCCATTGCCATATGCCCACCCAGATTTTGAAACGCTTGGTGAGGCAGAAGGAGGAGTGATATTGTGGCTAAAAGCGGATGTCCTCTTTACTGAAACTGTATGGTAAATTTACATTACGTTAAATTGTTAGTGTGTGTATATGATGTCAGTTGATCTGAAATTATATATATATATATACAGGTTAAAAAGAAGACACCCACAACATCTAGGCCTCCACCTCCACCTCCTACATTACCCAGTTGGGTTCCACAGGACCTACCTATCCCATTAGGTCCTAACTATAGGGGTATGGAACTATGGTTAGGCGAACATGATATAAATTGCCCTATAACTGTTTCTATAAATTCAGATGTTGCATGTCAATCATACGAAAGCAACCTATTTATATAAGATATTTTGGAGTTGTTTCGATATGATTGGCTAAATACATATGTGATAGAGCTATGGATAAGGTGAGATCTTCTTTATACATCCATATACCTTGTGTAGGATCTGGTGATATGGTTTCTTATTTATTAATGCATGCGTAATTAATACATATTTTGTAGCTACTTAGACAAGATATGTGCAGATTTTGCATTTGAACATGTAGGATTTTTTATTCCATCTTTGATTAGTCTAGTAGCTAAAGACCCTCCGTCAGTTCAACAATACTGCTATGAGGCTTTTACAATTTGCTCAAAATAATAAGACAGTGATAATAGCTCCATTCAATGTAGAGTAAGTTTACTTTTCTTATTATAATTTGGACTTAAGAAAATTACATTTTTATTGTGGATTTTGAGTTATTAATTTTTTATTTTTTTACCTCTAGTGGTATGCATTGGGAGTTACTAGTTATTGTCCCTGAGATGTTCATTGTCTATTATCTAGATCCTAAGGGGAGTAAATTGAATTCAAAATATGGACACATAATGAAAATGGCATTATTCCGGTGAGAGATATTTCATTTTCATATCCGTTAACATATGTTATTACATTACTATTTAATTATGCAATGTACTGTGTTACATTAACATGTAGGGGTTTAGATGAGTTCAAAAAGGCGGGAGGAAAGGTTCCCAAGAAAAAGAACCAGAAAATAACTTAGAAGAACGTGGAAGTAAGTTCCCGACTGCAATGTATATATTATTTATGTGAACAATGCTTAATTAGTTGTATTTTTTAATATTTTGTATGTTTGAATTTATAGTGTGCTACAAAAGACAACAGATGGGCATGTGCATACTATGTTATGCGATTTATGCACATGATTATCAAATATTCCGCAGTGGACATCGATACTATTCCTGAGGTATTATATAGTCTCATTAGATAATATGAAATATATCAATCTTATTTATAGCTCATTAATTATTTATATACATCATTCTATTTACATGTGTTTATAGTTCATTAATTATATATATACATCATTTTCTTTACATGTGTTTAAAACCAACCACACTATAGGAAAGGCCTTACCAGATGTACATGCTCCCTATACGACGGGAGAATTAAATGAAGTAAGAGAAGAACGGGCAACAACCATACAAGTAGTGGGGGTTTAACATATAATTGGGATGTGGATAGCGAATAATGACTAAAGAATGATAATTTGTAAATGAATTTTTGAATTATAATATATGTGTGAATATTTCTACATGTCTGGATGTTTGTACATGTGTCTGAGTGAAAATGAATGAAACTGTTGGTTGCTATATGAATGTTTCTACATGTGTGAATGTGAAAATGAATGGAACTACAGATTGCTAGCTACATGAATGTTTCTAAATGTGTGAAAATCAAATGGAACTGCAGGTTGCTAAATGTGTGAATATTTTAGTTGTTAATTTTGCAGGTTTGTGGCCTGTTTTTGGCTGATATCAATGGATGTCATAAAACCTGCAGTTCATAACTGAACTACAAGTTTCTCATCCTGCGACCAGCCACAATAGGTCTGCAAACTGATAGAAAAAAAACAAAACAATAGGTGTCGCTTATTTGTATAAAACTGATGCCACATAGTTACAGTGTTAGTTTCCCTACTCGTAACCGACATCTATTTCCTTAACACCACGGCCGTACTGGGGTATATGGCTTCGGTTTCTTAGCTAATAAACCGACACTGATGGTTCTGGCGTCGGTTGTTCTACTAGTAACTGACGTCAATTTACCTAATGAGACCAGACACCACGGCCCTTCTGGCCAGCACGGCTGTGGCATCGGGCCAGACAACACGGTCGTGCTGGCCAGCACGACCGTGGCAGCGGGTGAGATGGCGTCAGTTATTACTAATAAACTGACGCTGATAGTGCCCCAGATGGTGCCCTTTCTATGACGCAAAGGTATATGGAATCAGTTTCTTATCTACTAACTGACGCTGATAGTGCCCCAGATGGCGCCCTTTCTGTGGCGTGAAGGTATATGGCGTCAGTGTCTTATCTAATAACCGATGCCTATAGTCCCCTGCTGGCGCATTTTTGGTGGCGCGTGAAGGGTTTTGGTGTTGGTTTTTGAACCGACGTGTAACAGTTGGGCTTTTAGCGTCGCCCACATAGGTGTCTCTTAGAAACTGACACTAAAGGCCTTAAATAACTAACACTAAAGGTTGGTTATGTACTAGTGTATATATATGAATAGGTTATCATATGTAATAGATTGTGGCATGATGGTCACTGAACAATGATGTGTATTGTCTGTTGGCTTGTTATACGATACAAGTGATCAATTTGTGGACCCCAATGTAATATGTTTTCAACTTTTATGGTTATATGAAATTGGTTTTAATTTATTATGCTTTCTGGTAACCTGCTTGTTTCGTGTTAATTCCACATTTTACATCGATGTATTTTGTTTGGTGTGATGATAGGAATAAAAATTTAGATTGGTACTAGAGTTTTAGGTTTGCTAAGTCTATTGGGACATAGGACTAGGGTTTGTGTTTGTTCTAGCATCCTCTGACATATTTAATGGTAACTTCTGCTCATGCCGAAGAAGAAGAAAAGATGTCTGTAGATAATGAAGAATAGGCTTCCTAGAGCACTGTTGTTGCACCAGGTGGTGGTTTTAGGAGGCAAGAGAGGGTTGATGGAGTGCCTGAAGAGCCCCAGTTTGACCCAACAAGTGTGGTCAATCCTGCTTTTCAATCCATGTTTGGACAATTCATGGCCATGATGATGCATATGGTGGATAGGATGCCCGTACTCCAAGCTAGAGTGGCAGTCCCCAATGCAGAATTCTAGGGTTCTGTGAAGACCTTTGAGAGGTTAAGGTAGGTGGGGGATTGGAGTATGTTAGTATGGCGGATCTTGAAGATGTTGACATGTGGATGATTGAGTTGGAGAAGTCCTTCAAGATCCTCAATATCCCTAAGGAGAATAAGGTGAAGCATGTGATATATCTATCGAAGGGAAGTGTATGCCATTGGTGGGCCATTGAGGAGGAGAAAATGCCTGGTGTTGTGATTAGTTGGGAGGAATATTGTTGAGAGTGTGTGAGCCAATACTTCCTAGGGACCTACTTGGATGAGAAGATCATGCAGTTTAAGAAGATCCAATAGGGATCTATGTCAATCAATGAGTATGAAGGCATGTTCATGGAATTTTTCAAGTTCTGCCCACATATGGAAGATATATATAAGGAGAGGATCAAATGTTTTGAGAAAGGTTTGAGTTCCCAGTTGAAAACACCAGTATAAACTTTAGAGAACACGTAATGGTTTCCACATTTGTGGAGCCATTTAGAAGCATAGAGCATTTAGTTGTGGAGAAACATGAGACAAATTCCATGAAGAGACATGCACAGTACCAAGGACAGTTGTTTGGAGGCCTCAAGAAGCCTAGGTTTTCAGCACCCTAGTCACAACAAAGGTCAACAATCCAGTCTGAGTGGTCTCAAAGTAAGGGCAGAGGTCGTACATTTCTACCAGTAGGAGCTCACAGTGTGGCGTTAGTATCTGTAACAAGGCCATCTAGGCCACAGTACGAGACCATGATTTATCACAAGTGTGGACAAGTAGGACATTTAAGGTGGGCATGTCCAGTGAAGTATGAAGAAGTGATGCAACCGATGATACAAGGTCAACAAGGATCACAACAAAAATAGTTTAGCAATGATGGAGGTCGAGGATGTGGTCAGTCATCACAAGCTGGTTTGTCTGGGTAAGCCAGTAGTGGACCGCAATGACAACAAGCAATGACTCGATTATATGCCATGAGTCATCCAGAAGGAATGGTCAACCCGCGAGCCGTGATAGGTTAGATAGAGTTATTTCATTCTGATTTGTCTTCTTCCTACTTTATATGTGTTTTGGTTGACATGGGTGCAACACACTGTTTTATAACTAGAGTGGTGATTGCTAGCTATTCCTTGCATGTTAATTGTAGATGTGATAGTCTTTGTTTAGAAACCCCCTTGGTTGGTTCCGTCGAGTTGTGGGAGGTTTCCATCCCGCATTCTTTCTTTATTGAGGAAAAACATTCAGGTGGATCTTATACCACTTGACATGCATGGATTCAATGTGATCCTTGGAATGGATACTTTAGATAGGTATCAAGTGGTCTTGGACTGTAGTGCCAAGGTGGCGACATTTGTCGATGGTGTTGTTTTGTAGATCTTCCAAGGAGATAGGATGATTCTCCTGACCTATCTGGGTACAACTATGATGGAAGAGAGGATGAAGAGGCAGGGCTGTGAAGTATTTTTGGCACATGTGGTGGATACCAAGGTGAGGAGTCCCAATATTCAAGAGGTGCTAGTTGTTTGTGAGTTTGAAGAGATGTTGTCCTATGAGTTTCTAGGTGTTTCCCCTCCTAGAGAGATTGATTTTGAGATCAATCTGGTTCCAGACACACAATCGATAGCACAAACACCATACAAGATGGCACCAACTAAGATGCAAGAGTTGAAGAAGAAGTTGTAGGAGTTTCTTGAGAAGGGTTTTATCATACTGAGCACATCTCCTCAGCATGCTCCAGTTTGTTTGTTAAGAAGAAGGATGGATCAATGCAGTTGTGCATTGATGATAGATAGTTGAACAAGGTGACGATCAAGAACAAGTATCCTTTATCACAAATAGATGACCTATTTGATCAGTTGAGGGGTGTTTCAGTTTTCTCCAAGATAGATCTGAGATTGGGATATCATCATTTATGGATCAAGGAGGATGACATACCCAAGTTAGCTTTTAGGACTCGATATGAGGACTATGAGTTTGTGTTGATGGCATTTGGGCTATCCAATGCTCCAACAATGTTCATGGACTTGATGAACAGGGTGTTCATTCCTTACCTTGACTAGTTTTTCATGGTGTTCATAGATGATATACTCCAGAGATAGTCAGTATCATTAGAAACACTTACACCAGGTGTTGACCTTGTTGACACATCATCAAATATATTCTAAGTTTAGCAAGTGTGAGTTTTACCTGAAAAAGGTGTCTTTTCTGGGGCACGTGATATCTATGAAAGGTATGTGCATGGATACCAAGAACGTTCAGTATGTGTTAGAATGGGAGCAACCAAAGACTCCAACATAGGTTTATAGTTTCCTTGGTTTGATAGAATACTACATAAGGTTTATCAGGAACTTCAACACAATGACATTACCCCTAACAAATTTGATGAGGAAAGATGTGCCTTTTGTCTGGGTTGACAAGTATCAACATTCTTTTCAACTTTTGATGGAGAAACTAACCAGTGTGCCAATGTAACTATTGCCTAAGAAAGGGAAAGGGTACACAATCTTCTGTGATGTGTTAAAGAATGGTTTGGATTGTGTTGATGCAAGATAATAATGTGATTTATTTTACTTCATGATAGCTCAAGAAACAAGAGGAGAGATACTCAGTACATGACATGGATCTTGCAGCGGTGGTCCATACATTGAAGATTTGGTGGCATTACCTTTATGGTGAGATGTGCCAGATCTTCACCAACCATAGGAACCTTAATTACTTCTTTTTGCAGTAGGATTCGAATATGCAACAAAGTTATTGGAGGAGTTGATTAAAGACTACAAATGCATCATAGACTACCATCCTTGGAAGGTGAATGTAGTGATAGATGCTTTGAGCAGGAATTCTTCTTCATCATCATCAGTGGATAAGTCAAAATAATGCTCTTTGGTGTTCCATAAGAGAGACATGTTAGTCTCCTTGCATCAGATGAATGTGAAGATGGAGGTGTCCTTATTAGCGGGACTGTTGGCACAATTACATGTGAAGCCTACGCTAAGTTAGCATATTAGATATGCATAGTGTGATGATACTGTGATTCAGTAGATCCAACTAGAGTTTGGTATTATAAGCATGATGGTTTCCATGAGTCATAGGATGGGTTAGTATGTCACCACGGTAGAATAGTGGTACTTGATGTTGATGATCTAAGGAAGTTGGTTCTGGAAGAGGTCCACTCTTTAATGTACATTATGCATCCATGTAGCACCAAGATGTACCACAATCTAAAAGATTTATATTGTTGGCCCAGTTTGGAGCATGATGTGGATGAGTTTTTGGAGAAGGGTCATATGTGTTAGTAGGTTAAGCTAGAACATCAAAAACATGTAGGGGCTTTGCAACAGTTGCCTATAGCACAGTGGAAATGGGTTCATGTCATGATGGACTTTTCTGTTGGACTTCCTAGGACATCCATAGGTCATGATTCCATATGGGTGATTGTTGATAGGTTGACTAATTCAGTGCACTTCCTTCCTATGAAGTCAACATATATAGCTGAGAATCTTATACAGGTTTATGTGAATGAGATAGTTTGTTTGCATAGTATTCTAGATACCACTGTGCTTGACAGAGGTCCTCAGTTTACCAGTCACTTTTGGGAGTGTTTGCACACAAGCATGGGTATGGAGTTGAAGTCTAGTACGACGTTTCACCCTCAAATAGATGGGAAGTCTGAAAGGACTAACAGAATATGGAAGATCTATTGATAGTGTGTGTCTTGCAGTTTTTGAGCAGTTGGGATGTACACCTCAGTCTGATAGAGTTTTCCTATAATAATAATTATCATAGGAGCATTGATATGGCACTATATGAGGCCTTGTATGGGAGACATTGTAGGTATCCATTGTGTCCGTATGTGACCAGTGAATATCATCTTTTGGGCCTTAAGCTTGTGTAGAAAATGATAAAAGAGATTAAGATGATTTAGCAACACTTGAAGTCAGCCCAAGTCTGGCAGGAGTCTTATGCTGACAACTGTTGTATGGTGTTGGAGTTCTAACTGGGAGATAAGGTGTATCTCAAGGTCTCTCCTTGGAAATGTGTGTTGAGTTTTGGAAGAAAGGGTAAGTTGGCTGCCAAAGTATATGGGACCTCACCCTATGGTGGAACGTGTTGGGAAGGTAGCTTATAAGTTGGAGTTGGCACCTGAGTTGCACATGTTGCATCTATTATTTCATGTTTTAATGTTGAGGAAGTGTCACCCTAACACAAAGTTAGTCTTGCATTCAATGGAGGTTGAGTTGGATGAGGATGTGCCTTATGTGGAGGGTCCCATGTTGATCCTAAATAGGAGGATCTAGAAGTTGAAGAAGAGGATATCATTTTATTTATGGTTTTGTGGCATCACTGTGGTGTTGAGGAAGCAATGTGGGAGCTTGATGAAGAGATGTGTAGGAAGTACCCATCTCTTTTCATATAGGATTTCATGGATGAAATCCTTGTTAGAAATTTATGGTTGTAAGAGCCTTGACCTATCTTAGTGCTTGATGGTGCTTGGTTTATTAATAAGATGATTGAACATCAATCTAATCATGTGATGAGCTTTAATAACATGTGACACATTTATGTTTTCAGTTAGGTCCAATTTCAATGATGTTTGAACTAATTATGCTATATATGTGCTTACTTTGGACCAATTTGCAATTAACCCATGTTGAGGGGTTGCTTTCCAATTTGTCACGTGGTAGATGTGCCTCACATGTTTTAGCACCATGAGATAGAATGGTGCTTTAGGGTGCCTTGTTGTGCCTTGGATTGATGAGGAGAGAAGTGGGGACTCTTTGGATGTGTTTTTAGGGTTGGCTTTGGTGGTTGATCATGTTTGGTGTTAGTCTTTTGTGATGATTTTCAGCGACTGCCTTTATGTTTTCTTGATGTTTCTCTCGGAGGTCGAAGCTTTTGAGTGTGTGCTTGAGTTGTATGTGGACGAAATGGCCTAGATCTCTTTCTTTTGGTTGTTGATGATCTAGGTTCTCCTGTGGTTTCTAGTTTCTCTTCCACCTAGAGGTGATAGTGATGTATTCGACGATGAACTTTGGGCCCTTGGTTTCTCTTTAACCGATGGTCCTCTAGGATCAAGTGAGTTCTCTGTTTTCCCTTATTTTTCATGACCTTAATTCTTGTATATTTTTGGTGGATGCATGGGTGACCTTTTGATGGACAAGTGTCATGAGAAACCCTAATACCTTGACACCTAACCCCTTTTCACCTCTCTCCTACTCTTAAGTATTTAATCCCTCTCCTTTACATGCAAGTATCTCTTTTATCCCTCCTCCTTCTCTCTTTGATCTTGTGCTCGGCTCGTGTGTGATTGGTGGTGTGGAGGATGTCATCTTTGGTGCTTGGTGTCCAAAATCCTTTGCATGTGGTAATCCAAGTTTGGAGCTACTCTTCCTAGGTGATATTTGGTGATTCTTTGATCCTTGTTAAGTAATCCATATCTTGATTTTGTTTTCCTAAAAAACCCTACCTCTCTTTTCTTCTTCTTGGCCAAATCCATGGATCTTCCATGGTAGTGCTCGTGTTGGGATGGAGGTACTCCTTTCTCTTGGACCAAATCCTTAGTTTTCCAAGGTAGTGTTCATGTTGAGTGGAGGAACTCTTTTCCCCTTTCTCTCCATTTATTCCTTTTGGCCAAAAAGTTTTGGTTCTCCTTCTTACCCTTTTTGACCTAGGGTTTTTCTTCTCTTTGTGGTGGTGACTAGCTTGGTCGTGGAGGAGATCAAAGCCTGCTTTCTCTCTTGATTTTGGAGCTTATTGCTTGGAGGTGGTTCCACCATCATCAAAGGCAAGTTATATAACTCTTTTCCCTACTATTATTGCACTTCAATTCTACATGCAACTTGTTCCTAAAATGTGATTACATGTGGTTGATGATGGTATCTTTTTTTTTGAGGATGGGATGGGAAACCCAAGGTGGGCTCCCCGACTCAAACTTTAACTAGATAAATCAAAGTTTACAAGATCTAACAAGCTTGAAGGGAAAGAATGCGTATATGAAAAACTAGCTACTAGACCTCTACGCGCTATGTTGGCTACCTCATGGGAAACCTTATTACAACTACGACTGACATAAGCAAAACTACAAGAAGAAAACTGATCTCGCAAAGCTTTGAAGTCTTCAGCGATTGCTCCTAGGTAGTCCCTTCATGGTTTCATCGATGTGCATGCTTGTACTACTTCCTTTGAGTCCGTCTCAACCTCTATGATGTCGTATTCTGCTGCCTTTGCCCATACGAGTGCTTCTCTCGCTGCTAGCATCTCGGTGATGGCTACCCCCGTTCCTCGAGTGACCTTCTTCCCCACAATACCCACCAGGTGTCCCGTCTCATCCCTAGCAGCCAGCCCCATTCCCGCTCGTTCGTCCTCCCCAACCGAGCCATCCACGCTAATTTTTATATTCCCATGCACAGGTTTCCTCCATATACAACGCACTGCCGACAGCTGCCCGTCATTTGCCTCACCTTCCACCTGACCCATGTTGCATGGCGCCCCGATCTGCTGCATGTGAAAGCAATGAGCGTCGCTCCTAACCTGCCATTCCAGCTGGCCGTCGTCGACGCCCTCCCTACCCTACTGTCTGCCGTCCTCTCTATGTCGAGTGCCATGCGACGTCCCCCGTCGTCCTTCCCCTCCCCTTCTCTTCGTGCTCCCCTTGCCCTCCTGCCGCACCATCATCAGCGCCCCACGTAGAAGATATCCGCTGCCCTCCTCACTGCCCTAGAAAATCCTAGTGCATCGTATCTTCCATACCGTCCACATGCCCGCTACCATTTGTTTAGCTTCATGTGTTGGCCTTCCCACCAGAGCTGATGTCAATGCCGAGCCAATGTCCTCATCCCTCACACCATGCGCCCACCTGTGCACTTCCCTCGACGTCTGTTCCCAAACCTCCCCCGCACTTTGGCATCAAAAAAGCATATGAGGGATTGTCACATTCTCCTCCCCACATAGCATGCACGTACCGTCCTCCACATAGAATCTGTCAAAGAGATACCCCTTGTCGCTAGACTCCCCGTGCTTGCCCGCCATAGAAAGTGCGCTATCTTTGGGCTCCATCCGCCGTGCCATATATGTTTCCATAGTGTGTCCCCCTGCTGGTGTACATACCTTCTTGCCTCATCCTTTCCAAGCAGCTCCATCCAGTAAGCAGAACGAATGGTGAAGTCCCCATCCTTTGAAGGCCACCACACCAAAGTATCCTCGGGGTTCCTCATGCTGCGATGTATAGAAAGAATTCTTTTAACGTAGCCCACTGGAAAACACTCTCTGATTTTCCTTTCATCCCACTGGGAGCCATCCTCCGTCATAAGATCCGTTACTGTTATAACATCCAGTCCATCCTCCCTTTTGAAGCGTGCAAGCATTTCCCCCTCATTTGGCAGCCATCTATCCTCCCAGATATTCACCTTCGTTCCATCTCCCACCCACCATTGTGTTACTTCTTGTAGCAGTGCCTTTGCTCCCCACAAACTCCTCCATGCAAAACTAGGATTGTGTCCCCTTCTTGCTTCCCATATGGTCTTCCGTGGAAAATACCTTGCTTTGAGAACTCGAGCCACAAGAGAATCCGGAAAATTTGCTAGCCGCTACAATTGCCTTGCCTGAAGAGCTTGGTTAAAGGTATATAGGTCCCTGAAACCAAGCCCCCCTTGTCGCTTTGGTCTGCACATGTTCGCCCAACTCATCCATGATATTTTCCTTTCTTTGTCCTTTGCTGCCCACCGAAATCTCATGATCATCCACTGTATCTGTGATGGAGTGGACTTTTAGAGTCCTTAGTCGTCCAATGACATAAGTGGATTCATATATTTAAGTAATTTTAAAGAAGTTCCAAGTGATTTGATAAAGCATGGATGCTATTGTTGTTGAAATCATGATTATGATTCATAAGTTTATGACTTTCGGTGGAATTTAATTAATTGGTCTAACAGTTGAGTCTTGGCACCAAAGTTTAACGGAATGCAACTATGGTGATGATAAAACTATGGTTTGGGTTTCATAAAGTTTTGAGGTTCCTAGAAGGAGATGCAATGGTTTGACATTGGTATAATAAAGTAGGTATGGGTGACTTCAGAACTAGGTCTATCAATTAATTATCCTAAGATTTGATACAATACAGTGTCACGCGAAGCACTGGCTTGTGAGCCACAGACCTGATGGGCTTCGGTTTGTCTTAGTGGCTATGCCTCAGCCGTAAGATGGGTTGGATGGACAACTCCCAGTTACCTACTATCTTACGGTTAGAGAGATAGAGATAGCGGAGTGGATGGAAGTTCTGGCCATCCATGATCGCACGTTGAGGAAGACATGCTACGTGCAAAGTTAACAGATCAGTTGAGGTGGGGTTATCGAGAGGAACAAATAGAACCCTCAGTTGAGACTATAGGGTCAGAGGCGAGGGAAAACAAACTCCCTCTTCCTCTGCCTTCTCCATGGAGATGTACCGTTTAGAAGAGGAGGGAGATGAGAGGAAGAGAGTGGTTGGAAGATGAGCTAAACAGATCTAATGGAAGACCTGACGCATGTGGAGCACGGACCTCACAGGTCGTGGAGGAGGACAGCACCGCGGCGGAGGCCATCACCGGCGTCATCTCTTTAGAGCAGTAGTGGTGAATGCTGCCATGTCGGGTTCTAGCTCGCGGCGGAGGCTGTGTGCATGCAGCAATCGAGTCCTCGTTGGAAGGAATGTGAGGATTGGCTATCCTGGCTCTCACGCCAGAGAGGAGACCGGCGACGGCACGAGGACTGACACAACCGTGTCGACGCCGTCAAGTGGAGAACAACGCACGCAGGTGTCGGGTTAATGCACGCAGCAACCAAGCTCGACTTCCCACTGGAGATCTTTGCCACGGCGGTGCTGATCACTCGCGGGCGTAGCGCACGGGAGATCTGAGGCCGGCAGCGTGACGGAGTATAGAAGAGTTGGCTATGGATGATGTTGGCGCAGCGGGAGCGATGCTAACGGATAGTAGCATAGGGCCACAACGGCGCTTATGCACTCTCAGAATAGAAAGAACGAGGAGGAGGATGGGGCGGCTGATCGCCGCCAGAGGACGTCTGCTTTCTGCAATGGTGGATTGGGCAGAAGAAGGCACCACCCTGCGGAGCGCCCAACGCACGACGGAGTCCCTGTTCCTGAGTCACGCGAACCAGAGGAGAGCTTGCGGAAGTGCTTTCGGTAGAGCGGTTGCTTCGGCGGCGGCAGTCCGTGAGAGAGAGAGAGTGGGCACACACTCGCGTGAAACCAGAGAAGTCGAGAACATGGAGTGCAGTCCAACCGGATCCAAATCACCAAACTAGCCGGTCCAACACAACAGACACTTGAACCGCCGAGCCAAATAGAAAGGAGCAGCACATCCTCAGGACCAGGTGGCAACCTCCAATTGACCAATAAAGGTAAAAACTTTAATAATTCTCAGATCTTAGAAAATGCGTAGCAATTAGCTCTGTTATCAGAAAAATACAAGTAAGGTACCGTTATCCTTAGAAAAATGCGTAGAATAATATGGAACCATCGTATCAATAGTTTGAGGCTTAAATATTAGTGATATCATGAAAGTTGTTTAATACTTGTTTCATGAATAATAAATATCAAACCATGGCCTAAAATTATGGTAAGATACCAGTAAATCATAAATCATGTTTATAATGCACCTGATGTCAGTTATGGTCATGATGTTGTAGGAAATCATGTTATTTGCTTAATATGGCTAATTAGGACTAATAACCCTAAAAGAAATGCAATAAATACATGCATGCTCAATAAATCACGGTAATTACATAACACCTTCATATCAGTAATGTGAGGCTAATATGTAACTCGGATATCAGTTAGATGCATGGAACTCATGTTATATGAAGATGACCCTTAATATATGAGATGAAATCCTAATTTGTACAATACATGTAACCTAGGTTTAATATGTATAAAGAATGATACAGACCATGATATTCAGATTATGTATCCTAATCTAGAATATAATATTAGTAACATAATTACAAGAAGATAAGACAAGTAATTATGAGAATATCCTAATGAACTAAGCTAAACCCTATTATGGACATAATTAGGGTTGAGATGATAAGAACCTGATGATAGTGTATGATCTTGTCTTAATCAGGTTTAATCAAGCATATAGTTGATATCAGGAATATGTTGTGAATAGGATGTCTCTTTGGAAGGTACGCCATTACCTCTTGCTTGGCTTATTATACAATATGCTTGTGTTATATGAGTAGTAAAATACTTGGCATATGGTATTGATTGAAATGATTGTTCTGGTATGATATGTTGCATGATTTTCCATACTTATTGCTATGAACACATCAAACATAATATATCTATTCCATTATATGAAAGCACTAACTATTTGGTAGTCTGCTTGGAAGTGACCTAACTCTTTGGTAGTGGTCATATTGTACATATGACCTAACTCTTTGGTAGTGGTCTGACCTAACTCTTTGGTAGTGGTCACCTTGTACAAATGATCTAACTCTTTGGTAGTGGTCACCTTGTACAAATGATCTAACTCTTTGGTAGTGATCATAAAGGCCTTGGTATATAATGGAAAATAAGCTTAAAATATGTGTTCTCTTTTGTTAATGAATATCCTTGTGCAAGTATATACTTTTCTTATATTCTTCTGTTACTGCCAAGTATATTAGTTTTATCTTATTGCCAAGATATGTTGAGAGGTATATAAAAAGACACGTAGGCGTACTCAGTACAATATTCATGAAATATTGTGCTGACGTGTACCGCATGTAATCTTTTGTTTAGGTTGTGGTTATGCTCTTCAAGATCCAGAATGTTGAGAGTTGTGTAGCGAGCTGATGTACAGGTGGACCTGTTGTGTTAAGATCATGTAGTTTAGAGGTAGTACATGTATATGTATAAGTTTGTTGTTCAATATGTAATATCAAATGTTATAAAAAAATTCATGATGTAATTATATGTTGAATGGTGAACATGTGTGTATGGTTTTATTATTGTTCATGTGCATGTGCTACTGATTGTTTCCTTCTGACTCCCTTGATTTTCTTATTCTTAGCCTCGTGTGAGATGTTTAAATTGAGATTCTCGCTGAGGTGAGGGTTTCAATTTGGACGTCACACATCAGATTAAGTTTTAGAAAATCCGGGGACGTCACAGGTGGTATCAGAGCATGAACAATAGCAAAGCCTGACATTTGCTCATTATGCAACTTAAAACTAAAGAACCTTGAACCTTAATAATCTTTTAGGGTTAGATTAGTCATCTTTTAGAGACTAGATCTGACCTAGCCTCTAGGTTAGAACCTAGATGTCTGAGAACTAGGTCTAGACTGGTGCTTGTTGAGTAGCAAGTCCTTAGATGTCGTTCTTTCCTTGTAGTGCAGCGGTATGGGACGTTGCACTATTTGGAAATGATGTGCATCAAGGGAAGAGAAACCCTAGACATATTGTGCACGTTGTCTAGAGTAGCTACACTAGTCTACCCCTTGTTCTCACCCTTTTCATTAGTTTTCATGACACTGGACTCTCTACTATGTGTGGGACACTCGTTTCAGGATTTGGTTTTTGATTCCAAACGGATCGAACCTCGATAGTTTTCTCTGACGCTTGTTTTATCGGAGAAAAACTATATAATATTTTATTATGTATATGTATTACAAAAATGTGTCCCCACACATGTACGAGTAGGATGTGGTCATGTAACCTAAGTGAAAGTGAATGACATCAGTTTAGAAGAGAGTGTAGTTCTAGATTAGATGTCTAGAGCCTTTTTGATATATATGATAGATGGAATAGATGATATAAGTTTTGATGATATGATGTAAGTCTTATATAGATGACATAAGATGATTATGATGACCTATGTTTGTATTTGAGGACCTGAGTTTAGATTTGAGGTTTTGAAATAAGCTTTGATGATGCAAGTAACTAAGCTTTTATGAGATAAGATAGGTTAAGCTAAGACAAGTTGTGAATCAGCATGAGCCTCAAGCTATTTTACAAAGGAGGACCTCTAGTGTTAGGACTAGTTTTGGGGTTAGCTCAAGAGAGAGTGAGACCCACAGGGAGAAGGTCAGAGAACCTAGACTCCATGATATGAGAAATACGAGAAATATGTGATATGATATGTCCTAAACTAGACTACTCCTGAGTGATTGAGATGAGTTGCTGTATGCATGATTCCTATAGTTTTGTTGAACCCTAGATGTCCTTGGGAGAACCAAACCCTAGAGACAGAGAGAGGCTAGTTATATGTGCATATGTGAACATGAATATGAGTACCTACCATCTGGGTGAGGGAGAGAGCCCAAGACCCTGGAGGAGGTAGCTATGTTAGTTTCTACGAAGCCTCATGCTCGGGTTGGTGGTTTCCCACATAGGAATCTAGTGGTGTATATAAGGGATCTTTGGGTAAGATGTTTCATGGTTAGAGACCTATGAAGAGTATGCCATATCATGTTTTGGTTTGTTCTATGTGGCTAGTGCCAATGAGGTAATCTGAGAACCCTAGACTAAGAGAGGAAAGATAAAGTTTTTGCATGTGAGATACTCACATAGTTGAGTTAGCTCAGAGAGACTGAGCATGGCACTACCCTCATGATATGGGTCTGGAAAACCTCAGTTGGGCTAGATAAAACTTTAATATATGTTTAACAAGCCACTGACATAAGTTTGGTTAGCACAACCATGATATAATATATAAGGATGTAATCTGATATATAGACATGATATGATGGAAACCTAGAGATGGTTTAATAGATATCAAGGCATAAGTGGTTAACCATGTACATGAATAATGATGATAATGTGAAAATTGTTGGCTAATATTGTGATGAAATCTCTGGTAAATGTTGTAATTTAGTATGAACAAGGAAATACGGTCATATGAATAAACTTGTTGCATGAGGTGTTTATCTTAGTGCTTAATAAAAAAAAACATATAGTTTGATAGTTAGCACAACATAACGATTATGACACCTTGATATGATCTAGATGGATAAAGTGGGTTAACTCTAGTTAACTCCCTCCTAAAAGGCATATGTTAATGTTGAACATGTTTCAATTGAGATTCTCGTGTGGGATGTTTAAATTGAGATTCTCGCTGAGGTGAGGGTTTCAATTTGGACGTCACACATCAGATTACGTTTTAGAAAATCCGGGGACGTCACAGTATCTCTTCTATAATACCCGCCGGTAACAGGAAAATGCTCATGATGTACGTGGGGTTCGCTTGGGCTACCGCTTTGATGAGGACTTCCTTCCCTGCTTTTGACAGTAGCTTTTCCGACCACCCCTGGAGCTTCCTCCACACTCTATCTTTGATATAGCTGAACACTTGTTTTTTGGATCTGCCCACCATTGTCGGGAGGCCCAAGTAACGCGCATGCCTGTCCACAACTCTCACCCCAAGGAGCTGTCTCAATTCCTCATGTCTGTCTGCCACAATCCCCTTGCTGAAGACAACCTCCGTCTTAGAGAAATTTATCTTCTGACCCGATGCCTGTTCATATTGGCTGACAATTTCAGCTATCTTCAGACATTCGGCGGCGTTGGCTCTAGCAAAGAGTAGGCTATCATTTGCGAAGAAAAGGTGTGAGATAGGTGGCGCCCCCTACTTGGCTTGATGCCATGCAGGAGGTTTTCACGTGTAGCTAAAGAAATCAAAGATGAAAATGCTTCGACACATAAAATGAAAAGGTAGGGTGAAAGAGGGTCTCCCTGGCGAAGTCCATGTGTAGGCACTGTGCTTTGGGTCTTGTCTCCATTGATGGCGAAGGCATGTTTAATGGATGTTATGCATTCTTAAATCATGCTCCTCCATTTTAGCCCAAACCCCAATTTCTCCATAGTGGCATCAAGAAATCTCCACTCCACTCTATTGTACGCTTTAGACATATCCAATTTCAATGCAAGGCTGCCCTTTCTCCTTCCCTTATCTCTCTTCATAGCGTGAAAAAATTCATAAGAAATGAGGGCGTTGTCCGTGATCAACCTTCCTTGTACAAATGCACTTTGATTCTCTGACACAATGTTGTCCATAAGGGTCTTCATTCTATTCGCCATGACTTTAGAAGCAATCTTGTATACCACATTGCATAGGCTGATAGGGAGGAACTCCCCAATTGTCTTTGGCGTATCCGTCTTAGGAATAAGCACAACCAGGGTGTCATTTACCTCCCCTATTTCCTGCTCCCCTTTCCACCATCCTTTTATGTAGCTCGCCACATCCTTCCCAACAATCCCCCAATAATTTTGATAGAACATAGCCTTCATGCCGTCTGGCCCCGGTGCTTTGTTTGGATACATTTGTTTTAGAGCTGTCCAAATCTCTTCATCCTCTATATCCCTCTCAAGGGCTTCATTTTGGGCCTCTCCTACCATTTCCCGCAGCCCCCTTAGTGCCTCCTCCAAACCCGTCGGATTGTTAGACAGAAACAACTGCTCAAAATATTTGGTGATGATTGTTTTAATGTCCTTTTCATGTGTTTTCAGATTCCCATGCTCGTCTTCTAGGCAATCAATTATATTTCTCCGCCTTCTGTTAGAAGCCTTCTGGTGGAAATAAGCAGTGTTACGATCCCCTTCTTTAAATTCCTTCATTCGGGCTCTGGCTGCCCAATATTTCTCATTCTTTTGTAGCCAATATTGCAATTCTTTAGATTTTTCCTCTGCCCTATCAAGATTTATTTGATCCGGGGGTAGAGATTGCAGCCCCTTAAGCTCATTTTCAATCTCCTTCACCTTCCTTCTTCTTTCTCCAAACTTTGTCGATGCCCAAGTTTTTAAAAACTCCTTACACCTCATCAGTTTTGTGCCCAGATCGCTTCCTTCTTCAGCTCCCCAAGCCTCCTTGATGACCTCGCTACAGCTGTCCTCCCCAACCCACATTGGCTCAAACATAAATTTCCCTCTCCTCCTTCACCTGTTGTCACTCCTATCCGTCTTTAGAATAATGGGTGCATGGTCCGATTCATGGATTGGCATATGGAAGACCTTGCAGAATGTGAAAATGTTTCTCCATTCGAGCTCGGGCAGATATCTATCAAGTCTTTCCTGGACCAAAGTTCTCTCTGTGAGGCCCCTTCTCCACATGAAAGGATTTCCTTCAAAACCAACGTCCATCAGTTCTTAGTCATCAATCACGTCTCTAAAATTCTGCATGTATTTTTCCTCTTTGGGAGGACCACCTCTCTTTTTAGTATTGGAGACAATCTCGTTGAAATCACCAAAGAAAATGACCAGAACATCAGCCTCACCCTTTATCTTCCTCATCAGCTCCCATGTCTTGTACTTGTTTGCCTGATCAGTCCAGCCGTAAATACCCACTTCTCTCCACCTTACGCCATTGTTCATGTCTTTAACCATAGCTGTCACATGTCTTTGAGAGTAGTTTACCACCTCCACATCAATGTCCTTCCACTAGAATCCCATACCTCCTGCCCTCCCTTCACTGGAAATGCACAAGCCATCTGTAAAACTGCAGCTTTTCTTCACATCATCTAGCTTCCTGTCTGCAATCATAGTTTCCATGAGGAAAACTATGTTTGGGAACTCTCTCCAAACCCACGCTCAGAGAGCCTTGCACGTGTCAGGGTCTCCCATTCCCTGACAGTTCCACCTAAGGATGTTCATTGTCCTTCGCGGGATTGGACTCCGCCAATCTCTGCTACTTGAGTCTTGGTGACCCCAAAGTTGTTCGCCTCCACTTCCTCGAAACACCTGTGTCTTTTTCCCCCGACCTCGTGTATAGGTAGATCTTCCAGTTCCATGTCACACACCTCTCCCGGTCTTCCCCTCTTCCCTGTTGCTTATTCCCATACAACTTCCTCCTCCGGTATTCCCAGCCTTGCCCCCCTACTCATCTTATACACCTAAGGTTGACGCTTCTTTTTCTCCTTTGCCCATTTGTGCCCCTTCCTCAGTCACGCCCCTACTTCCTTCCTCCTATGTGCTCTAGTAACCCTTTTTTCTGCTGCTGTTGGTTGAGCTACAATGGTGTCCTCCTTGGATGCGAGACCCTGCCCATTGATGCCCTCCGGTTCCTTCAATGCCATAGTGCACATGTTGTTGTCCGACGCCCCCACTCTGCCCCCATGCGTTGTCTCCTCTCCTTCTTCTAGCTACCTCCGACGTGTATGATCTCCTTCGTCCACCATCGTTCCCAGCTGATATGCTGTTGCATCTCCAATGTCAACACCACGTTCTGACGCATTTTGTTCATCTTGATCGGACCCTGGAGCTACCTCGTCAATGCAACATCTTCCTTTTATCCCCAGCAGCTCCTCCTTAGAGTATTTTCATTTCGGTTCAGTTGCCGACGCCCTCGACGCTGCGTCCCCGACGCCCATCTGCTGCGTTACGCCTGTCCCTGCTATCATCTTTGCCGATGCACCCCCTCCCCCTTCAACGATGCCTCCAGTATCCCTCTCCATCCCTACCTCTGTCCTCACCCAAGTTACATGCTCCCCTCGTTCCCCTTGATGCCTCCCCAATGCCCGTTCACCCGCCTTCTGGCGTTCCCCCCGTCGACACCCTGTCGTCCCCCATCAATGCCCCGTCATCCCGACGCCCATGCGTCTTCCGTCTCTCCTCCGCCCACTACCTACCTCCCCCCTCACCCCCATCCGCCCTTCCCTTCTCCCGCCGTTGGATGCCTCGCGCCCCCATGACAACGCCCTCACCCCCCGTTCACCGTCCTCCCTGCCTCCCTCAACATCCCTCCCGCCATAGCACCCTTTACCTGACGCTCCACCCTCCTTGAACGTCAGTTTCCTCCTGATGCCTCCCTTGCTCTCCTTCCAATTACTTTCTGTCCACTGCTGCTTCCATGGAGACGCCCTGAGCCATCTGCCCCAGCGTTGCTGATGATCGTTCCCCTCCGTATTGGCATTACAATCTTTGTCCACATGACCGATCAGTCCACAATTGAAGCAGAACGTCGCTAGCCTCTCGTATTTCACCTCGACGTCAACGATGCGCCCACTCTTAACCATAAGCTTTAGGGTTCTCCTCAGCGGCCTGGACACGTCTAAAACAACTCGAACATGGACTGAAGAGTCCCATCTTGATCCATCGCGGTCAGTCGTCACCACTTCCCCGATGCGCCCCGCCATCGTCTGCACCATCTCTTCTCCTCTAATTCCCATTGGCAATCCGTACAATCGCACCCAGAACGGCGTATGATTGATTTGTATCTGCCCCGGTTGGTCCTCCTTGTCCACTTCTTTGAATTACAATAGGCGCCCATCGAAGTTCCACGACGCCCCATCCTTGACGCATTGCTTGTCGCGCCAGTGCGAGAATTGCATCACGAAGATATCCCCCTCCAGTTTCCTAAATAGCACCGACTCTCGAAGACTCCATGCCTGCGTGACAGTCCTTTCCATCGCCTTTAGGTTAAAAGTGCGATCCGTCAATAGTCTCCCCACCAGCGCCAGATCGGCCTGCTCCTCTTCCTCCTCCCCGTTATCTGCCCAGCTTCCGTCAATCAGTTCCTCCTCCTCATCGGAGAGATTCAACCCTGTGTAACGATCCGCTAGCTCCTCTGCCATAGAGACGAGACCCAAAGCACACCTTCCACTTGAACCTGCAAGAGAGAAACCCTAAACTAAGGGAGTGGACGTCCACATGCACAAGCCCTAATCGCCAGAGCGAGAGGGTGCGGGAGACGAGTTTTACTTTGGTTGATGATGGTATCTTGTTTAGGGTTTGTGCTCCTATAACCTTCTTGCATGTAGTTGTTCCTTTACCTAAAAACTAACTCATATGCACAAAATTTCAATGATGGAGATGATGATGATGGTTTTACATACATTTTGACCTTTGTTTTTTTTGTATTGGTTCTTGGTTCAAATGTCTTGCTTGAGGAGGAGTTTGGTTCTGATTTCATATGCTTGAATCTTGGGTTTTCATCTATCACCTCATGGTTTGCATGTTGACCTTATGTGATGCTTTATTTTAGGATTTTGTACATGTTTTTCCCTAACAAAATTCTTTTCTTGATGTTTTGGTTTTAAGATGGTAACCACTTATTTTATCATTTCTTGATAGTGGTTTCTCTCTAAGATGTCCTTCATGCTATGTTCGAAGTTGTTGAGGGATTGGAGGTGAGGTTTGTTCAATGAGATGGTTTCCTTTGGCTTTTATCGTCTAATTGCCCCTTTTGTATTCGACCATAGTGCTTTTATGGTTTCCTTTAGTTGCATACATGGATGGCCTTTGACTTGTTTTACCTTCAAACTGGTCTTCTTCAACATAGATCTTCTCTTCGGTCGAAGGTATGCTTATGTTCTCTTCAGTCGCTAGTTGGTGGTCTTTGACCATAGTGCTTTGTGCTCTCTTCGACCAGTGAAGTTGATTGGTGTTCTTGGTCGTTGATTTAGTTTTCTACTTATAGTTTATCTTCGACCATGTGTGGTCCTTTGGTAACTTATGTGGGTGCTTGTCTGTTCAATCGATGGGATGTTGTGATGCCTTGGTCACTGATTTTGATCATGGTCTTCAACCATGATTGTGTATGTTCTTCAACCACATAGCGTGTAACCTAATATGATTTTTGACCAATGATAATCCATGTATGGATGGTTCCTATGTGTGATTAACTATTTATGATAATGGTTGACCTATGTGCTCCAAGAATTGTGGGAGGTAATAATAGTTAGGGTTGATTCTATATGGTGTCTTGGAAACCCAAATCGGATATGTTGTTGAGATCCTAACCCTAATAGGACTATGGTCTAGTTGTCTACCTTGCGTAAAGTGATAGTATGTCATGATGATGCTTTGTTTCTCTTTCCAATTCGTATAACTTGAATGCTAAAGGTTGTATGAATGTCATAAATATTGAATGCTAAGATGTCCTTGACATGATACATGTAATGATTGTGAGCCGTTGTAATTCATGATGAGATAATGATAATGTACATGAATTATGTGATTTGGGTCTTATGACCTAAAAGAGGTTGAATGCCTAGTTTGAGGAGATATCCTACACTGATGTGGGAAGGGATTGTTATACCCTAGTGATGAGATAATGTTGATGGTTTGATATGATAGTGATATCAAGTGATGATGTTCCAAGTTTATACTGCATTCGTTTTATATCTTTTGGAGTTGTAACACACCCTTATATTTGTAGAGTTTATTTAGGGCTTAAACAGGGTAACTTGATTGATGCTAAAAGACACTCAATTGGCTTAACTAATAAAGTGAAACCCTAATCATGTAATTTACATGTGCTATAGATCCATCTACAATGTCAGTATTTGCTGGATGGTGAAATAGGCTCTCCCTTAGTGGAAGATTGGAGTCGTATACTATTGAGTATACACATTTCACATGATTGGCTGTGGTCATACCCTGGAAGGAGAACGGTTGTGGCCATATCTTAGTGATGTCATTCATTATATGCATGTAATATATTTTAAAGATGGCTACAATCATACCTCGATAGGAGTGCGGCTATAGTCGTAACTTAGTTTTCACTAGTATTGTGCCCATATACCATGACATACTAGGTTGTATTGTAGTTGGACCTTGTATGTCACTGCGGAAGACTTAGACTGACCAAGTCTGTGGGAAATCATAGGAGTATGGCTCCTCTAAGATCTTGTATGGCACTAATTTCAATATAGCAGTGGTCAGTTAGAGTACAAATGGGATACCTCATCTCCTTAGGGTATAATAAAAAACATAACACAACTGTGTAGTGTATTTGCTTAGGTTAAAAATGATTCACATTGGATGACCCTTTGCATTATCTTTTGTACTGATTTCTTGAATTATAATGCGGTAATATAAATCAACTTCTATATGTATTCTTCATATTCCTTCATAAAGTATAAGATGTTCTGCTACTCTATTGTGGATACATTAATAGCCTAGACAATGTTATTGACTTAGTTCATATCATTTAGCTGAATCTGCTCAAACTGATAATAATGTTATATTGTTGCTTTAATCTATTTGTGCTTATAATAATTGTGGTGGAGAGTTATATTTCTCATTGGGAAGTTAGTCACACTCCATGAATTTTTACATCTTTTAGGTGGTCGTGCATGATGAGGCAGAGATTGTGCAGTTGAGGTTGAGCAGCAGGAAGAGCGATAGGTGTTCAAGGTTGGATATTCTACTAGTGTTTTTTACTAGAGTCCTTTGTGTCGTCCCTGTACTCTCATGTCCTCAGGTAGGTTTTGGTGGTTTTTGTATACATCGATACGAGTTTTGGTAGTATACCATGGTTGTACAAATATGGTTTATATATATATATGTATATATATATATATATATATATAATGTGTGTGTATGAACATGTTATCATATGTAATAGATTTTTGGCATGATGGTCACTGAACAGTGATGTGTATCATCTTGTGGAATGTTATATGATACAGGTGATCAGCTTATGGACCCCGATGTAATGTGTTTTAAACTTTTATGGTTGTATGAAATCATTTTTAATTTACCATGATTTCTGGTGGCCTATTTGTTTAGTGTTAATTCTACATTTGCCTTGAGTTATCTCATTTTGTGTGATGATGGGTGTCACACAAACAATGTAAATAAAGTCTATAAGCTACAACAGTTAATATATGGATTGACGAAAGCATCTTAGAGAAGGTAACTTTGATATGACAAGACAATCAAATAGTTTGGCTTCAGTAAAAATAAACATGAACCATTTGTGTACAAGAAGGTTAGTGGGTGCATAATTGTATTCCTCATATTGTATGTAGATGACATACTACTGATGGGGAAGAATTCCTTCTTTGCATATGGTAAAGAATAGGTTGGGAAGTACATTATGTATGAAGGACTTAGGTGAAGCATCCTACATCTTAGGAATCAAGATATATAGAGATTGATCTAGAAGGATTCTTGGACTTACTAAGAGCACATACATTGAAAAAGTGTAGAAGAGGTTCAACATGGAGAACTCAAAGAGACGTAACCTGCCCATGTTTCATGGAGTCATGATATCTAGAGCTCAGTGTCACAGTTCTTGTGAAGAAAGGGAGTGCATGAGTAACATTCCATATGGATATGCACTTGGATCTATCATGTATGCAATATTATGTACTTGTCTAGATGTATCATATGCTTTGAGCATGACAAGTATATATCATTCAGATCTAGCTGATGCTCACTGGACAATCGTGAAGAACTTCATTAAGTACTTGAGAAGAAATAAGGATTAATTTCTTATTTAGGGTAGAGAGGAAGTGTTGGTGGTAAAGGGTTACACTGATGCAAGATTCCAAACTAACAAAAATGATTATCGATCACAATCAAGATTTGTGTTTTACCTAAAAAATGGGTCCGTTAGTTGGAAGAGTTCTAAGAAAGAGATAGTTGCAGATTCTACAATAGAGGCTGAGTATATTGTTGTATCGAATGTAGAAAAAGAAGCTGTTTGGATTAAGAAGTTCATTTCAGAACTTGGTGTTGTTCCAAGCATCAACAATTCAATTGAGCTATATTATGACAACAATGGATCTATTGCACAAGATAAGGAACCCAAATCCCATTAGCTTCCAAGCATATACAAAGGCGGTTCCATCTCATATGAGAGATTGTACAGCTAGGAGATGTGAAGATTTGCAGAGTACCAACTGAGAACAATAATGTGACTCCTTGAGAGAAGCATGATGGTCATGTTAGATCACTTGGGATGAGAATCATGGGTGATTGTCTCTAAGTGCAAGTGGGAGTCTGTTGGTATGTATTCCCAGAGAGACAATCATATGATGATTGTAATGGCATAACTTGTAAATGATTTAATTAATCATAAATGGAATCCTTCAATTTATTCTATTTTATTTAGTTATGAGATAATGATGTAACATAATAAATGTCTAAAGAATGATATCACTCAAACATATGTCTTCAGGTTGAGGACATGGACAATGAGATCATACGAATGCTAAGAGCATATATATTCTTGATATGTCCCTAGTCATATGTTATTGTGGAAGGCTGATAGACAACAATAATACATACAGACTGGAGTGTGTGTTTGTTGATGAAAAAATATCATCAGTCATGATATATCTGATATCAAACCAAACACATACATACTTATTGGTGAATAGTGTATTAGATAGACCCACCATAAGAGTGATACGTGGAAACCATAATTGGTAGTCAGAGTCAACTCTTATAGTGTTGTTAGTGATTGTGGTTCTTAGACTTGAAGTCACTGCATTCATCACATGTCATTCAGTGTACTTTGACATTATCCATTGTAACCTTGAATAAGGGTTCCCATAAAGGTGATAATCAAATACACTACAAAACATGATGACTGTGAGTGATATAGACGTGATTTTTCCCTCCTACAGTAGTATGATATCTTGGCCACTTGATTAGCGAGACTGAGAAATGCATGGCCATGAACATGTGAGTCAATATGTGATGTTGAGCTTACATATATCTCAAATAGCTTGCTCTTCTTCAAGGAACATAGATTGAATGTTCAAGATGATGACTATTTCATACACCGAGTTCAATATGGATATTAATGATAAAGGAACTATACAAACACTACAACTATTGGGAAATATTGTACAAAGCACGCAACATAAATAAAGCTTTTTATCTACCATATTCCCCATAATTAGTAGATTGCATCAATAACTATAATGCATGAAGGATGGTTTATGTATATACCTGGTCCTGGAGCAAGTCCAGCGAGAATCCTCATCATTGTAGATGCACAACTCTGAATCCTTGTTGCACTGGGACACGTCTGACTAATGCACCTCCTAATCTGCACCACAGACTATAGCCACGAACGTCTTCTTCTTCAACATCTCCTCTTGTCACATACTGTTGGTTGACGTTGTCCTCCAAGCGGAAAACAATGGCTTCCTACCCCTATGTTAGTCCACATAGACTACCTCAAACTCCTATCATCCTGCTGAACTGGACATGAGAGAGTTGCCCCTCCTGCTGGCATACTAGTGACCAGCTTGCTCTCCCACCACACCAACTCTCAGTTGTTCTCTTCCTTGTCTATCCCTCCCTAGTCGGGTAGGAATTGTCTGGGCTCTCATGGTTACCACAACTAGAGAGGATAACAATTGTCAAAGGAAATGATTCTCAGTTGTTTGTGTTGTGCTCTGGGAAGCCCCCAATACCCCTCTATTTATAGTAGAGTCTAGGGTTAAGGTTCCCAATTGCTATCCCGTGCCAAATTAATGCACGGGAGTGGAAAGGACCGGAAGAACTCAAATTTTCGCAACAATTCTCAAAATTGCAAAACCTATAACAATTGAGTCCATTTGGCAAAGCCATACGGTCATCTCACAAGCGAAACGGTAGTCCCACACTGAGAGACAAACATTTTGTATTTTCCAGTTGTGCACGAATTTGACAAATAAGTTCCCATCAATGTTAGACATTGATTTCCTTGTGCAACAAGTATTACTCAAGTGAAACAAATATGAAAACATCTAGAACCTTCCCCGACCAAATTGGGCCATCTTGCCCATGTGATTCGATCATCTCGGTTCACCCAGATGATCTTTTGGTGATCTGAGTCGAGCCTGTTTGGCCGGATTGATTTATTCCATTGCCAATTTCAATTCACAACTAGGCCTGGCACCCTATAACATCCCAGGTTTTGAGGCCTCAGATATAATGATCTTAAAAGGAATGATTGGACTACCCGTATCACTAAGGCACACCTCCTTTTCTGGGAGCCCATCACTAAAGAACTCCATAGTTAAGCGTGCTCAACTTGGAGTAGTACTAGATGGGTGACCAGTCGGGAAGTTGACCCTGGCTTGCGCGTGAGTGAGGACAAAGCGTGTAGTTAAGGCTAGTGGTGGTCTGTGGGGCAAGTCGTCATGCCTGAAACTCTATTAGAGCCTTGGGCAGTGGGCCCAAACATTACAAATGGTATCAGAGCCAATTCCCCTCTAGTAGGTGGGGCCCACATGGGCATGGCATGCCAGTCTTGAGCTGTGCAGTCCATGCATGTAGGAAAGGGTTGTCCATGGTTGATGTAGCCACCCTTGCACTGGTATTCTGTGATCGGGAGCTGGGTGTCCATGTTGGGTCTGCACTAAAATGGGGATATGTTATGAGACCACATAGTTGAGCCTTGACGAGGACGTCAAGAGTCTAAGTGGGGGAGATTGTAACATCCCAGGATTTGAGGCCTCAAATATAATGATCTTAAAAGGAATGATTGGACTAATCATATCACCAATGCACACCTCCTTTTTTGGGAGCCCATCACTAAAGAACTCCTTAGTTAAGCGTGCTCAACTTGGAGTAGTACTAGGATGGGTGACCAGTCGGGAAGTTGACCCCAACTTGCACGTGAGTGAGGACAAAGTGCGCAGTTAAGGCTAGTGGTGGTCTTTGGGGCCAGTCGTCATCCCTGAAACTCTACTAGAGCCTTGGCCAGTGTGCTCAAGCATTACACACCTCGATGCCCATCTCAACTCTTGAGACAACTGTTTGGAACTTCCAAACGGCCACCTCAACACTTGAGATGGGCATTTGGTAGTGGTGTCACAGGATCTTCCTGCGACATGTTCAGAGGATGGGAGAGAAGTACCGTCCATGTAAGCTAGGTGTGTTGCACACCGTCATGCAGCGGGATGCCGCCGGACTTTCTTTGTGACATGGTATATCCCATGAACACTCTTTATGATTATACTATTTTGGAAGAGATCCTATTGTGGGTTGCATGGAAAGATATTTTATTTTGTTTCTTCCTCCTCGCATGTTTCCTCTACAAAACCCAACAATGGTATCAGAGTAACATCGATTTACATCATATTTGGATTCATTTTGATATGATCGAAATGTTGTATACTATTTTCTATGGTTGCATACAATGCGAACTTAAAACTGCTAATGTGCATATCTAAACCTAATTCCACATATGCCATAGGCTTCTATTTTTGACATTTTGGACGGGGTCGACTATGGAAAATACTGATTTTCTTAAGTGCAAGGAAGTAAAATTTCATAGACCTTTCTGGGGCTCTGCCCCAGATTCAAGTTGCTAATGTACATCCTTGCATAGGGGCGTTTCCCCTGTGTACCCCTCATAGTGTGTGTGGGAGTAAAAAATTTATTAGATGGGGAATGTCCCACATTAGAAGGACTACAAATTTAATATGTATATATGTGTATGTAGATATACCTATGATATCAAATGCATCACCTTTAAAAATCTATTTAATGTGGTGAATGCATGCACGATTATGGCCTATAATCCCCTTTTTGTGAATGTTGTGAATGAATATGGCTGTGAATGTTGTGGATATGTTTGTTTGTGAATGAAATGGATGTATAATGGTAGTATGTGGATCCTTTCAATAAAGTATTTAGCTTGCATGTTGAGCCTCATCTCTTATTTTAAAGTGTAATTAATTCTTTCTAATTCTTTCTCTTTATATTTGTACTCATATGATGTAATAGAGATAGTATTAGTTTTAGTCTTTGTAAACTAGATATAAGGAGGCCACTTGAAGATTCAACTCCAAGGTGAATCTATGGAGAAGCAACTTGAAGATCCAATTCCAAGAAGCAACCTGAAGATCCAACTCCAAGGAGCATCCATGGAGAAGAAACTTGAAGTTCCAACCTCAAGGAGCATCCATGAAGTTGTTCATTGTAATGGTGATCCTTACAGGTTGATTCACAGGTGTTGTTCCATGAGATGCATAAGACCTTAGGTGGACTATAATCCTTTGTGGCTCCAACAAATTACAATAGTATTGTCGTAACTGATGTTTTTGTGTTTGTGATTGCATGTCTATCGTTTGTGGTTGTGGATATAGTAGTATATGATACATACTATAAGTATGTGGTGTTTGGATATGTATATGTATCAATTAAACCCCTCAATTAATAATATTAAGTTTTAGTTGCCTTCCATAAAGCAACACACATGAAAAGCTTGATTGACTATGTGTGGGCACGCCTCCGCATGGTACACTGTCAATCTCGTGGAAGTGTGATGGTGGGTGTGTGGGTCTGCCTCTACAGGGTGCACACTAATCATGGTGGCTTATGGGTTGGACTTACCTAGGGAAGCTTGATAGGATCAAGTACCTAGAGGCACATATATGCATCATGGAAAGGAGTTGTGTGATCATCTATACAAGAGTCCCATATGATTCAATTAGTAAAAGTCGCCTTCCATAGTATTTGATCTTTGACATTGATGTTTGGCTGGGCATTGATCCAATTATTTTGGATCTTGGCTCACTAGAAGGTTGTACATTACAATCTTCCAAGTTGATAGTGAGGACTATCAATTTGAATAAAATAGTGGGAGTGTAATTAATTAAAGGCCTAATTAATCTGATTTATCAAATATTTACAAGTCAAAATATTTTGGAATAAATGTAAACTTTTTCTTTTATAGAAATCAAATGGCAAACAACACTCACACATTCTCATAGTGATCGGTCCTTGAGAAGGAAAAATACCAGAATCAACTTTCAAAACTGGTTTAGGATGCTGAGAATTGTTCTCACGCAGGAGCATAAGCTCTATGTTCTTGAAACACCAGAGATAGCAAAACCCCCCTCAAATGCACCCAAGGCTAAAATGCATGCTTATAAGAAGCACCTTGATGATGTCGTGGATGTCAAGTGCCTGATGTTGTGCTCAATGAATTTAGAGTTGTAAGAGTAGCGTGAGAACATGAATGTCATGGATATGGTAACACATCTCAAGAACATGTATCAACATTAAGAAAGACTTGAGAGATATGATGTCTCCAAGACTTTGTTCAGAAGCAAGATGAAAGAGGAAGAGTTAGTTGGAACCCACATACTCACTTTGTTTGGGTACATGTAAAGCCTATCCCAGATGGGATTTCCCCTAGGTCAAGAGTTGGCCACTGATGTATTTCGAAAATTGTTTCTTGAATCATATAGTAATTTTGTGATGAACTACATCATGAACAATCTTGACTAGCTGTTGTCATAATTGTTGGGCATGTTGAGGACAGTTGAAGCACAAATGAAGCAAGAAAATCCCAAGTCTGTGATGATGATCAATAGGACAAAGGGAAAGTCAAAAGACAAAGGGAAGGCTAAGAAAGGTTCTAAATCTGGGTATAAACCAAAGTCATCCTCACTCAAAGCTAAAGGTGGTACCTCCAAAGAAGAAAGTTGTCACCATTGTCACTAGGCTGGAAATTGGAAAAGAAACTTTCATCTCTACCTGGAGGAACTGAGGAAGAATAAGTAGGGGATAGAAATCTCCACTTCAGGTATATAAGTTATTGAGATAAACTTAAATACTTCTTCATTATGGGTACATGGTAGCATATGTGGATCTCACATATGTTCAAATATGTAGGATTTGATAAGAAGTAAGCCTTTACAAAAGGGCCAACTTGAGTTGTGGGTC
Organism: Alisma plantago-aquatica; assembly: GCA_963693085.1. Lineage (NCBI taxonomy): Eukaryota > Viridiplantae > Streptophyta > Magnoliopsida > Alismatales > Alismataceae > Alisma > Alisma plantago-aquatica. The sequence goes on along the minus strand of OY856410.1, from coordinate 995,412,677 downwards.
ACTAATGGAGTAAGAGTTACTTCCACCGTAGTTGGAGTTATTAGTTTATCTTTTCCTACATACCTTGTAATAGAATTAGAGAATTGCTATTATGTACCTATCATTAATAGAAATATAATTTTTGTATCTTGTATGGACAAGAATGGATTTGAATTTCACATTAAGAATGGAATGATTTCTATTTCTAAAGATGATATCTTTTATGGCAATGCCCCTATGTCTTATGGTATCTACTTGTTAGAACTTGAGACTAGCATATACAACATAAATAAAAGGCTGAAACTTGACAACTCAAATAAAACATACTTATGGCATTGTCGTCTTGGGCGCATAAATGAGAAGCGCATATCTAGACTCCATGTGGATGGTTATCTAGACTCTTTTGATTTTGAATCATTAGAGACATGTGAGGCTTGTTTATTAGGCAAGATGACCGAGACTCATTTCACTAGACAATATGAGAGAGCCACTGATCTGCTAGAGCTCATACCTACTGATGGATGTGGACCTTTTAGATGAAATGCTAGAGGAGGTTGTCAATACTTCATTACCTTCATAGATGACCTCAATAGGTATGGCTATGTATATCTTATGAAACACAAGTCAAAAACTCTTGAAATGTTCAAGAATTTCATGAATGAAGTAGAGAAGAAACTTGGCAAGACTATTAAAGCATTCTGATCTGATTGAGGTGGTGAATACTTAAGCCAAGAGTTTGAGGACCTTCTGAGAGACTGTGGTATTGTATCACAATGGGCTCCATCTCAGACACCACAGCATAATGGTGCGTCAGAAAGAAGGAATCGTACGTTATTAGAAATGGTACGATCAATGATGAGTTCAACCAAACTTATAATATCATTTTGGGGATATTCTCTTAAAACCGCAACATTTACACTTAATAGTGTACCTTCCAAATCAATTCAAAAGACACCATATGAGATATGGAATGGAATCATCCCAATTTGTCTATGTTAAAGATTTAGGGATGTGAAGCTTATGTTAGGAAACAATTTCCTAAAAATCTTGGACCCAAATTTGACAAATGATGTTTTGTTGGATACCCCAAGGAAACTTGGGGATATTACTTCTACACACCAGCCGACAACAACGTGGTTGTTTCTAGGACCACTCTATTTCTTCAAAAGGAATTTATTTCCAAAGGAATCAGTGGGAGGAATGTAGAGCTCAAAGAAGTTAGAGATCAAAAAGAAAGCAAATAACTTGAGGAGGTACATAAGGAACATGAAGACTCACAAATTACTGTGGATTTTCAAGTTCCAAAGGTAACACAGGAACCTCGTAGGTCTAGTAGGACACGACTTGAGCCTGAGAGATTTGGATTTCTCATGACTCAAGGTAGTGACCAATTGGTCATATAAGGTGAGCCAACTTCATATCTAGAATCTACTATGGGACCAGAATATGAGAATTGGCTTGAAGTCATGATATCTGAGATGTAGGAGGTACATAAGGAACATGAAGACTCACAAACTGTTGTGGATTTTCAAGTTCTAAATGTAACATAGAAACCTTTTAGGTCTAGCAAGACACGACTTGATCTTGAGAGATTTGGATTTCTCGTGACTCAAGGTAGTGACAAATTGGGCATAGAAGATGAGCCAACTTCCTATCTAGAAGCTACTAAGGGACCAAAATATGAGAATTGGCTTGAAGCCATGAGATCTAAGATGGAATCCATGTACAACAACAAGGTATGGACCTTTGTGGATCCACTCAAAGGAGTAAAACCCATAGGGTGCAAGTGGATCTTCAAGAAGAAGACTGTCATGGATGGAAATGTTCAAACCTGTAAAGGTAGATTGGTTGTAAAAGGACTTCGTCAAATTCAAGGTGTTGATTATGATGAGACCTTCTCACCAGTTGCCATGGTTAAATCCATTAGGATCACGCTTGCCATAGAAACTTATCATGACCGTGAGATTTGTCAGATGGATGTTAAAACAAAATTCAATAATGGGAATTTACTTGAGGATGTGTACGTGACACAACCTGAGGGTTTATCAATCTGAAGGAAGCCAATAAATTCTATAAGCTACAAAGATCAATCTATGGATTAAATCAAGCATTTTGGATCTGGAATATACATTTTGACAAAGTAGTCAAAAAGTTTGGCTTTAGTCAAAATGATGATGAACCTTGTGTTTGCAAAAAGGTTAGTGGGAGCACAGTCGCATTTCTCATATTGTATGTGGATGACATACTATTGATGGAAATGACATCCCTACTCTTTAGACAGTAAAAGATTGCCTCGGGAAGACCTTTTTTGTGAAGGATTTAGGTGACACTTTCTATATACTAGTATCTATAGAGATAGATCTAGAAGACTTCTAGGCCTAAGCTAAAGAACATACATTGACAATGTGCTAAAGAGGTTTAGCATGGAGGGTTCTAAGAGATGTAGCTTGCCCATGTCCCATGGAGTTACGATCTCTTAAGCCCAATGTCCTAGTTCATGTGATGAATGGGCACGCATGAGTAAGATTTGATATGCATCAGCAATTGGATCTATCATATACGTGATGTTATGTACTCGTCCTGATGTGTTGTATGCTTTGAGCATGGTGAACCAGTATCAATTAGATCTAGGTGAATGTCACTAGACAACTGTAAAGAACATCCTAAAGTAGTTGAGAAGTACTAAAGATCAATTCTTGGTATACAATGGTGAGGAAGAGCTCTTGGTAAAGGGTTACACCGATGCTAGCTTCAAAACTGACAAAGATGACTATAGATCACAATCTAGATTTGTGTTTTTCCTAAATAATATAACTGTGAGCTGGAAGAGTTCCAAGCAAGAGATGGTTGTGGATTCTACAACAAAGGCCAAATATATTGCCGCATCTAATGCTGCAAAGGAAGTTGTGTGGATCAAGAATTTCATTTCTGAACTTGGAATGGTTCCAAGTGCTTTTGATGAAATTGAGTTGTTTTGTGACAACAACGAAGCAATTGCACAGGCTAAAGAACCAAGTTTGCACCAACATTCCAAACATATTCTATGTCGGTTCCATCTCATATGAGAGACTATACAATGAGGAGATGTGAACATTTGTAGAGTACGTACAGAAAGCAATGTCATTGACACACTCACAAAAGCACTTTCACAGCAGAAACATGACGAACATGTTTGATCACTTGGATTGAGATTCATGAGTGATTGGGTATAAGTGCAAGTGGCACTATGTTGGTATGTATGGCCATAGTGACTATAATTTGATGATTCTAATGGGATACTATGTAAATGATTTGTAATATTTTATTGATCATATCAATAAAGGAAAGTTTCCAATCTATTTGTTTGTGTTTTTATTCTGAGATGACCATAAAACTTATAGATGTCTATAGAATAATATACTCAATGACATATTTCTTTGGGTTGATGACTTGAACAATGTGATCATATGTATTCTAAGAGTATGTATTCTTGTTTTGTCTTTAGTTGGTTGTTATGGTGGAAATATCCATAGACATCATTAACACATAAGATTAGAATGTATGTTGGTTGATGGAAGAGACTCATTAGCCATGATATGGAGATATCGAACCAAATACATAGATACTTGTTAGAGAACAGTGTATCAAACAAACCCACCTTGAGAGTGACACATGGATACCATGATTGGTAGTTAGAGTCACATCTCATAGTGATGGTGGTGATTGCGGTTCTTAGACCTGAAGTCGCTACACTTATTACATGTCGTTTAGTGTACTTTGACATCATCCACTATGGTCCTGAATAAGGATTGCCATAACGATGGTTCTTGGGTGCACTGTGACACATGGGGATGACTGTGAGTGATGTAGATGGAATTTTTCCTTCCTACGAGAGTTTGATATTTTGGCCACTTGATAAGCGAGACAGAGAAATGCATGGCCATGATGATGTGAGTCAATATGTGATATCGAGCTTACATATATCTCAGACCATCTACTCTAGTTCAAGGAACATCGATTGAACGTTGAAGAGGATGACCGTTCCATGACTCGATTTCAATCTAGATATCAGTGACAAAGGAACTATACAATCACTATAACACCAGTCATGGATGATAGGTTAAGTTGTTCTCCAACTTCTCCAATTACTTGGGTGGCAATGAAATCTTTCTAGATACTAATCATTGCTTGTGAAATCATAATATGATTATGGATATCACTGCCAATGTTATTTGGAGACGATCGGGTCACACACATAGGATGTGTTGGAATAGGAGTATAAATGTGGATTTGATTGGAATTATTTTGAATCACATTGATCACTAAAATGTTTATATAATCCATTAGAATAATATTAGAATATGTTAAAATGTTTGAGCCAATTAATTGGAGTGACTGGCTCTAAGTGCACGTGGGAGTCTGTTGGTATGTATGCCCATAGAGTCATCATGAGTGATTGCATGGAACCAGATATTAACTTTTCAATTAATACAATTAATTGGTTGATTAATTAATTCCAAAATATTCTAATTAATCCATGTGCATTTTATTTAAAGTAGTCTTTCTATTTACTGAAGGGTTTGGGAAACACTACTTCCTTTTGTTTCTTATTTAAAGGGGCTTGACGGCCGATGTCCTTACAAGATATTGAGAGATACTTTTCAATTTATGCTCACTTACATAAACCCAAGCTGTCACCATCTTCAGGAGAGAAAGGAGAGCATCATGAAGCTAGCACGTCATCTCATAGAGGCTACTCCTTCCTACTATCTTAGGAAGCATGGCTTGGAGTTCCAGTCCATCCATGTGGATGAAGTAGAGGTGAATATGTTGAGATGATTGCATTTAGAGGACATCAATGACCATCCATACGCGTTATGAGCGGCGTACATCACCGCACAAAAGGACTGCTCCTGCAACGCATTCAGAGGATGGGAGACAAGTACCATATGTGTATTCTAGGAGCATTGCATACCATCGTGCATTGGGATGTCGCTGAACTTGCTCCGCAACAAGGTATATCCCGCGAACAATCTTTTGGAATACACCATTTTCGACGAGATCCTGTTGTGGGTTGCGTGGAAATATATTTTATTTTGTTGCTTCCGCTGCACATGTTTCCTCCAGAAAACCCAACAATAGGTCCCATATTATGCTGGCAGCGAGTGTCCTTAACAACCTCTGACATCACAAGCAAAGAGTGGTGCCTAGTTGCACACCATTGCTACCCAAGAAAATGGAAAAATTGGGGAACAACTTTAAGTACAATCTATGTATGGTGTGCAATGTTTGTATAGTTCATTTGTCACTGATGTCCAGATTAAACTAGAGGCATGGAGCAATCATCCTCATTATTATTCAATCCATTTTTTGAACCAAGAGAAAACTGTGTGAGGTATATGTAAGCTCAATATCACATATTGACTCACATGTGCATGGCCATGTTTTTCTCAATCTCGCTAATCAAGAGGCCTAGGACATCACACTCCAATAGGAGGGATAGATCTCATGTCTATAACTCATAGTCAATCCCCATGTGTCAAAGCCACCCAATCATCACCGTTATAACAACTAATGTTTCAGGACTGTGTTTGATGATGTCAAAGTGTACCCAATGACATGTGTTGAGTGTAGTGATTTCAAGTCTAAGAACCACAACCACTACCATCACTGTGAGAGTTGACTATGACTTCCATAAAGATGGTTTCAATGTGTCAGTTTCTTGGTGGGTCTGTCTGATACACTATTCTCTAACATGTGTCTATGTGCGTGGTTTGATTTCATCATATCATGACTAGTCATCAACCAACTCACATTGTGATCTTATGTATCATTATTGTCAATCAACCTTCGACAATGACAACTGATCAGGGACATAATGAGAATATGTATATTTACTCTTAACATCAGTATGATCTCATCCACAAGGATAGTAACTTGAATACGTACATCATTGAATAATATAATTCTCTAGTCATTTATAATGTTACATCATTATCTCATAACTGAATACAATAGAATAAATTGGAAGCTTGCCTTTTATTAATAATCAAATCATTTTTACATAATATGCCATTACAATCATCACATGATTGGATCTCTGGGCACACATAACCAACAAAATCCCACTTGCACATAAAGTTAATCACCCACGAATAACATGACCATCATGCTTTTGCTGTGAAAGTGCCTTTGTTAACGGATAACCAACATTGCTCTCAGTTGGAACTTTGCAAATCTTCACATCTCCATGCTGCACCATCTCTTGTATGAGATGGAACTACCTTTGTATATGCTTTGAGCATTGATGCGATCTGGGTTCCTTAGCTTGTGCAATAGCTCCATTGTTGCCACAATATAGCTCGATTACCTCGTTGATGCTAGGAATGACCCTAAGTTCTGTGATGAATTTATTGATCCATACAACCTCCTTTAATGCACTTGATGTAGCAATATATTCAACCTCTGTTGTAGAATTGACATCTATTTCTTGCATGGAACTCTTCCAGCTCATAGCTCCATTGTGGAGGCAAAAACATGAATCCTGATTGCGATTTGTAATCATCTTGATCAGTTTGGAAACTTGCATCGATGTAACCCTTTACCACCAACTCTTCCTCTCTATTGTAGACTAAGAACTGATCCTTAGTCCTTCTCAAGTACTTGAGGAAGTTCTTTATGGCTATCTAGTGAGCATCACCTGGATCTGACTGATATATTCTCATCATGCTCAAGGCATACGATAAGTCTAGATGGGTACACAACATTGCATACATGATTGATCCAATTGCCGAGGCATATGGAATCTCACTCATGCGTTCCATTCCTGCACCAGAATTGGGACATTGAGCTCTAGACACGGGGATACCATGGCATGCAGGCACGTTCCCTCTCTTTCAGTTCTCCATGCTAAATCGCTTCAACACTTTGTCAATGTATGTGCTCTGACTTAGTCTGAGAAGTCTTCTAGGTCTATCTCTATAGATCTTTATCCCCAAGATGTAGGATCCTTTCCCAATTATTTCATAGAGAATGTATTTCCAAGCCAAGTCTTTAGCTTTTATAAAGTATGGATGTCATTCCCCCTTAATAGTATGTCATCTACATACAATATGAGGAATGTCATTATGCTCCCACTAACCTTTTTTGTAAACACAAGGGTCATATTCATTTTGAGCAAATCCAAACCCTTTGATTGTCTCATCAAAATAAAGACTCCAACTCCAAGATGCTTGCTTCAATCCATAGATTGATCGTTGTATCTTACAACCTCTATTGGAAAACTTTGGATCTGTAAACCCCTCAGGTTGTGTCATATACACATCCTCCACAAGATTCCCATTAAGGAATGAATTTTTAACATCCATTTGCCAAATGTCATAGTCATGATAAGCTACAATAGCAAGCATGTCCCTGATGGATTTAACCATGGTAACTGGAGAAAAGGTTTCATCATAGTCAACACCATGAACTTGTATGAAACCCTTTGCAACCCATCTGCCCTTATAGGTTTGGACCTTTCCATCCATGTCAGTCTTCTTCTTGAAGACCCACTTCCATCCTATGGGTTTTACCCCTTCAGTTGGATCCACAAAGTCCATACTTTGTTGGTATACATGGATTCCATCTCAGATTCCATGGCCTCAAGCCATTTCTCAGACTCTGGTCCCTCTATATCATCTTTATAGGTTATTGGCTCATCATCTATGACCAATTCACTGCCTTCCTGAGTCATAAGATATCCAAATCTTTCGGGTTCAAGGCTAGTCCTATTAGATCTACGAGGTTCATGTGTTACCTGAGGAGTTTGAGATTCCACAACACCTTGTGATTATCTAGGTTCCTATGGTTCATCTACTGGTTCTATGTTCTCTTGTTGGTCTCAAACCTCTTCAAGTTCTACTTTTCTCCCACTGATTCCTTTAGATATAAATTCATTTTCAACGAATGCTATATCTCTGGAAACAAACACTTTGTTGTCAGATGGATTAACAAGTAGTATCCCATTGTTTCTTTGGAATAAAAAAAAAGTAACATTTTTCAGACGTAGGGCGAAGCTTTTTAGGAAAGATTTTCTTGACTTAAGCTCTGCAGCCCCAAATCCTCATATACGACATTTTGGGACGCTTCCCAGTCCATATCTCATATAATGTCTTTTGAACCGAATTAGATGGCACTCAGTTTAGTATAAACATAGAGGTTTTAAGATCATACCCCCAGAAGGTAGTTGGAAGCTTAGCTAAACTAATCATCGATCACACCATATCAAGTAATGTGCAATTCCTTCTTTCTGATACACCATTATGTTGAGGTGTTGTTCGACGGACTCCGCTGGGATATAATCCCATGGGCTCTAAGAAGGTCCTCAAAATCTTGATTCAAGTATTCTCCACCTCAATTTTAATGAAGTTCCTTAATACTTTTAACAAGTTGGTTATGTACTTCATTAGTAATCTCCTTGAACTTTTTAAGATCTTCTGACTTATGTTTCATTATATAAAAATATCCATACCTACTGAAGTCATCGGTAAAGGTAATGAAGTATTGATACCCACCACTATCTATTATTCTAAAAGGTCCACACATATCATTATGTATGAGTCCTAATAGCACACTAGCCCTCTCATTATTGCCAGTGAAAGGGGTCTTAGCCATCTTGCCCAACAAATAGGATTCATATGTCTCAAAAAGAGTCTAGATAACCATCCTTATGGAGTCTAGATATGTGATTCTCATTTATGTTCCCTAGATGAGAATGCCAAAGGCATGTTATGTTTGAGTTGTTGAGTTTTAGCCTTTTAGTATTAACGTTATATACATGTCTTTAGATCTAACAAGTAAATACCATAAGACATAGGGGCACTACCATAAAAGATCCTATCATTTGAAATAGAATATCGACCACTTTTACTATGGAATTAAAATGCATCCTTGTCTAAATAAGATACAGAAATGATGTTTCTATTTATAGAAGGTACATAATTATAGTTATTTAACTCTATTACAAGCCCTGTGGGTAGAGATATACTATAGGTTCCAGCTACGCTAGCTGCAACTCTTGCACCATTAGCAACTCACAATTCCACGTCACCTTTCCCCAAAGGCCTACATCCCTTTAGATCCTTCATATGAGAACATATGTGAGATCCACATCTAGTATCTAATACCCAAGATAATGAAGTAGATAGATTTATCTCAATAACATATATACCTGAAGTGGAGATCACCATCCCCATCTTCTTCCAGAAAGCCTTCAAGTACAAAGGATGAGTTCTTCTTATACATTTCTTTCTCCTTATCTTGAGTGTTGTAGAATTGGACTTCGGCTTGACCACATAACTCTTCTTGGTCTTTCTTTGATCCTTGGATTCAGCCCCACTGATCACCATCACGGGCTTGTCCTTTTTCACTTTTACTTCCACATGAATTAACATGGCAAGCAATTCTGACATCTATCTGTCTGAATTACTCACATGATGACATGCAACAAAATGGCTATATGATTATGGCATAGTCTTTAGAACCATGTCAGTAGACAACTCTTGGCTCAAGGTGAATCCCATTTCTTCAAGATGATACAAATTTACAATCATATTGAGCACATGTTCTTCTACTGAGGTTCCCTCTGTCAGTTTAGACTCAAGTAGCACTTTTAAGATAGCATTCCTTTCTTACCTGTCAAGACCAATTGTTACCTTCCTAAGATGTGTCACAATTTCAAGAACAATCATGTCCTCACATTTCTCATGCAAATCATAGTTCATGCAGCTTAATATAAGGTACTTTATCTCTAAGGCATCATTAACATGCTTCCAGTAAGCATCCACTTGTTCCCTAGGTGCATCGGGAGGAGGTATTTCAGGCAGTGGTTTGTCAAGAACGTAGAGCTTGTACTCTTCATTGAGAACTCTTCTTAAAGTACAAAACAAGTCGTGGAAATTTCTCCTATCAAGTTTTTCCTTATTCAAGACCAATCACAAATAGGATTTGTTCGTCATTGATTCTATAAGAGAAAATATGTATTTTGTCAAAAACCATTTTTATTTGATTTGATTGAAAATTTTGACAATATTAATTAGGGCTTTAATTATTATCGCTCCCACTATTTTATTCAAAATTATAGTCCTCAATATCAATTCAGAATATTGTAGCATACAATATTCTAGTGGTCCAAGATCCATATTTCATCAAATCATGAGTTGGATTTTGTCGATCACCCATGACCTGACTATTTAGGTAGGCCATCATGCCAATTGCATCATATGTAACTCTTGGATAGATGATATATGACACACCTTGCCATGATCATCTGCATCCCTCTAGGATTGGGCTCACCATGTCACCAGTTAAGCCTGGCCCAATAGCCAATATGATAGATATGCACCATGCTTCATGCAAATCTACATATCTACCATCACACTTCCACGAGATAGATGACACACCATGTTTTGTACAAATATACACTTTGTACATCAAAATTTGCATGTGTATTGTAGATGGAAGGCATCTAAGACTTAATATTTTAGTTGAGGGAGTTTGTATAAATACATATACTTTATCCAATCACTACATATATAGTACGTATCATATACATGCTATATCCCACAATGAAAACATGCAATAAATGAAAGTGATGGTTATGGCTAGTCCTAATGTAATCCCTTGGAGCTATGGTCATCTAGGTCAACATCACATGTAGAAACCTGTTGTTGATGAAGATCTATGCTTGCTAATTTGGCTTGATCGGCTCAACCCTTGAACCTATCGGCTCACCTCTTGACTGGTTGTTAGGTCGTCTCATCATTCATCTAGTCCTTCTGTCCACCATCGGTTGGCTCCTCCAGCTGATCGATCGGGCTCACCGAGTGAATCATCTAGCTTGTCCACCATGTTTTCCAATGTCCTTAGGTCGGTTAACTCATCTTCAGGATGCCTTCATCTTGTCATAATAGGAAAGTAAACTATCCTACTTTTACATGATTTTAGGGAAACCTCAAGTAACATTCCAGTGGAACAGAGGTAGAAGAGAATTAATTATACATTGGGAAAATGAGATAGAGGCTCAATACACAAACTGAGATAAATAGATAAACCAACCACATGAAACCAAGCACAAATAGGGAGTATTGGCCATAACCATGCTACACATCCACCATCAAAACCATTTTAGGGCGACACATGTAAATTACATATATATTAGTTTTGGATTATCATGGTGTTTGGATTTGACAAAATATTATTCGCATCACATGCAATCATAGAACTAAAAAACCAAATCCCGATCATACTAATTATCCCATAATATAGTGAATTGATGTTGGATCTGATACTAGAGTTCAGAAATACGGTACAGAGTAGGAAACAGAATAATTAATTTTATCTACCATATTCCCCATAATTAATAGATCGCAACAATAACTATAATGTAGGAAGGATGGTTTATGGACATACCTGGTCTTGGAGAAAGTCCAGTGACAATCCTCATCATTGTATATGCACAACTCTAAATCCTAGTTGCACCAGGACACGTCTGACTGTTGCACCTCCTGGTCTGCACCACAGACTGCATCCACAAATGTCTTCTTCTTCAGCAGTTCCTCTTGTCACAAACTACTGGTTGATGTTGTCCTCCATGCAGCAAACAATAGCTTCCCACCTCTATGGTAGTCTACATCGACCTCCTAGAACTCTTGTCATCCTGTTGGATCAGACAGGAAGGAGTTGTCCCTCCCGCCGGCTACTAGTCACCAGCTTGCTCTCCCACCACAAAAACTCTCAGTTGTTCTCTCCCTTGGCTATCCCTCCCTCGTCGGGTAGGACTTTTGGAACCAGGCCAGACACCCAGACACTTGTCTCAACTCTTGAGATGGCCGTTTGGCACATCCATATGGTTGTATCAATAGTTGAGATGGGTGTTTGGCAGTGTTGTCAGCCTGTTTGTTGCCTGAATCAAATGCCTCAACACTTTAAATCTTAATTCGACTATAATTCGAGATCTAAACTCCTCTTGTAGGTCAAGACCTATGTGTTTGACCCTATAGGTCCCATATTACATTGGTAGTGAGTGTCTATAACAACTTATGACATCATAAGCAAAGAGTGGTGCCTAGTCACACATCATTGCTACTAAAGTAAATGGAAAAGTTGGGGAACAACTTTGACCTACAATCTATGTATGGTGCTACAATGTTTGTATAGTTCCTTTGTCACTGATGTATAGACTGAACTAGAGGCATGGTGTAGTGATCCTCATTATTATTCAATCCTTTTCTTGAACCAAAAGTAGACTGTCTGAGATGTATGTAAGCTCAATATCACATATTGACTCACATGCACATTGCCATGCTTTTATCAGTCTCACTAATCAAGAGGACTTGGACATCACACTTCAATAGGAGGTATGGATCCCATGTCTATCACTCACAGTCAATACCCATGTGTCAAAGCCACCAAATCATTACCGTTGCAACAACCCATGTTTGAGGACTGCATTTGATGATGTCAAAGTTTAATCAATGACACATGTTGAGTGCAGTGATTTCAGGTCTAAGAACTACAACCACCACCATCACTGTGAGAGATGACTATGACTTCTATAAAGATGGTTTCCATATGTCAGTCTCTTGGTGGGTCTGTCCAATATAATGTTCTCTAACATGTATCTATGTGCTTGGTTTTATATCACCATATCATGACTAATGAGATTTAGTCATCAACCAACTCACACACTGATCTTGTGCATCATTTTTGTCTATCAACCTTCCACAATGACAACCGATCAAGGACATAATGATAATATGTTTATTTACTCTTAACATCCATATGATCTCATCCATAAGGATAGTAACTTGAATACAAACATAATTGAGTAATATAACTCTCTAGACATTTATAATGTTACATCATTATCTCATAACTGAATAAAAAAAAGTAAACTTCAAGCTTTCCTTATTAATAATCAAATCATTTTTACATAATATGCCATTAAAATCATCACATGATTGTCTCTCTGGACATATATAACCAACAGTAACACCAGTAACATATTGTAGGTTGAAATTTCTCTCCAACTTTACATTTACTTGGGTATCAATGATGTGTTACTAGATGTCACACTTCGCTTGTAATGTCATAAACTGGTTGTGCACATTCATTGCCAGTGCAAATTGGAACCTATAGGGTCCACACATAGGATTAACTTGGAATCAGAGTTTGTTCATAAATGATGCTTAATTTGATTACTAAAAGTGTTTTGGTATTCAATTTAACAACAATTTATTGACCACTGACTGGCTTATGTGTTGAACGGACTGGTTGGAGTGTAAGGTTCATTGGAAATTGCATTTCCAGAATTCTAGAAGGACCAGGGAACTAACCAACTGGTTCGCTGAGTGAATTGATAAGCTAAAGGTTGCCAAACAACTGGTTCATGAGATGAACCACCCAATTCATGGATCAATTCGATTGAATCAAGTATTAGTGTTGACATCATGTTGTGCATTAATTGGATTATAATTGTTAATACAATTGTGATTAGGAAACATGAAAAAATGACTGGATCAAGGGCTGGACCGATCATCTTGCATTCCAACCGATTGGTTCACTTGCGAACTGACTATTTTGCTGCTTCCAAGTTGTGAAAATGTGTGAAATTCGGGTCCCTTAAACCCCCACATTGACTAGGAACCTTGACCCTAACTCTCCTATAAATAGAGGGTTACTAGGGACATCCTAGAGACACAACTCAATTGCCTCTGACAATTGTTCTCTTCTCAGGTTGTGGTAATTGAGAGAACTTGAGAAAGTCCTACCCGATAAAGGGAGGGATATAAAGGGGAACAATTGTTGGAGAGAAAGTTGGTTTTGGTACACCAACATGGAGGGATGACTTCTTGCTATATGTTCTTCTAGAATTGTAGGATTTCATGGTGGTCCATGTGGACTACTCTTGAGGCGAGGAGCTTTTCCCTCTAGGAGGAAAATGTCAGGTTGCCATCCATGGTGATCTAGTAGGAGCTGCTGTAGACGATGTTCATGTACGATTGAAGAAAGGTGTACAAGACAACAAGGAGATTGTCGTTGGACTTGCTCCTAGACCAGGTATATAATCAAAACCATCCTTCTCATTATATAGTTGTTGACATGCTCTACTATTATTAGGGGAATATGGAAATTCAAATATTTATTTTCACTGTCTGCTCTGATGCCATATTTCCCTACAGTGGTATCAGAGCCACGCCAATTTACTATATTTTGGGATAATAGATATGATCATTTTTTTGGTTTTTCATTTATATATTTCTTGCGATGTGAACACTTAAAATGATTAATGTCCATATCTAATTAAATACCACATACAATTTAAAAACTAATATATATGATATATATGCAATTTACATGTGTCGCCCTAAGAGCTGGTTTTGATAGTGCATGTGTAGCATGGTTATGGAAAATAACCCTGATATCAGTATGTAGTGGTTGTGGTTGTTTATTCCTATTTCATCTTGGTTTGCATACTGAGCATGTACCTTATTTTCCAATTATAAAAGTATTATTCTCTCCTACCTTTGATCCCCTTGAATGTACCTTGAGGCTTCTATATTATCATGTAATATTAGGATAGTTTAATTTCTTGTTACTATTAAGAAGGCGAGCCACCCATTTCAGAAGATGAGCCGACCAACTGGAAGGCCATAGAGGGCAGATTGAATGGAGGCCCAACCAATCGATTGGAGTACCCAGACCATGAGGCGAGCTGATTGGTTCATGGGTTGAACTAATAAACCCAAATGGGCAAGCACATATCTTCATGAACAACATTTTTACATGTGATGTAAACCCTAAGTGGTGATAATTCCTTGTGGCTCCAAGGTATTACATTAGAATGGCCATAACTATCATTTTTCATTTTATTGCATGTTTTTGTTTGTGGGATATAACATGTATATGATACGTACTATAGTATGTAGTGATTGGATATGTGTAAGTATTTATAAATACAAATTTCCTCAAATAACATATGAAGTCTAAGATACTTTCCATTAGCAACACATATGAAAATCTTGATTGACTATGCATCGGCATGCCAAGCATGGTGCATTGTCCATATTGTGGAAGTGTGATGGAATTAATGTGAGAGTCTGCCAAGTGGGGTGCATTATTATCATGTTCGCTTTTGGGTCACCCTTAACTAGGTGTCCTTAATGAGATTAAATATCTAGAAGTATACAAATGACTATGGCAATGAGTACCTCTTGTCATCATCTAAGAGTTGCATAAGATGAAATTGGAAAATATTTATTACCTTAATGACTGATTATAGATGTTGGCATTGTCCGGTTGATAATTTAATCATTTTGGATCTTGGTTCACTAGAAGGTTGTACGTTGCAATCTTATGAATTCGTAGTGAGGGCTATTAGTTTGAAGAAAATAGTAGCATTACTATTAAATTAAAGGCCAATTAAATATTATCAAATTTTATTCAAATGAAATCAAAATAAAAGGAGTTTTGATAAATGCAAAATTTACTCTTGTATGTAAATGGAAAACACATTATGATCAAATATTATAAGGGACAATCTAAACAAGATACACTTCCATAACTGGTTTATGACTTTGTGAAGAGTTGTCTATATTTTTGAAAGACCAATGCCAGTAGAATCTACTCTGAGTACGTCTAAGGATGAAATGGTTCTTTACCTGAAGCATGTCAATGATTCCATGGACATTAAAGACCTTATGCTAAGATACATGGACTATGAGTTGCATGAGAAACATGAAAAGTATAATGTCTCCAAAGCATTATTTGAGTGCATACTAACAAAGGGAGACCCAGTCGAGTCCCATGTGCTCAATATGATTGGGTATGTGAAACATCTAGAAAAATTGGGATTTCCTTTAGGTCAAGAGTTGGTCGCATATATGATTTTGTAACCATTTTTCTAAATCATAGAGTCATTTTATCAAGTGTTACAATTTGAGTAACATGGCTAGACCCCTACCAAAGTTGCTTGACATGTTGATATATGTCGAAGCATCAATGAGGAAGGACAAAGTCGTGATGTGGATCAGCAGAATAGAGTCCAAGGACAAAGGCAAGGACAAGAAGTGTTTTGAGGCTAAGCTGAAGTCCAAGTCTTTTGCACTCAAAATAAGGAGAAGAATAAGGAAACCTAGGAAGATGAAGTAAGTGATAGAGATCTCTACTTCAGGTATATACGTAATTGAGATGAGCTACACTACTTCTTCATCATGGGTACTAGATACCAAATGTGGATCACACAATTGCTCAAATGTGAAGGATCTAAAAACAAGCAGACCTTTAGCAAAATGGGACGTTGAACTTTGTGTTGCTAAAGGACCAAGAGTTGCTACCAAAGCAATTGGACCTTATGAGTTATCTCTTCCTAGTGGGCTTGTAATAGAGTTGGAGAACTACTATTATGTACCTCCCATTAATAGGAACATCATATATGTATCTTGTTTCAACAAGAACAGATTCAAGTTTCTTATAAAGAATGGTTGATGTTGTATTAGTAAAGATGGGATATTTTATGGCAACACTCCAATGTCTTATGGACTATAATTGATAGATCTAGAGACAAGTGTGTATAACATCAATACCAAAAGACAAAAACTGAATAACTGAAACCAAACATACCTTTTGGCATTGTTGTCTAGGGAACATAAATGAGAAATTCATATCTAGACTCCATAAAGATGGTTATCTAGACTCTTTTGATTTCAAATCAATAGAGACATGTGAGTCTTGTTTGTTGGGAAATATGACAAAGACGCCCTTCATTGGAAATAGTGAGAGGGCTAGTGATATAATAGGAGTCGTACATACTAATGTGTGTGGCCCTTTTAGAACGAATGCTAGAGGTGGGTTTTGGTACTTCATTACCTCAACTGATGACTTCAGTAAGTATGGTTATGTTTTCTTGTTGAAACATAAGTCATAAACCCTTGAAAATTTCAAAGATTTCATGAATGAAGTACATAACCAACTTGGCAACAGTATTAATGCACTTCGTACTAATCGAAGTGGAGAATACTTAAGCCAGGAGTTTGAGGACCTTCTATATGCCTGTGGCATCATATCACAATGGACTCCATCTAGAACACCACAACACAATGGTGTTTTCAAAATAATGAATTGCACATTGATAGATATGGTTTTCTCAATAATGAGTTTTGTTGATCTTCCAACTTCCTTTAGGGGTTATTCTCTTGAAATCTCCACATTTTCACTAAACCATGTACCATATAAATCGATTCAAAAGACACCATACGAGATATGGTGTGGGAAATGTCTCGATGTGTCTTTTATGAAGATTTGCGAATGTGAAGCCTATGTCTAGAAAATGTTTCCTAAAAATCTTGGGCCCAAATCTGATAAGTGTTATTTTTTTGGATATCCTAAAGAAACTAGGGGATACTACTGTTACACTCAATTTGAAAACAAAGTATTTGTTGCCAGGACTAGTGTATTCCTTGAAAAGGATTTTATTTATAGAGGAATTAGTGGGAGGAAAGTAGAACTGAAAGAGGTTTGAGACTAAAAAAAAACATTCAACCAGTAGATGTACATGACGAACAAGGAGAATCACTAATTGTTGTGGAATCTCAAATTCCTCAAGTAACACAGGAACGTCGTAGATCTAGTAGGAAACCCCTCAAACCTGAATGATTTGGTTATCTTGTGACTCAGGAAGGTAGTGAGTCGGTCATAAATGATGAGAAAACATCCTTCTAGAAGCATCTAAGGGACCAAAGTCTGAGAAATGGTTTGAGTCAATGAGATCTAAAATCGAATCCATGTGTACTAATAAGGTATGGACCTTGGTGGATCTAACTGAAGGGGTAAAACCCATAGGGAGAAAATGGCTCTTCTAGAAGAAGACTGACATAATGGTAAAGTAAAAACCTATAAGGGAAGATTGGTTGCAAAGGGTTTCAAGAAAGTTCAAGGTATTGACTATGATGAAATTTTTTCTCCAGTTGCCATGGAAAAGTCCATCAGGATCATCTTTGCCATTGTAGCTTATCATAACTATGAGATTTGGCAGATGGATGTTAAATCTACATCCCTTAATAAGAATCTTCTACAGGATGTGCACATGACACAAACTAAGGGTTTTATAAATCTATAGGATGCAAATAAAGTTTGTAACTACAAGGGTCAATCTATGGGTTGAAGAAAGCATCTTGGAATTAGAATCTTCGATTTGATGAGACAGTCAAAGAGTTTGGCTTCAGTCAAAATGAAGATGACCCTTGAGTGTACAAGAAGGTTAGTGGGAGCATAATTGTATTCATTATATTGTATGTAGATGACATACTATTCATGCGGATTGACATTCCTTCTTTACAAATGGTAAAGAACTGGCTGGGAAGTAGTTTCTCTGTGAAGGACTTATGTGAAGAATCCTACATCTTAGGAATCAAGATCTATAGAGATATATATAGAAGGCTTCTGGGACTAAGTCAGAGTACATACATTGACAAAGTGTTGAAGAGGTTCATCATGAATAACTCAAAGAGAGGAAACATGTTCATTTATCATGGTGGCATCATCTCTAGAGCTCAGTGTCCCAATTCTTGTGAAGAAAGGGAGTGCATGAGTAAGATTCCATATGGATCTACAATTGGATCTGCCAAGTAAGTTGATATCAGTCAGATACAGGTGATGCTCACTGGACAACCATGAAGAACATCCTTAAGTACTTGAGAAGAACTAAGGATTACTTCCTTGTTTACAGAGGAGCGAAAGAGTTGGTGGTTATGGGTTACATTGATGCAAGATTCCAAAATGAAAAAATTGATTATCGATCACAATCATGATTAGTGTTTTACCTCAACAATGAGTATGTGAGATGGAAGAGTTCTAAGTAAGAGATAGTTGTGGATTCTACAACAAAGGCCAAGTATATTGTTGCATCGAATGCATCAAAGGAAGTTGTCTAGATCAAGAAGCTCGTTTAAAAAATTGGGGTTGTTCCAAGAATCAACAACGCAATTGAACTATATTATGACAACAATGGAGCTATTACACAAGCTAAGGAACCCAGATCACATCAGCGTTCCAAGAATATACAAAGGCAGTTCCATTTCATACTTTTGTAATAGAAGCATGATGGTCATGTTAGATCACTTGGGATGAGACTCATGGGTGATTATCTCTAAGTGCAAGTGGGAGTCTGTTGGTATGTATCCCCAGAGGGCCAATCATATGATGATTACAATGACATAACTTGTAAATAATCATTGATTAATAATAAAGGAAATTCTCCAATTTATTCTATTTTATTCAGTAATAATGTTGTGACATAATAAATGTCTAAAGAATATTATTAGTCAATAATGTATGTCTTTGGGTTGAGGACCTGAAAAATGAGATCACACATATGTTAAGAGTATATATATTCTTGATATGTCCCTAGTCAAATTATTAGTGGTTTGGAGTATATTTGATATCTATTGATGCCAATCTATGGGTTTGTGCACAAATGCCTCAGTTAATGTTTCAATCAGAGTCTAAAATGCAAAGTTACCACTTAAGTGGCATATTGTTAAAATAAATTCGTTCTAGAGTTTTCTATAGACTTTTGGAAAAAGGAAGAAATAAAGAGATAAATAATAATCCCTAAACAAGATAATGTGACATTGAATTATTTAATATGATAAATAGTGATAATAATAGATAATGGGCTAAAATTCATGGAAGAAAGACTAATTAAATAAGAGAAACTTTAGATTCATTTTCTTTGGGTTTGATATGGCCTAGAGGCCAAGTTTCATTATTTTGGGATCATAATAACTATATTTGTTTTATTTAGAAAAGAAAAGGTGAGTTTTCTTCAAAATATGAAAAAAAACATTTATTGACTCCAAAAGTGGCAACTAATCTTGTATTCATAATCTACACATTAAAATTAGCCTTTGCATATGTTTTCATCTAATTTGGATAATCTTTCATGTTCATGTGTAGATTAGGATAGAGAAAGTATAATTATAGCTCAAACTATTATGTAACTTGATAAATAACTTCGAAGGAGAAAATTAATGGCAAATTCATGTCCTACAAGCTCAAGTTTCCTTGAGGGTGAAGTTTCACCAAAATTGGGTAATTCTAGAAGTCTATAATGCATTCGGAAAGAGAATATATGAATTACTTTAAAATAATTAAATAAAATACTTAGAGTCCTCAAAAGCAAAAACTGATTCCATATTGGATTCTACATGTCCAAAATAGGATATGAGTCAATTTTCATTTAATTTGGAGTTTCTTTGCACCCTCAAATGAAGAGAGAGAAAGTGAAATGATTAACTACACACTTTATTTGAAATTTATTGGGAAATGAAATAAATTTCAGACTGATTTCTTTTAATTTAGTAAATTTCATTTTTTTGTCTGGATCATCCTTTTTGGATCTGACAATTGCTTGACCTTCTCCTACCTTCCCTCTTTCTATTTCCCCTTTCCTTTTCTCGTGCTCAGGGATCCACTCCCTACTCTCTCTCCAATCTAGATAACTCCCTCTCCTTTCCTCTCTTTTACCCAATTCCTTCATCCTCCACTTGATCACACTTCCCTGGTTCCATAGATATATATAATTTAAGGTTTTGAGGCCTTTGCCCCCATCTTGAAACTAGGCCGTCAGCTACCATTTCCCACCCATGTTTTGTTCCTTTGAAGCTCCTCTACATCACCCAGGGTGATCAGACATTACTTAAATCCGTCCACACCTTCACAACGACCCCTAGTATCATCCCACACAGCTAGTTTGGCCTTGCTTGTTCCCATGTGTGTTTCCCTAAACTGAGCTGGACATGACATAATCCCAGAGTCAGCACGAGGCCACATGCATTCACAGAGGCAATTGGGTCCTTGGGTTTTATCTCTAGGATCCCATGTTGGTTCTCAGCTCTTCAACTCTATCCCTAGATAGGTAATCTAGTTTCCCCTTTTCTCTTTGTCGTTCTGGTTTGTGGTCAAGGATTTGATTTCCATGATTAGTT
The DNA here is from genome assembly GCA_963693085.1 of Alisma plantago-aquatica. NCBI lineage: Eukaryota > Viridiplantae > Streptophyta > Magnoliopsida > Alismatales > Alismataceae > Alisma > Alisma plantago-aquatica. Next base: position 995,391,693 of record OY856410.1, on the reverse strand, counting down.
TTTCTCCTTCTCTGTAATTTGGGACTTTAACTTTGTGTTTGTTTGTTGAGTTCCCTGAAACCTTTACTTTGATCAGGTTTCTTTTCTTCTACTCTGGTTTCTAGATGTTCTACTCCCTCACCTACCCATCTTCCTGACCATGGTGTCAAGGTTTTGCCATGACTTCACCAGGGCTCAAGACCCCCCTTCTTGGGCTGAACGCGACTGAGAGGGTCAAGCGAAGTGATGGTGCCCTCTGATGGCATGTGCTCTTTGTCAGAACCTAGATTCAATCCTTGCAATCGATTTGTGTCTAGGTGATATTAATGAAGATGAAAAAGATGAGTGCACCCTATCATGCAAATATAGTTCTTGCGGACATGCAGGGGTAATCTGGGTATTTTTCCATAGTTTCATTAATTGAATTCAATAAATCATTTTATCTTATAAAATTCATAGCAATTCACAGAAGGTTTAGGAAAATAAGTCAAAATATGTTTTAGAATTGGAAAAGTAATCTCTATCTAATAAAAATATATTTAGAGTCTGATTTCCATGTTTTTTGAAGGATGGTTTTTGAGAAATGGATTATATGAATAAAACTCATACAAATTGTAACTTTATCATATAATATGTTTTCTTGATCAGAAAAACATAATGAATGGATTGGTTTAGATTTTATGACCAAAATTTGAGGTTTTATAAAAAGGTCTAAAATTAGGGTTTCCTTACACTTATATGCAATATAAACCCTAGTACATGCGATTAACTTGAAATTAGGCAAAGGTGATCATGGAATCCTCTATAAGTTGAGGTATGTGCATGTTATCCTATAAGTTGGGCATATTTTTTTATACCAACCCTAATTTCCCCATGAGGCATGGACTAAAACCTTGATTCCTGTTATTGCCCTTTAGGTTGCAATTATTTCCTTATTTGCTTAGGTTTTGACCCACAAGCCATATGTCTATTATTAGATGTTAAATCCTACCTTGCCATATTATTTCTTTGAACATGGTGACTTGGTTGACTTGTTAGATAATGTAGTGCACCCTGTATAACTACCCATAGTTTTGGCATGTGTTATTTTGCTCAGGGAAATGTTTATATTATCACCAATTATATATATATATATATTGTTGGTGACTAAGAATGTGTTTATTCTCCCCTCACCTACTGGTTTAGGTTTGGTAGGTGCCTCATCATTACTTAGTTAATGTAGTCATACTATTAATCATGCTTGCTACTTTATTATTATCTATTATGGAAAGATTATTATTTCATATGTGCCTCATACTTTTGACTCTCCTTATTACTTGGTTATTCTTTACCCTTTGTTATCCTTTATTGATATTTTCTTGTTCTTGTTCCTTATTTGACACATACATTATTTTCCTTCGCTTGTTGGGTGATCCCAACCACCCATGCCAAGGACAAAAGTGGAATAAGATCAAGGAGTACCAGCCTAGGTTTAGGATAAGGAGTACATGGATTCAGACATGGACCTAATTCATGAAGTTGTTACTTGGAGACAAACATGATATCGTTTAGATTTCCCTCTACTAGATCCTTATGTTGTAATATCCATGTAAACCCTATATGGGATATGATGATGTACTTTTTTAAAATTGATTATAGTCATTTTTTATATTCAGATGTTGTACTTCTGTCTTTTGTATACCATTATTTGAGATTTGCAAATTTTACACCTATTCCAACATACCTTGTGATTGTGTTTGGAATGGATGTTTTATTCTTCAAATTTTAGTAGGGAGTGGATCCCCTCTGGGACCCATCATTAAAATGTGGTATATGATCCAGGTTAGTTAAAATATAACTCTTTCAATTTTATCTCCCTAATTAGAACCCTTGCCTTACATAGTTCCCATCTAGTTAAGATGTTCACCCTAGAATTGACATATGTTTTACTTGAGATCTTGAAATGTTGATTTAGGATCATATGTGTTTCACATTAGAATCATGTTTAGTTAACCTAATGTGATGAGGTTTTAGGTGATGTTTCCCTAACATATAGGTTAACGGTGACATGTATCTTTGGATGCAATAAGGTTTGACTTGATAACTAAATTTGTTTATAAGGATGAGGAAGTAGTAAGATAATAAGATCTTATTGTGGAAAATGGTGACTTGTTTTCACATTGGTTTTGGTAATGACGAGATATATGAGGTTTTAGTTGTGAAACCTTAAAATTGGTTGGAACAAATATCCTAAACCATAGTTTGGCTTTGAAGAAGTGACTAGGAATATGAGGTTCAGTCTAACTATCCTTTAGGTCCTTTGGTTGTTAAAGAGAACCTTAGGGTTGTTAGATTTGAGACACAAGGACCTAGATATCAATCCTAGAGTTGGATACATAAACAACATAAACCCTTAAATACTCACAACTAAAAGATGCCTTAGTAACCATGTTACCTTGAGGTTGTTTAGCTTGGCTTGGAGTGGAGAGAAGTTTGTTGGTGTTGTTTGGGTGATTAGAGTTCGAGAAGGAAATCATTTTTAAGGGGATGGAGTCCTACAACATATTGAAATCTAGCTTCTCTAACTCTAGAATTCTCTACTTAATGAAAAAGATATTAGTGGGCCTAGATCATTAGAATTGACCAAACAAGTTATATTTGAAAACCCACATGTTTGTTTATATACTAATGAATGTATAATAGCCATATAATGAATAGTTCATATGTTTGAACCCTAATGAATACCTAATGCACATAATATGAGCAACTCACCTATTAATATTAATAGTGCATATGCATGATGTTGACCATCTCATAAACCAATAATCCTGATGATATGATCAGTGAAATAAATGTAGCCTAATCTTGGACTTAATGCATGCTAAAAGGGTAAAGGTGAAATATAATGATCATGTTGACCTAAACCCTAAGTTGTAATCATCTAACCTTAACCAATACATACTTAATGGCATTCATGATACATTAGTGAAATTAGCTTTCATAACCAGATAACATATATTGATACACATAAATGGTATATAATCACCTAATCCTAGATTAATGTATATTAAATAATTCATTAATATGTAATATGTTTCATCTTATTCACTAATATCCACCTAATGAATCAAATGCGGTTAATGAGTAACTTGATTCACAAAAACATGCATGGATGCTTAATGTAACATCTCAGGATTTGAGGCCTCAGATAAAACAATCTTAAAAGGAATCATTGGACTACCCATATCAACAAGGTGCACCTCCTTTTCTGGGAGCCCATTACTAAAGAACTCCATAGTTAAGCATGCTCAGCTTGGAGTAGTACTAGGATGGGTGACCAGTCAGGAAGTTTATCCTGGCTTGCGCGTGAGTGGACAAAAGTGTGCAGTTAAGGTTAGTGGTAGTCTGTGGGGCCAGTCGTCATTCCTGAAATCCTACTAGAGCCTTGAACAGTGGGCCCGAGCATTACAAATGGTATCAGAGCCATAACCCCTCCAGTTGGTGGGGCCCACATGGGAATGTGGCATTCCATACTTGAGCCGTGCGGTCCAGGCATGTTGGAAAGGGTTGTCAATGGTTGATGTATCCACCCTTGTGTTGATATTCCATGATCGGGAGTTGGGTGTCCATGGGCCATTCTGGGTCTACACTGAAATGGGGAAATATTATGAGGCCATATAGTTGAGCCTTGACGAGGATGTCAAGAGTTTAAGTGGGGGAGATTGTAACATCTCAGGATTTGAGGCCGCAGATAAAACAATCTTAATAGGAATTATTGGACTACTCTTATCACCAAGGTGCACCTCCTTTTTCGGGAGCCCATTACTAAAGAACTATATAGTTAAGTGTGCTCAGCTTGGAGTAGTACTAGGATGGGTGACCAGTTGGGAAGTTTATACTAGCTTGCTCGTGAGTGGAAAAGAGTGTGCAGTTATGGCTAGTGGTTGTCTGTGGGGCCAGTCGTCATTCCTGAAATCCTACTAGAGTCTTGGGCAGTGGGCTCGGGCATTACACTTAATGTGGTGTAAATATGCATAATCAATATTAGGAGGTGAATAAACATGAGCAAATGATTTATGAGGACATTAATGTGAGTAAGAAAGGTAAGGTGACAATTTATAGATGTTTACTACATGTATAAGTAATTTATTTGACATTAATTGGGTTTATTGTAGACTTAATAAAAAATTGGATAAAATTTCTTACTTTGTGGAGATAATTTGATATAATTAAAGGTGGTGATAAAATGATGATAATGGCCTATATTCTAAATATTAAGGATAATATATTAATAGACATTGAAATAATTGAGTATAACTCTATTTGTGCTAAAACTCTTAGGGAGATAAGTAAGATATATATATCATTTTTTGCATAATAATTGGATATAACTCTTTTGGCAACAAAGTGATATAATAGGACACAATGAAAAGAATAATAATGATGATGTAATATCATAATACATATGATTCTAATAAGATAAAAATGTTAATTGTGTTATATCTCATAAAAAGAAATCTTGATAGTGGAACCTTTAGTGACCCATGAGAAACTGACCTATGAGGACTTGCATGTGAAGATTTTGAACCCCCAAGTTAAGTAGGTGAAGAATAAGCAATTTGAGTTAGTGAAAGTTTTGGTGAAAGTTTTATGGATTGCATAGAGATGAGATGTTGTGTACTCACCCTTCACTCTTTGCTTGAGATTTCAGGGTCAAAATCCTTTTTAACAAGTGGAGTGTTGTAACAAATTCAAATCTAGGTATACTCTTAATCTATCCCTTTTCCTAAGTGTTTACTATATTTTCTATCATTTTTGTCCTTGATTTTGAATTTGTGGAATTATTAGTGTTCCATAGTAGATTTGATATCTATTCATGCCAATGTATGGGCTTGTGCACAAATACCTCAGTTAATGTTTAAATCAGAGTATAAAATGAAAAATTACCACTTAAGTGGCATATTGTTAAAATAAATTCGTTCTAGAGTTTTCTATAGCCTTTTGGAAAAAGGAAAAAAAATCCCTAAATCAGAGAAAGAGGAAATATGAATTAATTCATGCCCTACAAGCTTATTTTTGCTTGAGGGTGAAGTTTCTCTAATGCATTAGGAAAGAGGAAATATGAATTAGAATTAAATAAAATACTTAAAGTCCTCAAAAGTGAAAAATAATGCCATATTTGGATTCTACATCTCCAAAATAGGCTAGGTATCAATTTTCATTCAATTTGGAATTTGTTTGCACTGTCCAACGGAGAGAGAGAAAGATAAATGATTTAATACACACTTTATGTGAATTTGATTTGGAAATGAAATAAATGTCACGATGATTTCTTTTGATTTAGTAAATTTCATTTTTTAATCTAGACCATCCATTATGTATCTTACAGTCGCTTGACCTTCTCCTACCTTCCACTTTCGATTTTCTCTTTCCTTTTCTCATGCTTAGGGACCCACTTTCTACTCTCTCTTACATCCCAATGTCTTCCTATCCTTTCCTCTCTTTTCCCTGATTCCTTCGCCCTCACCTTCCTCACCCTTGCCTGAACCCATAAGTATATTTAAGTTAGGGTTTCTAGGCCTCTGCCCCACTCTGGAAACTAGACTGTCATATGCTCTATCTAACTCCTATTTTGTTCCCTTGATGCTCCTCTACATCACTCAGGCTCATCAGACAATACATAAATGTGTCGAAACCATCACAACGACCCCTGATTTCATCCCATGTCGGTAGTTTGACCTTGCTCATTCCTCAATGTGTTTCCTCAAATCGATCTGAACATCGAAAAAATCCCAGAGTCAACATGAGGCCAGAGGACTTAGCAGAGGAGATTGGGGACTTGGGTGTTGTCCCAAGGATCATGTGGTGGTTCTTGACTATTCAAGTCTTTCCCCAGACAGGTAATCCAATTTCCCCTTTTCTTTCTATCTTTCTGGGTTGTGGTTGTGGATTTGATTTCCATGATCAGTGTTGCTCCTCCTCTGGAATTCGGGTCTTCAACTTTGTGTTTGTTTGTTGAGTTTCCCCAAAACGTGGATTTGATCAGGTTTCTTTTCTGCTACTTAGGTGTCTAGATGTTCTACTCCCTTGCATGTCCAACTTCCTGGCCATGGCGTCAGGGTCATGTCATAACTTCACGAAGGCTCAAAACCCCCTCTTCTTGGGCTTAGCATGACCAGGAGGGTTCATGACAAGTCATGGTGCACTCTGACAGTGTGTGCTCTTTGTCAAAACTCAGACTCAATTCCTACAATCGAGTTGTATCTGCATGAGATGAATGAAGATGAAGAAGATGACAACTAGTAGTATTACTATTTTGCACCACTGATATTTGATGTTTGTCACGTGGTCCATGGTCATTTTCGTCCTTAGATTTCTAATGTGATTTTAGATCATGGGTTGATTTAATAGACTACTTTTATGAGTACACCCTATCATGCAAATATAGTCCTTGTGAGCGTATAGGGGTAATCTGGGTATTTTACCATAGATTCATTTATTAAATTTAGTAAACTATTTTATCTTGTAAAAATCAGAGTTATTCACTGGAAGGTTAGAAAAATAAATCAAAATATGTTCTCGAATTGGAAAAATGAGCTCTATCTAATAAATATGGATCATATTTTGATTTCCATGTTTCTCAAAGGATGGTTTTTGATAAATTAAATATATGCATAAAGTTCATAAAAATTATAACTTAATCATATAATATGTTTTCTTGATGAGAAAAAAAAATAAGGACTCGATTGGTTTAGATTTTGTGACCAAAATCTGAGATTTTCTAAAAAGGTCTAAAATTAGGGTTTATTTACACTTATATGCAATATAAACCCTAATACAAGTGATTAACTTGAAAGTAGGCAAAGGTGATCCTGGAATCTTCTAAGTTTCTGATAAGTGAGAACTAGGGCTCAGAATTGAGGTATGTGCATCTTACCCTATAAGTTGGTCATATTTGTTATACCAATACTAATCACCCCATGAGGCATGGACTAAAACTATGATTCCTATTATTTCCCTTTTTGGTGCTATTATTTCCTAATTTGCTTGGGCTTTGACTCACTAACCATATCTCTATTATTTGATGTTAAATCTTGCCTTGCCATATTATTTATTTTAGCATGGTGATTTGGTTGACTTGTTCTCTTATGCAGTGTACCATGTACAACCACCCATAGTTTGGGAATGTGTTATTTTGCCAAGGGAAATGATTATATTATCTCCACTTTTATATATATTTTGTAGGTGACTAGGAATGTGTTTATTCTCCCCTCACCTACTGATTGAGGTTTGGTATGTTCCTAATCCCTACTTAATTAATGTAGTCATACTATTAATCATGCTTTCTGCTTTATTATTATCTGTTATGGCAAGATTCTTATTTGATATGTGCCTCATACTTTTGACACTCCTTATTACTTGTTTAGTCGTTACCCTTTGTTATCCTTAATTGATGTTATCTTGTTCTTGTTCCTTATCTGACGCATACCTTATTTTCCTTCTCTTGATGGGTGATCCCAACCACCCATGCCAAGGACAAGGAGTAGAATAAGATCAACGAGTACCAGCCTAGGTTTAGGATAAGGAGTACATGACTTCCAACATGGACCTAATTCATGAAGTTGCTGCCTGGAGACAAACTTTATATGTTTTAGATTTCCCTCTACTAGATCCTTATGTTGAGATATCCATGTAAACCCTATATGGGATATGATGATGTACTTTTGTAAAATTGATTATAGTCATGTTTTATATTTTGCTGATGTACTTTGGTCTTTTGTATACCATTTTTTGAGATTTGAAAATTGTACACCTATTCTAGCATACCTTTTTAGTGTTTTTGAAATGGATGTTTTATTCTTCAAATTTTAGTAGGGAGTGGATCCCATGTGGGTCCCACTCTTTACAACATGGTATCAGAGCCAGGTTAGTTAGAATTTGAATATTTCAATTTGGTCTCCCTAATTAGAACCCTTGCCTTACATAGTTCCTCTCTAGTTAATATGTTCACCCTAGAATTGGCATATGTTTTTCATGAGATGCAGAAAGGTTGATTTAGGATCATATGTGTCATTAGAATCATGTTTAGTTAACCCAAATGTGATGAGGTTTTAGGTGATGTTGCCCTAACATATAGGCTAATGGTAACATATATCTTTCGATGCAATAAGGTTTGGCTTGAGAACTAAATTTGGTTATAAGGATGAGGAAGTACTAAGATAAGGAGATCTTTTTATGGAAAATGGTGACTTCGTTTTACGTTGATTTTGGTAATGATTAGATATGTATGGTTTTAGTGGTGAAACCCTAGAATTGGTTGGAATAGATATCCTAAACCCTAGTTTGTCTTTGAAGAAGTGACTAGGAATATGATTTTCAGTTTACCTATCCATTATGAGCTTTGGTTGTTAAAGAGAACCTTACAGTTGTTAGGTTTGAGACAGAAGAACCTAAAGATCAACCCTAGTTGTTTATTAATTTTTAGATGGATACATAAACAACATAAACCCCTAAATACTCACAACTAAAATATGCCTTCGAGGATGAAATCCTTTTTAATAGGATGGAGTCCTAAAACATAAGGAAATCTAGCTGCTCTGACTCTAGAAAGCTTAACTTCATGAATAAGAGGTTAGAGGTCTTAGATCATTAGAATTGACCAAACAAGTTATATTTGAAACCCCACATATTTTTTTATATACTAATGAACATATAATAATCATCTAATGAATAGTTCACATGTTTTAACCCTAATGAATACCTAATGCACATAATATGAGTAACTCACCTATTAATATTAATAGTGGATACGCTTGATGTTGACCATCTCATAAACCAGTAACCCGTAATGATATGATGAGTGAAATAAATGTAACCTAATCTTGGACTTAATGCATGCTAACATGGCAAAGGTGGAATATTAGATCACATTGACATAAATCCTAAGTTGTAATCATCTAACCTTAACCAATACATACTTAATGGCATTCATGATACATTAGTAACATTAGGTGTCATAATTATATAACATATATTGATACCCATAAATGGTATATAATCGCGTAATCCCAGATTAATATATACAAATCAATTAATTAATATTTAATATGTTTCACCTTATTCACTGATATCCACCTAATGACTCAAATATGGTTAATGAGTAATTGATTCCCAAAAACATGCATGAATGCTTAATGTGGTGTTAAATATCCATAATCAATATTAGGAGGTGAATAAACATTATAAAATGATTTATGAGGACATTAATGTGAGTAAGAAAGGTAAGGTGACAATGTATAGATGTTTAATACATGTAGAAGTAATTTATGTGACATTAATGGGTTTAATTGTAGACTTAATAACAAATTGGATAAAATTGCCTATTTTGTGGAAATAATAAATATAAGTCAAGATGGTGATAATATCAGGATAATGAAGTCCATATTCAAATCATTAAAGATAATCGATTAATAGACATTAAAATAATTGAGTATAACTCTAATTGTGCTAAAACTCTTAAGGAGATAAGTAAGAAATATATAAGATTTTGTGCACAATAATTATATATAACTCTTTTGGAAATAAAGTGATATAATAGGACACAATTAAAAGATTAATAATGTTGATATTATTCGTAATACATATAATGGTAATATGATAAAATGTTAATTGTGTTATATGTCATAAAAAGAAATCTTAATAGTGAAACCTTTAGTGACCCATGAAAACATGTCCTATGAGGAGTTGCATGTGAAGATTTTGAACCCCCAAGTTAAGAAGTTGAATAATAAGGAGTTTGAGTTAGTGAAAGTTTTAGTTGAAGTATTATGGTTTTCTTAGATATGAGATGTTGCGTACTCACCCTTCACTCTTTGCTTGAGATTTTAGGGACAAAATCCTTTTTAACGGGTGGAGTGTTGTAACAAACTAAAATATAGGTATACTCTTAATTTGACCCTTTTCCTAAGTTTTTGCTATCTTTCTATCCTTTTTGTCCTTGATCTTGAATTCGTGGAATTATTAGTGTTTCAGAGTATATTTGATATCTATTCATGACAATGTATGGGTTTGTGCACAAACATTTCAGTTAATGTTTCAATCAGAGTCTAAAATGCAAAATTACCACTTAAGGGGCATATTTTAAAGTAAATTCTTTCTAGAGTTTTCTATAGACTTTTGAAAAAAGAAAGAAATAAAAAAATAATAATCCATAAACAATACAATTTGACATTGAATTATTTAATGTGACATTAATGGAAGACTAATTAGATAAGAGCAACTTCAGATTCATTTTCTTTGGGTTTAGTATGACTTGGAGGCCAAGTTTCATAATTCTTGGATAATAATAACTATATCTATTTTATTTAGAAAAGAAAATGTGAGTTTTCTCTAAAACATGAAATAAAACATTTATTGACTCCAAAAGTGTCAACTAATCCTAGATTGGTAATCTACACATTAAAATTAGCCTTTCGGTAAGTTTTCATCTAATTGTGATAATCTTTAATGTTCGTGTAGATTAGGAGATATAAAGTACAATTAAACCGCAAAATATTAAATAATGTGAAAAATAAATTTGAGGAGAAAATTCATGGCAAATTCATGTCCTACCAGCTTAATTTTGCTTGATGGTGAAGTTTCTCTAATGCATTAGGAAAGAGAAAATATGAATTAATTTAACAGAATTAAATAAAGTAATTAAAGTCCTAAAAAGCAAAAGCTAATACCATATTTGGATTCTACATGTCCAAAATAGGCTAGGTGTCAATTTTCATTCAATTTGGAGTTTGTTGGCAACCTCTAATGAAGAGAGAGAGAAAAAAAGAAATTATTTAATACACACTTTATTCAAGTTTGATTGGGAAATGAAATAAATGGCACACTGATTTTTTTATTTAATAATTTTTTTTAATCTGGACCATTCGTTTTGTATTTGACAATCACTTGACCTTCTCCTACCTTCCACATTCTATTTTCCCTTTCCTTTTCTCGTGCTTAGGGACCTATTCCCTACTCTCTCTTCGATCCCAATCTCTCCCTCTCTTTTCCCTGATTCCTTCTCCCTCACCTTCCTCACCCATCCCCAAACCCATAGGTTTATTTAAGTAAGGTTTTGAGGCCTTTGTCGTACTCCATAAACCAGATCATCATCTACTCTATCTGACCCTTATTTTGTTCCCTTAATGCTCCTCTACTTCACTCACATTCATCAAACATTACGTAAATGCCACCAAACCTTCATAATGACCTCTGGTATCATCCCATGCCAGTCGTTTGGCCTTGCTCATTCCCCTGTGTGTTTTCCCAAACCGAGCCGAACATTGACAAAATCATAGAGTCAACACGAGGCCACAAGACTTAGTAGAGGCGATTGGGGCCATGGGTCTTGTTCCTAGGATCCCATGGTGGTTCTTGGCTCTTCAAGTCTTTCCCTAGATAGGTAATCTAGTTTCCCCTTTTCTCTCTGTCATTCTGGGTTGTCATTGTGGATTTGATTTCCATGATCAGTGTTTCTCCTCCTCTAAAATTCGGGTCTTCAGCTTCGTGTTTATTTGTTGAGTTTCCCCAAAACATGGATTTGATTGGGATTCTTTTCTTCTACTCTGATTTCTAGATGTTCTACTCCCTTGCCTTCCCAACTTCCTAATCATGGCATCATGTTCCTATCGTTATTTCACCAAGGCACGAGACCCCCCCTTCTTGGGCTTTGCATGACCGAGAGGGTTCATGCGAAGTCATGGTGCCATCTGACGGTGTGTGCTCTTTGTCAGAACTTGAACTCAATTCTTGCAATCGAGTTGTGTCCGCATGAGATGAATGAATATGAAGAAGACGACCTCTAGTCGTATTACTATTTTTTCACTACTAATATTTGATGGTTGTCACACGGTCCATGGTCATTTTAGTCCTTCAATTTCTAATGCAATTTTAGATCACTGATTGATTTAACTGACTACTTTTACGAGTACACCTTGTCACGCAAATATAGTCCTTGCGGGCATGCAATTGTAATTGGGGTATTTGTCCATAGATTCATTTTTTAAATTTAGTAAACTATTTTATCATGTAAAATTCATAGTAATTGACTGGAAGCTCAAAAAAATAAATAAAAATATGTTCTAGAATTGAAAAAATGAGCTCCATCTAATAAATATAGTCAAATTTTGATTTCCATGTTTTTTGCAAGATGGTTTTTGAAAAATGAAATATATGCATAAAATTCATAAAAATTGTAACTTAATCTTATAATATGTTTTCTTGATCAGACAAAACTTGACTACCTGTTTGCTATGTTTGAGGTAAATATTGGTAATTTTGATTTGTTGAAATAAGAAGTACTTATACCTTATTCTTAATAATGTCCCTATTTGATTTATTCCATGTTGCCCTATTGTTGATTAAACCTCAAAGATAGTTAAGCAAACGTTTGCCCTATTTTATGCCCATCATGACTATGCTATCAATTGACTAAGTCTAGGATTCACAAAACCATGATGTAAGACTATGATGCAAAAAGCACTTTTCCTATTGACTATTGAGGCCTTTTTCAATCTCGATTTTGATATGATGATTATGGGCCTAGATTTTGCACTATTATGCTCTAATTCCTCGAATGCCAAATTAAAATCTTGATTTCCAAATTGTATCACTAACTTGATCACAAAAGGAAAGGAATGCAACTATTACCTTAACTTTGTAAAATCTTGACATTATTTCCCTATTATGATCTTGAATTTTGATTTCATGACCTTATGGAATACGATATGATAATTTCTAATCTCCCTATTTGAATAAGCTCAAAAGATAATGATTGATGTTCTAGTTTAGGGTGGTAGTTGACTAATGACTCACCTAAACTCGGTCACATCCCTATTATGATTACCTCTAAATTTTCATATTGTTGATTATTTAGAGGTATCCCTTTTCACCCAATTTAGATTGTTTGACCTAAGCCTAATAGGTTAAACCCATGGTTGATAATCAATCTTAAATATTGATATAATAATGACCTCGATATATGACAATGTTGACTATAGCTTGTGGTTGATTTTTCTAGACCTAGGTCTAGATCATTTATGTGGTTCTTACTGCACTAACAAACTCACCTAGGGCTGAAATCCTTAAGTTTTTACCAAAACCTTGTGCAATAATACCACCTGCAAGAGGACGAGTCTTATCATAGTATAGTTAAGGATCAAATCCCAAGGGACAACATTTTTAAGAATCTTTGATAGTCGGATCTAGCTCAATCAAGACTAATATTTAGAATAGAGATTGGTTTAGGTTTAATTAAACTAATTGCAAGGAAAGTAAAGAGCGGGATTAAAAGTTGATTAAAGATTAATGATGGGAATCACTGGGATGGACCCGGGTTTCACCACCGCTACACATGCAAACATATCCAAACACACACATCCATGATAGATATAACCATCCAAGTAGAGCTGCTACAAACCCTCCATACGAATGTTAGGTTCATGAAAGCATCACCTTAGGCATCAGATGTCTCGTCACCATCCAGATCACACACTTATGACTCCGAAGATATAGATATCCAACCGAAGTTGCGATCCCCCCATACGGGCATTAGATACACATAAGCGTCACCGTGGGCTAGATGTCTCATCACCTCACGGATCACACACTTACAACTTCAGGGAATCCCATCAGAAGTTCTTGTCAGGGAGTCAACCACATTAATTTATATTCAAAACCTACGTATTGAAGTTCTTGCAACATTGGAATGAAATAGATCATGCAAGCAGGTGATCAATCCACAAGCACACTTCAAACGATTAACAACAAAATAAAAAGTTATATACAAGCCATTGAATGTTTAATGAAAGGACATGTGAGCACTAGCAGTGGGGCTAGTCCCTGCACCCCAGCAAAAGGAAACTCCTCACTCATGGTGAGAGAAACAAAAAGAGTAAGAGAGAGGGAAGATTCCACCATGAGCATGGTGAAGAAGACAATCACACCTCGGTAGAGAGGTAATCTTCTACACAACGTCGCGACAGATCTGGATGAGGAGGGAAGGACACCATGGCAGACAGGGCATGCCTTCTCTCTCCACCTTCCTTCTCTTCTCATCCTCCTTGTTTGCAGTAGGAGGTGCATCATGTTGACATGATGGCGTATGCAAGGCATTGGAGATGTATATGGATGGCTGCAGGTCTGGGTTTCCACCTCAGATCTGGATGAATGAAGGTGCAAGAATGCCTCAGGGGTCTCTCTTGGCTATGGATCAGACTCCCCAGGGGTCGAGTGCTTCTTGGGTGCAGCCTGGCGGCGGTGGAGTCAATCCCTTGAGATGTTGGGGTAGGTGGCTATTTATAAAGGTGGAGAGTGGCTCATGTGCGGGTGCTCCTATTGTTAGCACCTCGATCGAGGTCTTGAGTGTTGGGTTGCGGCCTTGCTTTGATCGGCTATAACTATAGGCATGAGGGAAGGTGGTTGCTGTTAGAGGTGCAGATCGAGATCGATAGTTTGAAGTGGTGTTGTGATGCAGGAGTAGGGGATGTACACCGCATGTCACTGCTATTGTAGCGGAAGACCGCGGTTGATGCGAGCAGGGGCTGCAATTAGAGTCATCACGACCAAGGTGAGAGGGAGTCGTAGATGCATCGAAGAGCTTCCAGGTTGCATTCTTGGTGTACAATAGAGGCATACGATCACCACGAGTCAGAGGGGTTGCTTTCATTGTAGTCGTGGTATAGGAGGAAGGGTCGCAGGTGGTTGTGGAGACCAACACTGCGGGTCATGGTGATGATCAGAAGAGACCGCGACTAGGGAAAAATTAGCACCGCGGTCGTGAAGGAGCGGAGAGGTGTCGTGGTGTTAGATGAAGAGAAAAGATTAAAGTGGATGGTGGATGGTTGCCCGCATCTGGGTGATCACAGTGAGGTGTAGAACCTGTGGACTGTATAGTTGTTAGATCGTAGTGTGGCGATGTAGAGTTCTTGGGAGGGATCTCCGTCTGTGGCTATGGTAGGGCGGACCGCGGTTAGGGTTGCAGGAGTTCCCGATGAAGACTACACTGTGGGTCGCGGCTGCTGCTAGACCACAGTTGTTGGGGGTCTAAGTCATGGCTGGGGATGGAGTCGTGGCATGCAGTAGAGAAGGGGTTGCGATCAGGAGATGGTCGCGGTCCAAAATTACAGCACCTGACCACAGTTATGAGTGGTGGGCCACGATTAGGTGAATAGAAGGTTGATATCTCAGTCGAATAATAGGACCCCTCGTGCTATACTTGCCCTGCATAAAGATGCATGACTCTAATTAAAATCATGGATAAACCAATGAAACTGAGTAGATTCATACATGAGAAGATAAAAATGAATATTCAGAGCAAAATTGGGCCAAAGATGGTGAATGAAACCATGATGAAAATGCAATCATCAAAACACACCAAACTTAAACGTTTCTTGTCCTCGAGTAACAAAAAATCTGAAACAGTCGCCAAATGAATACTTTCAACTCATGTGATTGCCTCTTCTTCACATCACGATCATTTATTTTCTGCTATGTATGACTAAGCATCTCAACTTCCTAAGATCATCGAACACATCTTACAATATCTTCATTCCTGAGTTCATTTTCCAACATCACTTCCTCCCCACTTTTTCCAACTACAAGCATTTCTAAGAGCTTCGTAAGAGTCCAGAGATACCCACAGAAAGACAAGTGTGCACCTGATCTGAAAATGGTGTTTTTTTTTCAAGATAACAGAGGAATTCATTATGCCTTTAGGTGGAAAAGGGAGTGAAGGGTGGTATGGAAGGAAGAAATAAATCTCTCCTCAATTCAACTCGAGATTTTTATTATATGGTTGCAATTACATTGATTGCATTTTTTTGTGGGAATCTCTCCTCTATTCGACTCGAGATTGCATTTTTTGTGTGTGCAATGGCATCTTTTCTTTTTGGTGGTACACCCCTATTACATAGTGAGGGGTATAGAAGAAGCAGATATAGGGGAGGGTGACGTGCCACCCCGAACTTAGGGTTTGACACTATTTTGGCTCTTTTTGTTTCTTTTTGATGGACGGGGGGATAAGAAGATGATAAAAGAAGTGTAGAAGAGAGTTCAGATAAAAATTTGACTTGATTTACAATTCTGTGCACCGAATTGTTCTCCTTATTGTACTCTGCTCAAATAATGACTTGATGAGGATCCAGTGGAGATTCCATGCTATTGTTCCACTAGTCAGTTAGGAAGCACAATGTGTTTGATCCCTCTCAATTCGATAGATACTTGCCATTTTTACTGATCATGATGTTAGGATTCATAAGCTTCACATGGTGATTTCTAGCGATTTGCTAGTTTCATAAATTGTCCCACTTGAGGCTTCACTTCGAATAAGGAGGGTCAAAATTGATTCAAAACTACATGGAAAAATGGGGCAACCGGCTAGATAATGGCTTTGATTGAAACAAAAGCGTCAAAACTTCATCAAGTTTCTATACAAAACTACTTTGAAAACTTTGAAATTTTTTGAAAAAATTGCTCAAAATTGCAACAATGGAATCTTAAGTCTGAAACATATAGGAGTGGGTGAAAGTAAAGTACGTACCACCCACCCTCCACCCCAAACATAGAAATTTTCTCATCCCGGGCAACTCTAAATCCGAGATGGAGGGAAAAACTCATGCCGGTTGGACCACCAGATGTGGTTGCATTCCTTTTGGCGATGTGTCCTCCATCTGAAATATAAAAAAAATGAAAATTATCAGAACATAAGATTGCATCTTGTGATGCATTGTCTAAAACTAAAAATCAAAGTAAAAATCTAAGGTAAGGATCGGATTGCCTCCCGATAAGCACCTTTGTTTTATGTCACCGGCTCGACATGCTGGTATCATCACCATGGTGGGGCTCTAATTGGAGCTTGGGCTGGATTGACATATTCTTTTGGTGGTTTCTTTTTCAGCCATTCCTTTATCCTCAATTTGATTCTAGCTTCTTGTATTCTTCCCCATATGGAGAGACCATTGTCAGAACACATTGGGAAACAACCTGAGTTATGATGAATTGTTCTTTGTTGCTCAATTCGAGGTGGAGAATAGTTGTAGGGGATCTGAGTGGCATCATTGATGGTGTAGTGTTGTTGAGGCACATAAGAAAAGTTCATTTGCTGATGCACTATCACTTCATCATAGCAATGCTGGTCATTGGTGTCTATCAGATATGGATGTGGGGGCTGGTCTTGGTAGAAACTACAATGTAGACCTTGTTGAGGAGGAAAGATGAAATGAGTAGTTTCCTTCTGCTGGGCTACCGATACATTCAAGTGGATAGTTGTTTCTAGATGAGAAGGCTCATGGGTACTTGAAGAAGGATCAGTGTGTGTAACAACAGGGCTGCGAGGTGTCTCCTCCATAGTTGCCAATATTTCTTTTGTCTCTACATAGACTGGTTCACTGTTAGTCTCCTTTTCATTATGGTCCTCTTCTGAGGGAATATCAGATTTTAAGGAAAGGTCTCACTATTGCATTTCAGTAAATTGATTAACACAGTCAAGAAAATATGCCTCTTCTTATGCAGTGTATTCCTTTGCACTTTTGGATGCATAAAAATCAAAAGATTGGTTTCCTACTCTTAGGGTCAAAATTCCAGCTTCAACATCAATTAGAGCGCTAGCAATGGAGAGGAAAGGTCTTCCAAAAATGAGGGGGTAGTGTGGATTCTCCTTGATGTCCATAACTATGAAATCATATGGGACATATAGATTCCCAAGCCTTATGGGGATATCCTCTATGATGCCAACCGACCTAGTTATGGAGGAGTCAACAAACTCGATGGACATTCTAGTGGGTAAGAAGTTAGTGAGGCTCAGTCTATTGCATAGGCTAACATGTATGATACAAATGCTAGCTCCAAGATCAGCTAGACCCGATCGGTTGATGGAATCGCTTATCGAGCAGGAAATTCTGAAAGTGCAAGGATCCTTATGTTTGTGAGGCATCCAATCCATAACTAAATCTAATGATGTTCTTTCTAGTTTCACTGTCTGATGTTATTCAATTTTTTACTTTCGACTGAGCAGGAGTTTGAAGAACTTAGTCCATTGGGGCATCTCAACCATGACATCCAAGAGTGGGACATTGACATACAACTTTCTCAAAACTTCCTTAAACTTGTTGAACCTACTATCGAGCCGGGTAAAATTTAGTAGATTTGGAAATGGCACACGAGGTTTATACACTGGAATTTTGGGTTACAGAGGGGTAGGATGGGAATCTTCTTGATGTGTTATCTTTTCTTTCTGAGTTTCAACTGCACTATGCTCACCACTTTGGACATTTGTTACAGTGACAGGAGTTGTGGGTCCTGATAAAACAAAGCCAGAATGGGTTGTCACGACTTTAAGATGCTCTATGTGCCTCAGATTGTCTTCTGGTTGGCCCGCCAAAGCTCCAGCGGGTGGCTTGAGGCTAGCTAAAAGTTTAGCATGTTGAGATTCGATAGCCTTCTGATGGGCTTGATGATTCTCTATCATAGTTTGTTGCGACTGCAACATCTTCTCAATGGTTGACAATTTTTCATCAGAAGAGATGGGGCCAGCTTGTTGCCCTTGTTGTTGATGTTGATAGGGGACTTGGTTGGGATTTTGGAATTGAGAATTGTTCTGATAATTGTTGTACTTTCTATTCTTGAAGTGACCTATAAAGTTCCATTGATTCCCAAATTTTTTTGTTGGTTATATTGATATCCCGGTAGGCCTCATTGTTGATTATTTAAACCAAGTTGTCGTGAGTTTTCCGCTCCTGAAGGATTTCCATATTGAAAACCTAGATGGTTCATGTTCTGAATTGGGTTATAATATTGATGTGGGATTTATCACACTAACAAACTCACTCGGGGTTGAAATCCCTGAGCTTTTACCCAAACCACTATGCAATAATACCACTCGCAAGCAGACGAGTCTTATTGCAGTATAGTTAAGGGTCAAACCCAAAGGACAACGTTTTTAAGAATCTTGTCAGTTGAATCTAGTTCAAGTAAGACTAATATTTAGAATGATTGGTTTATTTGAGATTAATTAAACTAATTGCAAGAAATTAAAGAGTGGAATTAAAGTTGGATCTAGATCAATGATATGGAATCGCTAGGATGGTATCGAGTTTCACCACCGCTACACATACAAACATGTCTAAACATCAAACATCCAGGCAAGATATAACTAACCAAATAGAGCTGCTGCAAAGCCCCCGATATGGACGTTAGGTTTGCGTAAGCATCTCCTTAGGCATCATATGTCTCGTCACCATCTGGATCACTTACTTACGGCTCATAAGATACACAAATACAATGAAGGTTGTGGGCCCCCTACACAGGCGTTAGGCACACAGAAGCATCACCGAAGGTTAGATGGCTCGTCCCCTCATGGATCATACTTGAAGAAATCCCGTTCTATTTCTAGTTTGGGAGTCAACCACATTAATTGATAAGCAAGAAGGCGATTAATACACGAGCAAAAATCGATAATTAACAAGAAGATACAAAATCCAACTAAGGCTGTGAACCCCCTATACAGGCGTTAGGTACACAGAAGTGTCACCGAAGGCGAGATGGCTCGTCCCCTCACATATCATACACTTACTGCCTCAAGGAATCCCATTCTATTTCTAGTTTGGGAGTCAACCTGTTAAATGATATTCAATCCTACATATAGAAGTTCTCACAACATAGGAAGAACAAAGATGAAACCAAGCAATTAATCTAACTACGAACATAATGATTAACAACGAAATGAAGAGTTATATACACTGCCATGGAAATTTTAACAAAAGAACATATTTGCATGGGCAGCGGGACTAGTCCCCGCACCCCAGCAAAAGTGGACTACTCGCTCATGATGCGAGAAACAGGAAGAATAAGAAAGAAAGAGAAATCCGCCATGAGCATGGTGTAGAAGGTAGTCACAACTCGATGAAGATGATGTGGTCTTCTACGTCGTATCGGATCATATATGGACACGAAATAGGAGATGCCAAGATAGATCGGATAGTCTCTCTCACTCCATCTTCCTTCTCTTCTTGGTCTCCTCGATTGCAACACGGGGAGTAGGTGGAGTGAAACTGGCGTGGATGGAGCTGATCTGGATCGGACCTGTGTACAGGTAGCCTGTCGGCTACCAGAACCGATGCCCAAAATGGGGACCCTGTTGGTCCTATTTATAGGCACAGGACTGGCCCTCACATTTTTGGTGTGATTCTAGTCCAAACGGTCTTGTAGATATTTTTTGCTTCAAACAGTTTGGTAAAATATCTTCTTTGAATGGTTTGGATACTGCTACTTTAGTAAACGGTTTGCAACCAACTTCTCAAATGGTCTACTATTTCGGTCTTGGATTATTACCCAAATGGTTTTGTAATTATGATGCTTTTTCATTCGGTCTACTCATTTCATATTAGCAAACAGTCTTCAAAGCATCTTCATTCGGTCTTCGATCATACCCTTCATTCGGTTTTGCACATGCATGTGATTATTTCGAGCATACAGTCTCGCGTGGGGTAGCAAACAGTCTTCATGCATGAGGCCATTCGGTCTTGCTGCTGCTATTTGTTCATGTGAATCTGCAAACGGTCATCATTGCTTCATGATCCATTTGGTCTTCACGTAGCCCTATATAGCAAACGGTCTTCATACATGCATGCATGTGCAAACGATCTCCATCTTCATTTGGTTTGGTAATCCATTCGGTTTGCATGCAGAAAACAATCTTCATCGCTCGATCATTCAAACGGTGTGAGACCGTAACCTTTCCAAATGGTCACACTGACCCAGCTCTAAATGGTCTCGTAGACCAGTTCCAAACGGTCTAAGAGTATTGTGCCCATACGGCCTTCACGGCTAAATGGTCTTCGCGGCTAAACAGTCTCGCAGACCAGTATTACTCAAACAGTCTCACACACCGGTACTATCCAAACGGTCTGCACATATGAGGCCATTCAAACGGTCCGAGACCGTAACCTCTCCAAATTGTTTTGAGGTGTGCCTCCAATCGATCTCTCATGTTCTATCGGTCTTGAGACCGAATGGGATCAAATGATCTTGAGACCGAATGGGCTCAAACGGTCTTGAGAACGAATGGGAGAAATGGCTTGGTTAGATCGATTGGTCAGAACCAAGGGTGAGTGAAGGTGGGCCCCAACTGATTGTTCAGGTTTATCAAGACCTGTATCAAATCAACATAATTTCAGTTAAAATCATGATAATTGGACCTATTAAGTAATTTTGCACATTTTTTTATTTAGTAAGTGAAATTGGATGTATTGAATCGAATTTGACCCAATATGGTAATTGAATTCCATGATGAATATGCATTCATCAAAATACCCCGAACTTTAAACATTGCTCGTCCTCGAGTAAAACAAAATCTGAAATAGTCTCCAAATGAATACTTTCAATTCGTTTGATTGCCTCCTCTTCACATCATGATTGTTTTCCTTCTGCTCAGTATGACTCAATATCTCAACTTCCTGAGACCACTGAACACATCTTACCATATCTTTGTTCTTGACTTTGCTTCCCAATATCACTTCCTCCTCACTTTTTCCAACAACAAGCATGTCAAAGAGTTTTGTAAATGTCCAGAGTCACCCACAAAACAACAAGTGTGTATCTGATCTGACACTGGTGTATTTCAGAGTAGTGGAGGCTTTTATTGTGCATTTAGGTAGAAAAGGGAGTGAAGGGTGGTATGGAAGGAAAAAGTAAATCTCTCCTCAATTTGACTCAAGATTTTTATTATTTTTGAATTTCATTTATTTCATTTTTTGTGCGAAACTCTCCTCTATTCGACTCGAGATTGCATTTCTTTTTGTGTGCGCTTTGGCATCTTTTTGTTAGCAAATCTCTCCTCTATTCAACTTGAGATTGCTTTTTTTTTGTGGTACGCCCCTATTAATTTGTGAGGGGTATGGAAGAAGTAGATATAGAGGGAAGTGGTATGCCACCCCAAACTTAGGGTTTGTCACTACATTGGCTATTTTTGTTTATTTTTGATGGATGGAGGGGTACGAAGATGATAGAAGAAGTGTAGAAGAGAGTTCAGATCAGAATGCAACTTGATTTACAATTCCGTGCATCAGGTCATTCTCTTTATCGTACTCTGCTTAGATAATGACTTGATGAGGATCCGGTGGGGATTTCATGTTATTGTTCCACTAGTCAGTTAGGAAGCACGACGTGTTTGATCCCTATCCGTCTGACAGACACTTGTCATTTTTGCCTAAGTATCATGATGTTAGGATTCATAAGCTGCAAAAAATGATTTCAATCAAAAGGCTAGTTTTCATAATAAGGTCCTTTTGAGGATCTGCTTCGGATAAGGAGGGTATAATGATAAAGGCATAGAAATTGAAAACATGTCAAAATTTCATCAATTATCTGTTCAAATTTATATTGAAAACTTTAAAATTTTGAATTTTGAAAATTTAGGTAAAAAATGTGATGATGAAATCTTAAGTTTGATTTAGATGGGTGAAGGTGGAAAGTAAGATATGTACCACCTGTCCTCCACCCCGTACATAGAAATTCACTCGTCTTGAGCAAACTCTAAATCCAAGATGGAGGGGAAAGTTCATGCCATTTGGACCACTAGATGTGGATGTGTTCCAATCACTGTGTTTCCTCCATCTGAAAATCTAAAAAAAAGATCATTCAGAACTCAAAGTAGCATCTCACGATGCAGTTTTTATTTAGTGCAAAATTATCTAAAATTTAAAAATAGAATTGATTAAAATTTCTAATTGAAAGTTTAAAACAAATTTTATTTATTGAGTTGCCTCCCGACAAGCGCCTTTGTTTTACGTCGATGGCTCGACATGATATATTCAACTTCACAGTGGTTCCTTTGGATTGGAAAGATCTATTGTTGCTTTGGTGCTTATGTTGGATGTGGTGAAATATCTTTTCAAACGTTGACCATTTGCCACAAATTCACCCGACTTTTTGCTCCATAAAGAGAAAGCACCATGTGGGGAGATACTTTTGACCATGTACGGTCCAGACCAGTGGGAGCGGAGTTTCCCTGGGAATAACTTCAACCTTGAGTTGAATAATAGAACTTGGTCTCCCACTTGTATGAATTTTCTTTTAAAATGACCATCATGCTAGAGTTTGGTGTGTTCTTTGTAGATTCGTGCATTCTCATAAGTTGTCATCCTAAGTTTGTCCAGCTCTTGGAGTTGTAGAATCTTGGCTTGGCCTGCTTCTTTCATATCAAAATTCAGTTGTTTTATTTCCCACCATGCCTTGTGTTCCAGTTTGACTGGCAGGTGGCCAGCCTTTCCATATATTAATCGAAAAGGTGTAGTCCTGAGGGGAGTTTTATAAGCAGTTCGATAGGCCCATAATGCGTCGTTGATTTTCACCGACCAATCTTTCCGATTGCGGCCTACTATCTTTTCCAAGATACTCTTGAGTTGACGATTAGAAACCTCCACCTGTCCACTTGTCTTTGTATGGTAAGGTGAGGCTACCTTGTGAGTAACACCATACTTTCTTAGCAATGCTTCAAAGCTTATTTCAAGAAAATGGGAACCTCCGTCGGATATCACCGTGCGTGGGACACAAAAATGGGGAAAAATAATATCCTTGAATAATTTGATGACTAGTTTGGAATCACTAGTGACGGTTGGTATGGCTTCAACCCATTTTGAGACATAGTCCACCGCCACTAGGATGTATGAAAATCCATGAGAAGATGGGAATGGACCCATGTAGTCCACCCCCGAAACATCGAATATCTCTACTTCTTTCCATAGATTCAGTGACATCTCATCTCTCTTTGTTGTATTGTCAGATCTTTGACATTTGTCACATGATAGGACAAAGTCGTAGGAATCTTTGGATATGGTTGGCCAGTAGAATCCACATTGTAAAACCTTCAAGGCAGTCTTTTTAGAGCTCATATGTCCTCCCACGGGTCCTGAGTGACATTGTTCCAAAATAATTTGAGCTTCTTCTTTGGCGATACAACGTCTATATAGATGATGCGATGATTTTGAGTCGCATTTATAGACTTGTTTTACTCGCATTTTATGCGTTTATTGGTCATTTTGGTGGTTAATATTGCATAATTCACTTACTTTAGTCTATGATCCTTCTCAGTATCAAATCTCTCTTACTTTATTTTTTTCAGAATAAATGATTACAATGATATGTTTTATTTCAGCTTATGTGGTTTTGTGTTGCAATTTTAGGAAAAACACATATTTGCAGTTGTCAATACCATCGACGACAGTCGATACCATCGACACAACCATAGGTAGCCAGCCACAAGGAGCAGCACGAAGTCGATACCGTCAACTTTGGAGTCGATGGTAGAGACATTTCATCAAGTTGTTGGCGACCAGTCTGTCGATACTATCGACCCTAAAGTCGATACTATCGACACAAGAAGATTCAACGACGAAAAAGGGATAAAACCGACACCTAAGGGTGTCGATACCATCGACCCTCATTGATGGTATCGAGTCATCATCAGGCGCAACGAAGAAAAGAAAAGAAGACTTGCAGATATCGCACAGTGTCGATACCATCGACCCGCGTCGATGGTATCGACACCGTCAGATCAGAGTTTGTTTTAGATCGGCTCTAATCCAACGGTTGTGATATTTTTGCAACCTAACTCAGTGATTATACCTAATGACGGTGGCCAAGAGTAGGGAATCACGTCATTAGCTACTGCACACGTCCCGAGAAGGTGTGGAGAGACGAACGGAGCCTAGAAGCACGCCCCAGCCATTCCGGAAGCCGAAGAAGACGTTTTCCACCGCCGAAAGGCTGTAGATCACGCATTCTATGCCGAGGAACACTTGGATCTTCTCCGTTCAGGGGTTTCATTACTTTTTCATGTTTTTCTCCATGTTTCCCCTTTTCTCAACCATGTTTTGGTCTAAGATGAACATGCAGGGCTAATCCCCTTTATCTTTAGGACCGGGAGTAGCCCGGGGAAGCATTGTATGACATTTTTATCATAGTGATTCATAATTTATCTCTTAAATCTGTGGTATGATTTCATTTTCTCAATTATATTGTTATGCTTGATCACCATAATGATAATCTAATGCCTTTAATTGCTTTGAAATAATAATTAACGGTTGAAAAGAGACAAAATTCACATTAATTAACAAATCCCTTGAACAAGGTGATGTAAGGTTAATGGTGGAAACCCAGAGGTCGTTTCTAATGCAACTAGTTTAGGGTATAGGTTACTATGACAGTGGAACCGACCTAGACGTAGGTAGTGAATTGTACCACGACAGTGGGCAATTCTGACTACAGGCCACTACCTGGATTGAGAGATGAACCTGAGTAACTATATGGAAATTGATACAATGGAAACCCGTGGTGAAATTGCAATCCTAAAGATCTCCACTTGAATTGAATAAACTAAACCTTTAATCGATTTCTTTGTTTTATTTTATTTTCTTTTATTTTTAAAACGACTCTCAGAACTTTTTAATTGGCCTAGCTGATTGCAAGTAGTTAGTAGTAGTCTACCGATAATTCAGTGTCCCTGAGTTCGACTCAGGCCTCACAAGGGCCTATACTACATTGATGCGTGCAGTTGCGTTGGACGCACGGTAAAATCGTGCCAAGTTTTTGGCACCGTTGCCGGGGACACGGCAATTGTCGGCACTACGAGTGCTGCAAGTAGCCATTCTAGGCCACATTTTTATTTTATTATTTTATTCTCATTTTTAAAATTCATAGTTTATCATTCATATTTAGAAATCATCTACCAAAGGTACTGAACTGAGATTTTCCTCTTACAGGTACTGGTGCATGGTGAAGACGCGTAGCACCGACTACACACAGCAATCGCCAGAGGTTCCACTGCCGGGACCAGACGATGAGCAGAACTCTATTCAAGACCAACCAGACGAAATAGATTCTGATTCAGAACCAGAAGCCATGGAAGAAGAGCAGACGATATGGGAGAAGATAAAGGCTTCTTCCTCATCTGCTTCAAAGGGGCCAATAAAGAAGTAGGCGGTCAACATTCCGACTTACAAGATTGATCCTGCATTAATAAATCTGGTAAAATCAAATGCATTTCATGGGCTCAAAAATGAAGACCCGGTGACTCACATTAGCCACTTCGTGGAGAACTAAGACATGATCAAGATAGACAGGTTTCCACAGGAGACATTGTACATGAAGTTGTTCCCTAGATCTCTGGCGGGAAATGCACAAGAATGGCTACATAATCTTGATGATGAGCATGTGGAATCATGGAACCACATGGTGGAAGTGTTCTTTAAAAGGTTCTTTCTGCCCAAGAAGACAAATGATATGATCACAAAAATTCATAATTTTAGTCAGAAGGCAGGAGAGACTTACTCCGAGACCTAGGAATGGTTCCAAATCATGCTAAGGAGGTTCCCGCATCATGGACTTGACAAAGAGACGCATGTCAAAATCTTCTATTTTGCTCTTTCTGAGCATGATAGAAGTAACCTAGATTCTGCAGGTTCAGGGTTCTTCTTAAACAACACAGACACGAGGTGTTGGGAAATTTTGAATAACATGACTAAGAAGCAATCTTGGGGCGATAGAGACGCCGTAGAGCATGTTCGGGATGTAGGGGAGTCAAAGGCCATCAAAGAACTAAATGAGAAGATGGACCTTCTAGCAAAGAAACTGCTTGCAAAAGAAGACGTAGAATCAGATGATGAGGCTCAAGTAAAGTTCATGTGCCAGCAATAGGGGTATAGAAACAACGATTATTCATGGAGGAAAGACAATAAATTTTCCTGGAAGGATCCAAATAATTTCTTGCAGGACCCGAACACAAAACCCCAACCGGTGGCGGAGGATAAGAGCACTGAGTTACTCAACCAAGTGATCAAGCAAAATCAAGAACTAATGAGCACATTCGGTCAGCAGATCAAGCAACAAGGGGAATTCATGAACCAATTTGGGCAGACCCTACAAAGTCATGGGGCTCAGATGAGGACTATAGAGACATCCTTGGCGCAGATGGCAGCCGAGATAGGAAATCTGAAGAAGCCAGTGCAACAAGGTTTTCTGGGTAATACAAACATTCCAGGAGGAAACCAACAGGCTAAGGCAATCTTACTAAGGAGCGTTAAGAAGATTTTAAACCCCAGGTCCGATGAACTGAGCATACACCAACCAGAATCCACAGGTGAGGCCACTGAGGAGGTTCAAATTCCAATCACCGAGCCGATAGAGGACGTAGTGGAGAAAGTCACATCTGAATCGGTTGTTGAGGAGGAGACAAAGAAGAGGATGCCATATGTGCCACCACATAAAAGGGCACAGACTGTCCCGATCCCATACCCAAATAACACGAAGGCCAAGAAAGTGGACGCTCAGTTCAAGAAGTTTCTAGATAGATTTAGAAAGTTGTCTGTCAACATTCCTCTTCTAGAAGCTATAGTGCAAATCCCCTCTTACGGGAAGTTTTTGAAAGACATCATCACAAAGAAAAGGAAAATCCCTGATACTGAGGTTGTGGTTCTCAAGGAGCAGGTGAGTGCGTTCATCATGGGCACATTGCCACCTAAGAGGCAAGATCTGGGCTGCTTCAACATTTCATGCTATATTGGGAAAGTGAAATTCGGCAAAGCACTGTTTGATTCAGGGGCAAGTATAAACTTGATGCCTCTCTCTACGTTCAAGAAATTGGGATTAAAAGAATCAAGGTCGAGCAATATGATAATACAGTTGGCAGATAATTCTTTGGTGAAGCCATATGGCATATGTGAGGACGTGTTGGTGAAAGTGGATTGGTTTGTTTTCCCAACAGACTTTGTTGTAATGGAAATGCAAGACGAATAGGGTAATGAGTTACTCCTTGGACGACCTTTCCAAGACACAGTTGACATGATACTGGAGATGGGGAGAGGTCGTTTGACCTTGGGTATCACTGATGATCGGTTTGAAATGGTCATGCCCTCAAGCACTACACAATCCAAAGTAAAGGAGCAATGCCGCATGATGAAGCACTTTGATCAGAATATTTCTATTTGTTTAGGGAAGCCATTCCTAGATATGGCTCATGTAATGACTAAGGTAGAAAAAGGGACACTGGTTGTAGACATCATGGAGCAGACCAAGGTTGTGTCTCTTAGCAAGGCTGTGGGTTTTCCCAATGATGAAGAGGAGGACATTCTTCCTTCTACTGAAGATGAGGCCATAGTAAGTTATGTCTTTAATGCATATCCAGAACTGCCTCTTGAAGCCTGCCTGGTTAACATAACACATGATTGGATGAGAAGCAAGTCACTACAAGAGTGTGCCAAGATGCTTCAGGTGCTTCCGTGTTTCTACGCTAGGTACTATGAAGACCTTGGAGAACTCCCACCACCGCTCCAGTCATCCTTAATCAGCCCGCCAGAATTAGAATTGAAGCCATTGCCACCGCACTTGAAATATGCATTTCTAGCTGAGGGTGACAAGCTGCCAGTGATTATTTTGGCATATCTGAGTTCTGAAGAGGAGGATCAACTGCTGATCGTGCTGAAGAACCACTGAGGTGCATTCGGGTGGTCGGTAGCGGACATCAAGGGGATGTCCCCTACATTGTGCCCGCACAAGATCCGGCTCGAGGAGGGAGCCAAACCGGTAATTCAGCCACAACACCAACTAAATCCTAGCATGATGGAGGTTTTCAAGAAAGAGGTGATCAAGCTCCTTTCTGTAGGTATCATCTATGCCATATCCGACTCGACGTGGGTGAGTCCTACACAGGTAGTCCGTAAAAAGGGGGGAATTACTGTTACACATAACTTGTTGAATGAGCCAGTCATGACTCGTCTAGTAACCGAGTGGCATGTATGTATAGACTACCATAGATTGAATGCTTCTACGCTTAAGGATCATTTTCCTCTCCCATTCATTGATCAGATTTTAGAGCGATTGGCAGGTCGATCTCATTTTTGTTTTCTCGATGGTTATTCGGGCTACAATCAGATTTCCATTGATCCTAAGGACCAAGAGAAGTCCACCTTCACTTGTCCTTATGAAACCTTTCCATATCGTCGTATGCCCTTCGGTTTGTGTAACGCACCGGCAACCTTTCAACGTTGCATGCTAACCATTTTTTCTGATATGGTTGAACGCTGTTTGGAAGTCTTTATGGACAATTTCTCCACCTATGGTGTGTCTTTTGATGAATGTTTATACAATTTAGACAAAGTTTTGCAACGATGTGAGGACACGCATTTGGTTCTCAATTGGGAAAATGTCATATGATGGTTAGCGAAGGGATCGTGCTAGGACATAAAGTGTCTAGCAAGGGGTTGGAGGTAGATCCGGTGAAGATTGAAGTTATTTCCAAATTGCCCCCACCGAATTCGGTAAAAGGGGTAAGGAGTTTTCTAGGTCACGTCGGGTTTTATCGCCGATTTATTAAAGATTTCTCAAAAATCGCCAAACCATGATCTGAGCTATTGGAGAAGGATGTTGTGTTTGATTTTAACGAAAAGTGTTTAAATGCATTTAATGTGCTTAAAGAAAGATTGATTTATGCTCTGGTTGTGCAAACACCAGATTGGACAAAGCCGTTCAAACTGATGTGTGATGCATCGGATTTTGCAGTGGGGGCAGTTTTGAGAGAACGTATGGACAATAAACCTGTTGTGATTTTCTATGCGTCCAAAACCTTAAATGAAGCACAACTGAATTACACGACAACCGAAGAAGAACTTCTCGCCGTTGTTTTTTCTTTTGAAAAATTCCAGAAATATCTTGTAGGATCTAGAGTCGTGGTATGGACGGACCACGCCGCCATTAAGTACTTGATGGAGAAAAAGGATGCCAAAACTAGACTGATTAGGTGGATCCTATTATAATAAGAATTTGACATTGAAATCAAAGATAAGGCAGGAATAGAAAATGTGGTTGTGGACCACTTGTCTAGGTTGGAAAGGGTAGATGAGAAGGACATGCATATACCCATTGTCGAGACGTTTCCTAGTGAACAACTTCTATCTATAAAATCTAAAGATCCTTAGTTTTCTTACATTGTTAATTATCTTGCCTGCAAAATTATCCCCGATGATTGGACATACCAAGAAAAAAAGAAAAGTTTCCATTCTTTGTGTTATTATTTCTGGGATGACCCTATTGTATTGAAGCAATGCAGGGATGGTGTGTTGCACAGGTATGTACTGGAAGTGGAATATGAAAGTGTCCTTCGTCATTGCCATACTCTACCGATGGGTGGCCACCATGCTAGTTCTTGAACTGCGGCCAAGGTACTTGAGAGTGGCCTTTACTGGCCTACTTTGTTCAGGGACACATATGACTATGTGTGGCAATACGATTCCTTCCAACGGGCATGTAACAATATCAAAAAGACAGGAGATGCCCCTCAATGTATTGCAAGAGGTCGAGGTGTTCGATCTGTGGGGTATTGATTTTATGGGACCCTTTGTGTCCTCCAATTCTAACTTGTACATTCTATTAGCTGTTGACTATGTATCGAAGTGGGTAGAGGCAATACCCACTAGGGCTAATGATGTCGCTGTAGTGTGCAGGTTTGTCAAAGAATACATATTCTATAGGTTTGGTGTACCAAGAATGATTATTAGTGATGGAGGTACACATTTCCAAAATCAAAAGTTTGCAGAATTGTTGCGAAAGTATGGGGTCAAGAACAACATTGGTACCCCATACCACCCACAGACACAAGGGCAAGTGGAAGTCTCCAATAGAGAGATTAAGAAGATCTTGGAGCGCATTGTGGCTTCGACAAGAAAAAACTGGAGTACCTTGCTATCGGACGCTTTGTTGGCGTATAGGACGGCGTTTAAGACACCTATATGCACTACGCCTTTTAGGTTGGCTTACGGTCGGGCTTGCCATTTGCCGGTGGAATTGGAGCATAAGGCGCACTAGGCGTTGAGAAAGCTGAATTTGAGCTATGATGAGGCAGGAAAGAAACATATGTTAGAGCTAAATGAACTTGACGAGCTGAGGATGAATGCCTATGAAAGCTCGCGGATCTACAAGGAGCGCACACAGCTGATTCACGATCGACATATTCAGATGTGTATCTTCAAGAAGGGAGATAGTGTACTCTTGTTCAACTCCAGGTTGAAGATGCATCTCAGGAAATTGAAATCTCGATTGAGTGGACCTTTCACTGTAGAGGAGGTCAGGCCACATGGCGCAATCATGGTGCGTGATGGTGAGACAACATTCTTGGTTAATGGGCAGTGATTGAAGTTGTATTTCGTTGAGGATTACACAAGGAAAGTGAATGAGGTCAAACTCATTGCGCTTCCGGATGCATGAGGAGCTTGATTTGGTCTAGCCTAAGACGTTAAATAAGGGCGCTTGTTGGGAGGCAACCTGGCCATTGGTAGTTTTGGTTAGTTTCTTTCACATTTTTAAGTTAGTTTGATTCAATTTTGTTTTTAGTGTAAACAAGGTACCTTGATCGTTTGGTCAATGTGCAGGACTGAGGCAAGGTCGATACTATCGACCCTTCTATCGATGGTATCGACAAGGGTATAGGTAGGCGGCTGCAAAAATTTCTCTGAGTCGATACTATTGACGGCCTCATCGATGGTATCGACCCACCATCAGGTTGCTCGCCAAAACGAGGTCGATAGTATCGACATGGATGTCGATACTCGCGAGATCTCTGGAGATATTCTGATGAAATGTGTCTCAGTGAAGTCGATACCATCGACGGGCCTGTCGATGGTATCAACCCAGTCACAGACAGGAAGCGGCGGCTGGGCCTCGCGAGGATGTTTGCCCTAAGCAGAAGTCGATACTATCGACTTGCGTCGATAGTATCGACGCGACACGTCACCGATCCGCGAGAGGAAATCAACAACGATCGCTACATCAAGCGAGTCGATCCGGGGGATGGGTTGATACGATCGACCCACGTCGATTGTATCAATGCGTCATCGATCCAGGCCCCCACATCAGGCTATCGACAACTGTCAATACTAGCGGAAGACCGGATTGTGCCACAGGAGTCGATACCATCGACTCACGTCGATGGTATCGATGGGGGCACAGCAGCGACGACCGTGTTTATAAAAGGGAGATGTTGTTGTCAACTTGATTCACACCTTCAAGGACTACTTCATCCACTTGCACCGTGCATCTTGTTGTGCAATCGGAACCCGGCTACAAGCATCCAAGGAGTGAGTTATTCCCTGAGCCTTCACCGAGCGGAGATTGTCTTCTCCAATCTTCACCGAGCTCCGTCTTTTATTCCTTCTTTCTCGGCAATGATGGTGCGTAGAGTCGGTGCTTCTTCTTCGCGGGCAGATCCTATGGAGATCCTCGAGTTCATTCCTCCACCCACTGCATATATTCTGTGCCCGCGGATTGTCCATCCTTCTGTAGAGGTCCAGAAGGTCTACGAGGAACTTATGAAGAGAAAGATAGAGCCGACCCGATACGTCGATCGGGACATGGTTTTTTATCTTAGGTTCGAGCCCAATCTTGCCTAGGTTCTCAAGGGGCAGGCAAGGCATACAGTCAAGAGGTCCGATGAGATGGAATTCCACACCGATGGCCAGCCATTCTTTGGTGAATGTCCGACATACAAGGAGCTAGTGGTAGAGTTCATGGCGTCGTTGGACATATGTGTCGTGCCAAACGACGTCATCGCCACTGATTGGGAATGGATCAAGGGCCGCGTTTCTTTCCAGCTGTAAAACAACAATTACACTCTCACCCTCAGGCAGTTCAATTCCATCTACAATTGGAATCATGGGAGAGACCAGTACCGGAGGCCAGATAACAGGACATACTATGATGATATCTTCACGCAGCTTGTGACTGTGCCACCGAGCAAATCTGTCAGCTACCATAATGTGGCGGTTGCAGATTTTGAGCATCTGTTTGTGCGGGTTCTTCACCGCATTCTATGCACCACCTTGTTCGCTCGTGGTGACCTGTCTCTCAGCAAGTTTCAAAATACAGATTTGTTTTTCCTACACAAGTTGTTGAAGCGAGAAAAGTGTAATTGGGGCACGTTTTTCTTAATGCACGTGTTGGCTGTAAAGAGGAGTACGCGAAAGGCTCCAATCCACTTTGGAGGGCTCATCACACCACTGGCCTCCTATCTTAGGTTAAATTTCTCCCAGCTTACTCCCCTCTCCAACAGGAGTAAGGTCAACTTGCAGCATCTGCACCGCTCCAACCTCATCCTACTTCGTGATGGCTTAGCATATGCACACTGCCATGTCAATCAAGCATATCAAGAGTGTTCACTTCTAAACCCCGTCTTCCACATCGAGGGCGCTCAGCATTTCCAGTGGCCCATCATAGCCATTGATGACTCAGATGAAGACGGTAGTAATGATGACAATGACGGTGACGAGCCTGAAGAGGAAGAGGAGGCTTTCACCCCTTTTCGCGTACGAGTTGCACCCCAGAAGCGCCCCCGCATGCATCCGGGTGCATTTTCATCTTCACAGCCTCTGCCACCACAACCCTCTTATCAAGGAGAGGATGCCTACTCCATGCAAGGGATGTATACAATGCTGTAGGAGATTCATCAGATGCAGCAGTAGCATACAACTTCATATGCCGATATTCAGGATACAAAGAACTGAATGTTAGACAATCAGAGAGCCATTTTTGAGAATGAACGCCTCCTCCTAGACAACCAACAACACATCCACGACAGGTTGCATAGGATGGAGATGCAGCAGCAGCCCTTCTACGATCATTACTGGAGCTAGAATTATTTTGGGGGGTATCCACAACATCCGCCAATGCCCCAATATGTTCCGAGCTTTCAGGGGCAGTACCCTTCTTGGGACCCCACGGCTCCGCAGTACCCACCTCCTTCCGAAGAATGATTAGTATCACTGTTCCACCTTTTAAGGTTGTTTTTGACTATGAGGTCATAGTCGAATTCAAGCTTGGGGGGGGGGAGTTGGAGCAGCTCTATCCTTTAGTTTTCTCAGTTTTGTTTTTATTGTTTTGTCTTTTGTCATTTATTTCTTGTAGTTCTTAGTTGTTTGTAGGATCCACACTCTATCTAGTGTAATTGTGGATGTCTTAAGTCATGTTTCATCTCGCTGCTTGTACATGGGAATTAGGGGCAAATTTGAAAATTTTTAGTGTTTCTGCAAGCTTTTGTTGTTAAACTTTGAGCACATAACTTAAGAACATAATTGGGTTTGTCAACTCTAAAACAGGAAATCACAACTGTACATTCCTATGATTCATGAAAAGTGGACGGAATTGGTTGTTTGAGCCTAAACTGACCAAATGATAATGAGACTTTAATTTGATGTAAGAGAGAAAAACCTCTTAATTACTACACAGGTCAGTAAGGAGGGACACATAATAATTTTCAAAGGTTCAGTCAATTAGTCTTATGATCTATCCACCCCATTATTTTCATACCCCACTTTAAGAACTGGAAGTACATTACGGTTTTAATCTCTTTGATTGCATTCCATGTAGATAGGTCTTGCATTATAGCTATTTTCTCATATTTTTGTATGAAAAGAAAAAAAATAGAATACCTATACATGCACATTATCCTTAGGTGTGTGTCATTTAGTTGCATAATTATCATTTTGTAGCTGCATTCACATTTTTGTGCATATAGTACATCATGCATCTTATGTCTTCTGAAACATAAAAGGTGATGAACTTGTTCCATACCTTCTGAATGCTTGAAATGTATAAGTTATGCAACATTAAGTGAGCCCGACAAACAATTCGTTGTCATCTACGAAAATAAGGACTTGAAAAAAAAGTTTTGAAAAAAAGAGAGAAAAAAGAAAAAAAAAAAAGAGAATTGAGAAGTAAGTAGTAATGAGAGGGAGAAAGGAACATGTTCTCACTACATACTAAGAAGAATAAGTACATGATGTAGTTCTCCTTAGATATTCCATCTCACTTTGAGATGGAATGAAAGTGCATGCATCATTCCACCTAAATGTAAGCATTAGGGCATTTTCACTTGCATATGCATCATTTAGGTCATTAATGTTTTGTGCATGTTAAAATCGTATAATTCTTCCATTTCTTCCATGAGCCACCCATTCCATCCACCTGTGGCTCGAATTGGTAGGCCACCGTGATTTTCTCCTCACTCGTTAATACCAGGAGAGCTGCTTCCATGTAGATGGTAGTTAGGGAGAGCAACGTAGAATAGAAGATCACAAGATGCACCGAGTCTGGACCGGAGAATTTTATTATGTTAACTGCCTTATGTGATAGTGTTCATTAATTTTGAGCTAGATATCTTTTATGGATGATTATTGTCGCCTTTAGGGTAATTATCATTATGTGGTTAGTGAGGGTCGGAATGTGAATGTTCAGCGGGGATCATGTGGTGATGTTTGTTGTGACAATCTGTTCTTTAGTTGACTCTCGCAATTTTACTCTAAAGCTTTGTTGCTCGAGGATGAGCAATGTTCAAGCTTAGGGGATTTTGATGCGATGATTTTGAGTCACATTTATATACTTGTTTTACTCGTGTTTTATGCGTTTATTGGTCATTTTGGTGGTTAATATTGCATAATTCACTTACTTTAGTCTATGATCCTTCTCAGTATCAAATCTCTCTTACATTATTGTTTTGAGCATAAATGATTACAATAATATGTTTTATTTCAGCTTATGTGGTTTTGTGTTGCAATTTCAGGAAAAACACATATCTACAATTGTCGATACCATCGATGGCAGTCAATACCATCGACACAACCACAGGTTTCTAGCCGCAAGGAGCAGCACGGAGTCGATACCATCGACTTTGGAGTCGATTGTAGCGACATTTCATCAGGTTGCTGGCGACCAGTCCATCGATACTATCGACCCTAAAGTCGATACTATCGACATAAGAAGATTCAGTGACGGAAAAGGGATAAAACTGATGCCTAAGGGTGTTGATACCATCGACCCTCATCGATGGTATCGAGTCAGCATCAGGCGCAATGAAGAAAAGAAAAGAAGACTTGCAGATATCGCACAATGTTGATACCATGGACCCACGTCGATGGTATCGACACCGTCACATCAGAGTTTGTTTCAGATCGGCTCTAATCCAACGGTTGTGATATTTTTACAACCTAACTCAGTGATTATACCTAATGACGACGGCCAAGAGTAGGGAATCACGTCATTAGCCGCTGCTCACATCCCGAGAAGGTGTGGAGAGAAGAACAGAGCCCATAAGCACGCCCCAGCCATTCTGGAAGCCGAAGAAGACGCTTTCCACCGCCGAAAGGATGTAGATTGCACATTCTACACCGAGGAATACTTGGATCTTCTCCGTTCAGGGGTTTCATTACTTTTTCATGTTTTTCTCCATGTTTCCCCTTTTCTCAACCATGTTTTGCTCTAAGATGAACATGCGGGGCTAATCCCCTTTATCTTTAGGACCGGGAGTAGCCTGAGGAAGCATTGTATGACATTTTTATCATAGTAATTCATAATTTATCTCTTAAATTTGTGGTATGATTTCATTTTCCCAATTATATTGTTATGCTTGATCACCATAATGATAATATAATGTCTTTAATTGCTTTGAAAGAAGAATTAACGGTTGAAAAGAGACGAAATTCACATTAATTAACAAATCCTTGAACAAGGTGATGTAAGGTTAATAGTGGAAACCCAGAGGTCATTTCTAACGCACCTAGTTTAGGGTATAGGTTACTACGACGGTGGAACTGACCTAGACATAGGTAGTGAATTGTACCACGATAGTGGGTAATTCTGACTACAGGCCACTACCTGGATTGAGAGATGAACCTAGGTAACTATATGGAAATTCATACAATGGAAACCCGCGGTCAAATTGCAATCCTAAAGATCTCCACTTGAATTGATTAAACTAAACCTTTAATCGATTACTTTGTTTTATTTTATTTTATTTTATTTTATTTTATTTTCAAAATGACTCTCAGAACCTTTTAATTGGCCTAGCTGATTGCGAGTAGTTAGTAGTAGACAACTGATAATTCAGTGTCCTTGAGTTTGACTCGGGCCTCACAAGGGCCTATACTACATTGACGCGTGCACTTGCGTTCGACGCACGGTAAAATCGTGTCAATAGACCATCAACACATAGTTTGAAAAGGTACGGCTCATCCCAGTAGTACTATTTGACATCATGCATAAATTTCTTTAGTGCATTTTTAGTGCATTGACAATAAATAACCCCAGCAGTAAGGTAGTTCACAAAATCCGAGTACCATGATATAGCTTCTGAGACCTTCATTAGTTGATCATCCGGAAGGGAATCAATAATCGGAATCTTCTCAGTATCCAGAGTGTGGATGCGACTGAGGTGATCTTCTACCACATTTTCGGTACCTTTTTTATCTCTTATCTCCGAATCAAATTCTTGCAATAGGAGAATCCATCTAATTAGCCTAAGTTTTTCATCTTTCTTTGCCAAAAGGTAATGAATGGCAGTGTGATCTGTGTAGACAATGACCTTTGAACTAATTAGGTAGGATCTGAACTTGTCAAAGGCATACACAACTAGCAGAAGTTCTTTTTCAGTAGTAGCATAATTCCTTTGAGCTTCATCGAGGGTCTTTGATGCATAATAGATCACATAATCTTTCTTTTCTATATATTGGCCCAAGACAACACCTACAACATAATCACTTGCATCACACATGATTTCAAAAGGGTGGCCCAATCGGGAGCTATAATGATGGGTGTGGTTGTAAGGGCATTCTTCAGCGTGTTGAAAATTTTAACACAATCTTCGTCAAAATTGAATTCAACATCCTTTAGTAACAAATTTATCATTAGCTTGGTTATTTTTGAAAAGTCTTTTATAAACCGTCTATAGAATCATGCATGGCCTAGGAATGCTCAAACTTCCTTTACATTGATAGGGATAGTGAGCTTGGAAATCACTTCAATCTTAGCCTTATCTACTTCAATACCTCGATTACTAACCCTATGGCCCAAGACAATGCCTTCCATTACCATGAAATGACACTTCTCCCAATTCAACACAAGATGTGCTTCTTCACATCATTTGAGTACCATGGAGAGGTGTTTTAGACATGAATCGAATGAATCTCTGTATACATGAAAATCGTCCATGAAAATTCCGTAATGGTTTTGGTGAGACCAACAAATATGGCAGCCATGCAACGCTGGAAAGTTGCAGGTGCATTGCAGAGGTTGAACAACATTCTTCTGAATGCGTATGTTCTGAATGGGTAGGTGAAAGTGGTTTTCTCCTAGTCATCTAGATGTATAGGTATTTGGTAGAATCCAGAGTAACCATTGAGATAACAGAATTATTCTTGATGAGCCAGTCGCTCTAATACTTGATCCAGAAAAGGCATTGGAAAATGATCTTTTCGAGTTTCCTTGTTCAAGTTCGTATAATCAATGCACATCCTCCACCTTGTGATTGTTCAGGTTGGGATGAGTTCATCATTTTCATTTCATATTACAGTTGGTCCACCTTTCTTCGGGACTACATGCATTGGGCTCACCCATGGTGAGTCTGATATTGGATAGATAAATCCAGTGGTGAGCAGTTTAATGACCTCTTTACGGACTACCTCCTTCATATTTGGATTCAGTTTTCATTGATGTTCAATGGTTGGCTTGTGATCTTCCATCATAGGGATCTTGTGCATACATAAAACTTGACTAACCCCAGTGAGATCACTCATTTTATAGCTGATGGCTTTCTTTCTTTCCTTTAATTCTTTCTGGAGATTATCTTTTTGTTTGGTTGTAAGATCGGAATTTATTATTACTGGACGAACCTTGATATCATCCAAAAACACATACTTCAGTCCCTCAGGCAGGGACTTCATTTCGGGGGCCTCTAGTTTTTCGCACGTTTCTTTAGTAGCTTCCACAGCCTTGAGGCCTTCAAACATAGCTTCGAGATCTTCTTCAGTAGTGTCAAGGTCAAGAACACACTCTTGAACTCATTCACTGATGGAATTATCAGTAGAGGGTTTGTTAGAGTCACTTCTAAAGGATTGTCTTGGTCATATCCCTCTTGTGTGAGGAGTGATATTTGTTCAATGCAGTCAATTAGATAAACTTCTTCATGCATACTTGGTCTTCTCATGCTTTCAAAAACCTTTAATTTGAGAGTTTCTTTACCAAGTCTGAGAAGCAAAGTTCCTGCTTCAACATCAATTAGAACTCTCGCAGTGGTGAGGAACAGACGTCCAAAGATGATAGGATATATGGCATCTTCTTTTATGTCCATGATGACAAAGTCACACGGAACATAAGAATCATTTCCTACCTTGACAGGTACATCCTCAATAATTCCTAACGGGCGTTTTATCGAATTGTCTGTGAGTTGTATGGTCATGCCAGTTGGAAGAAGTTCAGCAAACCCTATCCTTTTGCAAAGGCTGAGTGGTGTGATGGAGATTGTAACATCACAGGATTTGAGGCCTCAGATAACATGATCTTAAAAGGAATGATTGGACTACCCATATCACCAAGGTACACCTCTTTTTCCGGGAGCCCATCACTAAAGAACTCCATAGTTAAGCGTGCTCATGTTGGAGTAGTACTAGGATGGGTGACCAGTCAGGAAGTTGATCCTGGCTTGCACGTCAGTGTGGACAAAGTGTGTAGTTAAGGCTAGTGGTGGTTTGTGGGGCCAGTCGTCATTCTTGAAACTCTACTAGAGCCTAGGGCAGTGGGCCCAGTCATGAAAAAAGGTATCAGAGCCATAACCCCTCTAGTAGGTGGGGCCCACATGGGCATGTGGCATGCCAGTCTTGAGCCGTGTGGTCCAAGCAAGTTGGAAAGGGCTATCCGTAGAGACAAGATGGATCCGCCCTTGCGTTGGTAGCCATGGACGGGAGTTGGGTGTCCATGGGCCATTGTGGGTCTGCACTGAAATGGGGTCAGATTATGAGGCCATATAGTTGAGCCTTGACGAGGATGTCAAGAGTCTAAGTGGGGGAGATTGCAACAACCCAGGATTTGAGGCCTCGGATAACATGATCTTAAAAGGAATGATTGGACTACCCATATCACCAAGGTGCACCTCCTTTTCCGGGAGCCCGTCACTAAAGAACTCCATAGTTAAGTGTGCTCAGCTTGGAGTAGAACTAGGATGGGTGACCAGTCAGGAAGTTGATCCTGGCTTGCGCGTCAGTGTGGACAAAGTGTGCAGTTAAGGCTAGCGGTGGTTTGTGGGGCCAGACGTCATTCCTGAAACTCTACTAGAGCCTAGGGCAGTGGGCCCAGTCGTGAAAGAGATGCTAGCACTAAGATATGCTAGTCCTTTCTTGCATGAAGAATCATTGATATAGCAGGAAATCCTAAAAAATCCTGGATCAATCTGTTTCTTTGGCATCTTACTTTGGATGATATACGAAATGGTTTTAGCTAACTTGATTGTCTCATATTCTTCAGTTATATATTTCCTGGTGAGGAGTGACTTTAAGTATTTTGTCCAAGCTGGTATCTCAGACAACACATCCAAAAAGTGTATATCAACATGAAGTTTCTTCATAGATTCTTTAAACTTATTGAATCGAGTATCAAGATTGGTTTGCCTTAAATGAGCAGGGAAAGGAATAGAGGCTTGTATACAGGGATATTAGGTTTTGGTGTTTCAGTTTCTTCATCAATAGGTTTCTTAGGACTTTCCTTGTCTGTCTTATCAACAGTTACTGGTTCTTTTGGTTGAGACTCCGATGTTGTTGAGTCTTGGACAATCACAGGTTCATCTTCATCTGTAACAACTATAGGTGTCTTGACATGGAGATCAAAATAGTCTTTTCCTGATCTTGTGGTGACTTCCTTCAACTATCCAGGATGCTTAGGATTGTTTTCGGGTTGGCCAACAAAGACTCCAACAGGTGGCTTTATGCTAGCTGTGAGTTGAGCTAGTTGAGATTCAATAGCCTTCTGCTGAGCTTGTTTGTTAGCTATCATAGTTTGTTGAGTTTGCAACATCTTTTCAATGGCCGATAGCTTTTCATCAGGAGAAATGAGACCTGCTTGTTGTCCGTGTTGTTGATAAGAAATTTGGTTAAGATTTTGGTACCGGGAATTTTTTTGATAATTATTGAAGTTCCTATTCTGAAAGTTTCCCTTGAAATTTCCTTGATTTCTAAAATTCTGTTGTTGATTGTACTGGAGTCCTGGTGGGCCTCGTGGTTGATTGTTCGAACCAAATTGATGTGAGTTTACTACTCAAGAGGGGTCTCCATATTGAAATCCTGGATGATTCCTATTCTGATTCGGATTGTAGTAACTTTGATCAGGGATGGTATTAACAACATTAAGATTTTCCATTTGACCATTATCTCCTTGTCCACATACGTTGCTTAGAACAACATCGTAAAGAACATTACATGCTAACGTGGAATGATCAGTATTTTTACATGCTTCACAGAACAATGAAGCTGACTTGATCTATTCTTGTTGTCGAGTGGGCGAACATCCTCTTCCAACAGCAGCAAGAGATGATTCAATATGGTATTTCTTAGCAACTAAGAGTTTTAGGGTTTCAGTGATAGACTTGTACTCGGGAGTAGCTTCATGCATAGCTACTTTCAAGACTCCTTTAGCTACAGATCTACTCCAATTGGCTTGATTTTCTGCTCCAAGATTGATGACCCTCCATGCAATGTCATAACATTAGCGCATGAAGTTTCCTCCAGATGAGGAGTCTAAGAATCTCTTAATATCTTCGTCTACACCCCTATAGAAAATTTTGATGAGTTGATTCTTAGGTATTCCATGGTGTGGACATTTGCGTAGAAGCTCTTTGTATCTGTCCCAAGCTTCAAGAAGGGTTTCTCTAGGGACTTGAGTGAAATTTGTTATTTGGCCTATAATTTTATATGTGAGACATGGAGGATAGAACTTTTCCAGAAACACATTTTGGATTTGTTCCCAGGTGGTGATGGGTATTTCAATTTGTAGGGAGTTGTACCAACTTATGGCTCTATCAGCAAGGGAATACTTGAAGAGACAGAGTCGAATAGCATCATCAGATACTCTGTTTTGTTTTGTCATGGCACACATATCGATGACTCTCAGAAGATGTTCTTGGTTGTCTTCTCCTTGCTTATCGTAGAATGGGTTGTTCTGAAGCAGGGTGATCCAATGTGCCCTAATCTCAAAATTGGTAGCATTGATGGGGGGAGGTTGTACTGGATGATGAACGTTCGCAACTTTTGGGATTAAGAACTCTCTAAGATCCTTTTGTAGTTCAGATGCTTGTTCTGCTGCTTGTGCCGCTAGGATTTCTTCTTGAACTGCGGTTCTAGCTTCTTCCATGAGCC
Source organism: Alisma plantago-aquatica (assembly GCA_963693085.1). NCBI lineage: Eukaryota > Viridiplantae > Streptophyta > Magnoliopsida > Alismatales > Alismataceae > Alisma > Alisma plantago-aquatica. The sequence goes on along the minus strand of OY856410.1, from coordinate 995,349,490 downwards.
TCTCTCTCTACGCATTGATGGCTTGAGCCACCCTTCAGGTTACTTCTTCTTGTTGAGCCATCCTTAATTGATTTTCTCTGATCTGACGATGAAAAGTTCTATCTATCTCGGGATCAAAGCTCCCTGTTAGTCCGAGGTTGTCTAAACGGTGCATGCACTATGCCTTGGGTTGTACCTAAAATAGAAATATTTCAAAAGTGAGAACCATGGAGTAGAGTCAAATTCAAGTAGATGGTCAATTATTTCAAAAAGAAAAAGCAAAATCCTAGATTAGTCTTAAAAGAACTAGATTTAACTAATTGATTCTGTCGTCCCCGGCAACGGTGCCAAAATTTGATGTGGGATTTATCGCACTAACAAACTCACTCGGGGTTTAAATCCCCGAGCTTTTACCAAAACCACTGTGCAATAATACCACCCGTAAGAGGATGAGTCTTATCACAGTATAGTTAAGGATCGAACCCAAAGGACAATGTTTTTAAGAATCTTGTCAGTTGAATCTAGTTCAAGTAAGACTAATATTTAGAACGATTGGTTGATTTGAGATTAATTAAACTAATTACAAGAAAGTAAAGAGCAGAATTAAAGTTGGATCTAGATCAATGATATGGAATCATTGGGATGGTATCGGGTTTCACCACCGCTACGCATACAAACACGTCTAAACATCAAACATCCAGGCAAGATACAACTATCCAAATAGAGCTACTGCAAAACCCCCATACAAGCTTTAGGTTTGCGTAAGCATCACCTTAGGCATCAGATGTCTCATCACCATCCAGATCACTTACTTATGACTCCGAATATACATAAATCCAACGAAGGTTGTGGGCCCCCTATATAGGCATTAGGCACACAGAAGCGTCACTGAAGGTTAGATGGCTCATCCCCTCACGGATCACACACTTACGACCTCGAAGAAATCCCATTTTATTTCTAGTTTGGGAGTCAACCACATTAATCAATAAGCAAGTAGGCGATTAATACATGAGCAAACATCGATGATTAACAAGAAGATACAAAATCCAACTAATGCTATGAACTCCCTATATAGGCGTTAGGTACACAGAAACGTCACCAAATGCTAGATGGCTCGTCCCCTCGTGGATCATACACTTACTGCCTCAAGGAATCCCATTCTATTTCTAGTTTGGGAGTCAACCTATTAAATTACATTCAATCCTACATATAGAAGTTCTCACAACATAGGAAGAACAAAGATGAAAGCAAGCAATTAATCTAACTAGGAATATAATGATTAACAACGAAATGAAGAGTTATATGCACTGCCATGGAAAGTTTAATAAAAGAACATGTTTGCATGGGCAGCGGGGCTAGTCCCCACACCCCAGCAAAAGTGGACTACTCACTCATGATGTGAGAAACAAGAAGAATAAGAAAGACAGAGAAATCTGCCACGAGCATGGTGCAGAAGGTAGTCACAGCTCAGTGAAGATGATGCAGTCTTCTACGTCATATCGGAGCAGATCTGGATGTGAAACGGGAGATGCCAAGATAGATTGGACAATCTCTCTCACTACGTCTTCCTTCTCTTCTTAGTCTCCTTGATTGCAGAACGGGCAGTAGGTGGAGTGAAACTGGCATGGATGGAGCTGATATGGATCGGACCTATGTACAGGAAGCCTGTCGGCATCCCAGAACCGATGCCTAAAATGGGGACCCTGCTGGTCCTATTTATAGGCACAGGACTAGCCCTCACAGTTTTGGTGTGATTCCAGTCCAAACGGTCTTGTAGATATTTTTTGCTTCAAACAGTTTGGTAAAATATCTTCTTTAAATGGTTTGGATACTACTACTTTAGCAAACGGTTTGCAGCCAACTGCTCAAACGGTCTGCTATTTCGGTCTTGGATTATTACCCAAATGGTTTTTTAATTGTGCTACTTTTTCATTCGATCTACTCATTTCATATTAGCAAATGGTCTTCAAATCATCTTCATTTGGTCTTCGATCATGCCCTTCATTTGGTTTTTCACATGCATGTGAACATTTTGAGAAAACGGTCTCGCGTGGGGTAGCAAACGATCTTCATGCATGAGGCCATTCAGTCTTGCTACTGCTATTTGTTCACGTGAATCTGCAAACGGTCTTCATTGCTTCATGATCCATTCAATCTTCACGAAGCCATGTATAGCAAATGGTCTTCGTACATGCATGCATGTGCAAACGGTCTCCAACTTCATTCGGTTTGGTAATCCATTCGGTTTGCATACATCAAATCGTCTTCATCGCTTGGTCATTCAAATGGTCTGAGACCGTGACCTTTCCAAACGGTCTCACTGACCCAGCTCTAAACGGTCTCACTGACCGGTTCCAAACGGTCTGAGAGTATTGTGGCCATACGGTCTTCATGGCTAAATGGTTTCCGTGGTTGAATGGTCTTGCAGACCGGTATTACTCAAATGGTCTCACAGACTGGTACTATCCAAACGGTCTTCACGCATGAGGCCATTCAAACGGTCTGAGACTGTGACCTCTCCAAACGGTTTTGAGGTGTGCCTCCAATCGGTCTCTGCTGGTCTATCGGTCTTGAGACTGAATGGGCTCAAACAGTCTTGAGATCGAATGGGATCAAACAGTCTTGAGACTGAATGGGCTCAAACAGTCTTGAGACCGAATGGGAGAAATTTCTTGGTTAGATCGGTTGGTCAGAACCAAGGGTGAGTGAAGGTGGGCCCCAGCTGATTGTTCAGCTTTATCAAGACCTGTATCAAATCAACATAATTTTAGTTAAAATCATGATAATTGGACCTATTAAGTAATTTTGCACATTTTGTTATTTAGTAAGTGAAATTGGATGTATTGAATCGAATTTGACCCAATATGGTAATTGAATTCCATGATGAATATGCATTCATCAAATATCCTTGACCAGGGATAGTGTTGACAACATTCATATTTTCCATTTGACCATTATCTCCTTGGCCATAGGCATTGCCCAGCATAACATCATAGAGAATATTGCAGGCTAATGTAGAATGATTGGTGCATTTACATGCTTCACAGAACAGTGAAGCTACCTTTACTTGTTCTTGTTGTCGAGGGGGTGAGAGCCTTCTTTCATAAGCGGCAAAAGATGATTCAAGATTGTATTGCTTGGCAACCATAAGCTTTGGAGACTAGGTGATAGACTTGTACTCAGGAGTAGCTTCTACCATGGTTGCCTTCAACAGTTGGCTTGATTTTCAGCTCCAAGGGTGACAACCTTCTATGAGCTATCATAGCGTTGATGCATGAAGTTTCCTCCGGATGAGGTCTAAAAATTTCTTGATATCATCATCCACACCCCTATAAAAGATTTAGATGAGTTGATTCTTAGGAATGCCATGGTGTGGACACTTGCTTAGAAGCTCTTTGTATCTTTCCCATGCTTCTACAAGGGTTTCTCCAGGGACCTAAACGAATTATGTTATTCGACCCCTAATTTCATAGGTGAGGGAAGGAGAAAAGAATGTTTTTAGAAAAACATTTTGAAGTTGTTCCCAGGTGGTGATGGGTTCACATTGCAAGGAGTTATACCAACTCATAGCTCTATCAGCAAGAGAATATTTGAAGAGACGAAGTATGATGGCATTGTCTGTGACTCCATTCTTCTTTGTCTCACATAGATCTATAAACCTCAAAAGATGTTCTTGACTATCTTCTCCTTGCTTACCATAGAAAGGGCTATTCTAAAGCAGTGTAACCCAATGTGCCCTAATCTCAAAATTAGGAGCACTGATGGGAGGCAGTTGTACTAGGTGATGAATGTCAGCAGCCTTAGGGATGGAGGACTCTCTAAGGTCCTTTGGTAACTCTGCTGCTTGAGCTGCTTAGATTTCTTCTTGAACTGCAGCTCGGGCTTCTTACATAAGCCTATCCCTTCGCGCATTAAGGGCTTGAGCCACCCTTTGGGCAATTTCCTCCTCTTGAGCCATCCTATCTTGGTTCTCTCTACTCTAACAGTGAGAGGTTCATTCTATCTTAGGGTCAAAGCTAGCAGCAAGGCCAAAACGATTCGAGCGGTGCATGCACTAGTCTTTGGGGGTACCTAGGATGGAAAGATCTTTTGGGAGTAAGATGGACAGAGTAGAATCAAATTCAAGTGGATGATCAATAGTATCAAAATTAAAAGTAAAATTCTAAATTAATCTCAATTGAACTAGATTTAACTAGATGATTCTGTTGTCCCCGGCAACGGCGCTAGAATTTGACGTGGTTCTTATTACACTAACAAACTCACCCATGGCTGAAATCCTTAAGTTTTTACCAAAACCTTGTGCAATAATATCACCCGCAAGCGGACGGGTCTTATCGCAGTATAGTTAAGGATCAAATCCTAAGGGACAACATTTTTAAGAATCTTTGCTAGTCGGATCTAGCTCAATCAAGACTAATATTTAGAACAGAGATTGATTTGGGTTTAATAAAACTAATTGCAAGGAAAGTAAAGAGTAGGATTAAAAGTTGATTAAATATTAATGATAGGAATCACTTGGATGGACCAGGGTTTCACTACCGCAACACATGAAAAGATATCCAAACACGCACATCCAGGCTAGATATAACCATCAAAGTGGAGCTGTTGCAAACCCTCCATATGAAGTTTAGGTTCGCGTAAGCATAACCTTAGGCATCATATGTCTCATGGCCATCTAGATCACATAGTTACGGCTCTGAAGATACAGATATCCAACTGAAGTTGTGGGCGCCCCATACGAGCGTTAGGCACACAGAAGCGTCACTGTCGGCTAGATGTCTTGTCACCCACAGATCACACACTTATGAGTTCGGGGAATCCCATCAGAAGTTCTCGTCACGAAGTCAACTGCGTTAATTGACATTCAAAACCTATGTGTTGAAGTTCTTGCAACATTGGAAAGAAATAGATCATGCAAGAAGGTGATCAATCTATAAGAACACATCAAATGATTAACAATGAAATGAAAAGTTATATAAAAGCCATGGAATGTTTAATGAAAGGACATGTGAGCATAGGAAGTAGGGCTAGTCCCCACACTCCATCGAAATGAAACTACTCGCTCATGGTGAGAGAAACAAAAAGAACAAGAGAGAGGGAAGATTTTGCCATGAGCATGGTGAAGAAGACGATCAGAACTCTGTGGAGAGGCAGTCTTCTACGCAACATCAGGGCAGATCTGGATGAGGAGGGAAGGACACCATGGAAGACAGGGCATGCCTTCTCTCTCCACCTTCCTTCTCTTCTCGTCCTCCATGCTTGTAGTACGAGGAGCAACTTGTTAACGTGATGGCATATGTAAGGCATTGGAGATGTAGATGGATGGTTGCAGATATGGTTTTCCACCTCAGATCAGGATGGACGGAGGTGCAAGAATGCCACAAGGGTCACTCTTGGATATGGATCGGACTCCCCAGAGGTCGATCACTTCTTGGGCATAGCCTGGCAGCGGTGGAGTCAATCCCTTGAGAGTTTGGGGTAGGTGGCTATTTATAGAGGTGGAGAGTGACTCATGTGCAGATGCTCCTATTGTTAGCACATCGATCGAGGTCTTGAGTGTTGGGTCGCAACCTTACTATGATTGTCTATAACCACACGTTCGAGGGAAGGTGGTTGGTGTTAGAGGTGCAGACCATGATTGGTAGTTTGAAGTGGTGCCGCGATGCAGGAGTGGGTGATGTACACCACGGGCCTCAACTATGGTAGTGGTAGTCCACGGTTTATGTAAGCAGGGGACACGATTAGAGTTATCGCTACCATGGTGAGTGGGAGTCACAAACTCATTGAATAGCTTCCAGGTCATAGTCTTGGTGTACAATAGAAGTGGACGATCACCGCGAGTCAGAGGGGTTGCTGGCATTGTTGTTGCGGTATAGGAGGAAGGGCCGCGGATGGTTGTGGAGACCAACGCCACGGGTCGCGATGATGATCATAAGAGACTGTGACTAGGGAAAAGGTATCACTACCGTCATGAAGGAGAATAGAGGTTTTGTGGTGTCAGATCAAGAGAAGGGATCACAGTGGATGGCTACCCACATCTGGGGTGATCACAGTGAGGTGTAGAACCCATAGAATGCATAGTTGTTAGATCGCGGTCTAGTGATGTAGAGTTCTTGGGAGGGATCATCGTCTGCGGCTATGGTAGGGTGGACCATGATTAGGGTTGTAGGATTGCCTGATGAAAACTACATTGTGGGTCATGACTACTGCTGGACCGCGGTTGCTGGGGGTCCGAGTTGTGGTTGGGGATGGAGTCGTGGCATGTAGTAGAGAAGGGGTCACGATCAAGAGATGGTCGCGGTCCAAAATCACAACACCTGACCGTAGTTATGAGTAGTGGTCCACGATCAGTTGAATAGAAGGTTGAGATCTCAGTCGAATAATAGGATCCCTTGTGCCATACTTGTCATGCATAAAGATCCATGAATCGGCCTAAAATCATGGATAAACTAATGAAACTGAGTAGATTGTACATGAGAGGATAAAAACAAATATTCAGTGCCAAATTGGGCCAAAGATGGTGACTATAACCATGATCAAAATGCATTCATCAAACTTGGATATAGTGATAATGAAATCTTGATATGTTGCTCGAATATTGCTTGAATATTGTTACTCGAAATTGAATATAGATGATTGATCTCCCCTCAGGTCTAAATAGGAATAAAAACCCTAGCTTTGGAATATTTATACATATGATCTTGATGCCTGAACTTCAACTCTTGATATTGATGTATAAAATCTTGAAACATGATATGAATCTTGAGACCACATTGTATATATAAAAATAGTGACTCACATAATTCCAAATCTTGAAATTTTTGGAATGATGACTATTTCAACTCTCTTGATTGATGACTTAGGGTTTAGCTCTCATTAGGACTAGGGTGGAACCTTCCCATTGATTTTAGCTTGAAATAATGATATTGAAAGTATGATGTTGTCTCAAAATTGTTGAAATATGAAATCTCAAATCATGGGTGTATAACCCCACCTAGGCCAATGTAGAGGCTAGGACCTTGAGATATTGGGATCGAAACTCACCTTGTACAGTTGATTCAAAAACTTGAATTGTTTGATATCTCCAAATTCATGACCAATAGGATGTTTTCCATATTTGTGACTCATATGATGACTTTGAACAATATATGCATTAACCTTGATACTCAATTGCTCAATGATGAAATGATGTTAGCACCAAGTTGATTATGATATGGAACATGGAATCCCAATTATGATTATTTTACTACTTGAACTTTGAGGACATGATTTTGATTATATAGTTAAGAATGGTATAGTATTTGAGGATATGATTTGGATTCAGATAATTCCAATATTTTGAGGATAAGACGTAGATTATGTTGTCCCAATTTTGAGGATTTTTTGAATTTTGGGGACAAAATTCCTTTCTAAGGAGGGATGGATGTGGCAAAGTAGAATTTTGTATAAGTATGAAGTAATTACTATTTTTCCCTCATTATACTCACACATTGTCCCAAATTATTTTTCTTGGTTTCATAATCAATATTGGTACTCAAATTTGAAATATGGTGATCAATGTGAACTTATACATATTGTAACATCACAAATTTGATTAATTTATCACTTTTTCCAAAGAAGCAAATTTATCCATCAAACTTCATCTTTTAGTTCTCAAATGTTTTCTGGATATTCTCCGCATTATTTTGATGTATCACCCAAATTTCATCCCATTTGGACATTCCTACTATTATCTATGAATTTCAGAAGGCATGTGCTTAAAATCCATTTTTATTTTCCTTCTTATTTGACTTTTCCACATCAGCGATCAAAGGCAAAGATTCAGGGTGATCTTAGCCCTTGGATGCACCCTCCCACGGATCAAAGGCCAATGTAGCAGCCCAGGGGTTGTCTTCAACCTCCCGCTGATTGCAGGGAGGCATGAATGTGACCTTTATGGTGAATCTCCCACCTACGACCACAAATGAAAATTCTATTTGAGAGGAAATGACACCCTCACAAATACGAACTGAACAAACCCTATTTTGAATAACATTCATGCTCTATCCAGCCACCAAAATGGATTCCTTTCTCTCCCCTATCACTCCGGCGAGCATAGCCGCCACTCCAAACCTCGATCTAGCCTTAAACCTAGCCCCAACCTTATATAAACACCCCCCCGAGATCCACAACAAGTAAACCTTGCTCAAAGACACGGTTTTGTGTGCTCTCCCAACCTCGAGTACCCTTGATCCCCCTCCTTTTTTATCATACTCTTTGTGGCACCGCCGCCCTTCCATTTTGGGCATCTCGTCCCCTTGCCTATTCTCCTCATTTTGACACTTACTGCTGCTCCGTGAGATCGCAACGAACCCAGACGACACCTATGCCCCCAACTATAGAGCCTCCTACTCCCAAACCACCTTTTCCGATGAGCCCCTTTCTGCTACACTTCTTGGCTCATGTGAGTGCCTGTGCGAGAGAGAAAGAGGGCTCCAAACCGGTTCAATGGATCCAAAGAACCCCGATTGAACCAAGACTCAAGCATTAAACCAACCTAATCAGCAACTGAACCGGCCCACTAAATGAGCAAGATGCACACCTATGTGGCATTTTCTCAACTGCCTAATCGATCGATCCGACAATCGACTATTTTCTATTTTAAGGTATTTTGCTCCTCTCTATTCAGAAAATCATTGAAATACTCAGACCTTGTTTTAATTGTAGAAATTGCATCATAACTTAAAAAATTATGAACAAGTAGTCAATTTTGACCAAAAAATCCAATAAATCCATTAAAATACTATTGAAGCCTAATTCTTGATATATTTCAATTATATCCCTAGATCTTAAACTCATGCTCATTTAATTCATCATATAGTTCAATAATGATGTTCAATCTCTAGAAACTTTACTATCTAACTCTAATGCCTCTATTTGAGACTCTAAAAAGCATATTTGACTCCTTAGTGAATATAGATCTAAACTTTTGACTTATTCAAATCTTGAATATTATTTCATGCCATAAAGTGATGACTAATCTTGATTCTGACTCTAGAATTGTCATATGGTGAATATAAGTGTACTATATCTTGTGACCTACCTAATCTGGACCCTTGAACTTATTTCCTTAATGAAGATCTAGAAACTTGAATTATGACTTGGATAATGATCATAAACTAGGGTTAACACATATGATCCTAGAAAACCTAGGTAAGTCATTCACACTTGAAATACTTGTACACTTGAAATAATGTTGGACATATTGAAATATTGATTATAAGTGAATGACCCAACCCTAAGGTTGACATAGGAAAGGTGTTACCCTAATCTCAAAATTGAAACATGATTTTCAAATATCTTGATCTTGACCCTTGATCCAAATATTGTGTTTTAAGATCTGACACGAGGGGTCTACCTATTACTTGTTGATCTATACTTTAAATATTTAGTGAAAGGTACACTATTATATAACTCCTCCTTGATTGTATTGAAGATACTTTTATTTATCTCTTGACTTTGTATTTGGCTACTTACTTGAATGAGCTACTATTCCCTATGATTTGTCTTCTGTTTTTCTATACTATATTTTGAAAAACATGAAAACATAAATCGCATGCCCATTATTGTTTGCTAAATTGGACATTATTATAAATCCCTTTGTTTTGATGATGACAAACATTTCTTTCTTGTGGTTTTAACTTGCTATTTGAGTGTTTCAGGGACAAGCACATAAGGTGGTGGATAGCGAAGACTTGGAAGATTAATTTGCTAAAATTGCTCTATTTTCGTGATTGTAATCAATGTAAAAACTTGTACAAGTTTATAATGTACAAGTACTTAGATATCATGTAAATCAAGCGTTTACATCTTCCCTATCCACACACAACACTTAGACAAGTCATCCCTAAGTGAGCATCACAATTGCTCATTCATTTCTTACACCTAACATATGAGTTAAAGTTTTGAAACAGAGTTGGTCTCGGTCGACACACTTCTCGACCGAGATACTCTTGGTCGAACATTTTCTCAACCAAGAAACTCCCAAGTCTAAAGCACGAATACCTTTGCATAACCTGCTAAAAGCCGTCACAGAGGAAGGCTCGGTCGAACTTTAATTCGACCGAGACTGTGTCTTGAGCAAGTTCTATAGATGTTTGACTTAGTGGGAAAAATTAGTTGGGAGTTGAGTTGAACGTTTCTCCAAACTTACCCTCAGTCGACAAAATCCTTGACCGAGAGACACTCGGTTGACAAACTTCTCGATCGAGAAGGTTTCTATCTGCACTTTTCAGAATTAATTAACTAGTTGTTACAAATGCAATTAGTGGATATCTAACAGCTAGCTAAGAACTAAGAACCCCCTAGAAAGTGTCTAGAATGTCCCCAAGCATTACCAAACCAATCCTATAATTAGGATAGCCATAGGACACCTCAAAACACAACTTGCATACACAATTACACTTGATATTCAATCCTTGTGAGCAAACAAGTTGAGCTACACTTGCAATCTATTTTTCTTGAGCTCTACATTAGTGTCATATAGGCTGATATCTCCTATCCACTATGCATCCATGTCCATCCACTTTGGTTAGGAGATCAAACGCTTGATACAGGATCAACGCACTGTACTCAATTGGTAACGTTGTTTCTTTCTTCCAATCTTGTTCCTTTTATTGTATTTTGTTCTCCTTTGCTACTCCTAGGTTGGACGCTATGGAAAGGAGGTTTTTGGAGCTTCTTTAGGTGGTGAAGGTAGCTCGGCAGACTTTGGAATACTTCTAGAAGGTCTCAACGGGAAGCTACTTCAAGGAGGAAGGCTACTTCAAGAGGGAGCTTGATGTTACTTCAAGTTAAGGCTACTTTAAGGTTGGTGAGATGACTTCGGGGTGAAGGATGTCCAAAGGGTGGTGAGGGTGTTTTTAATTTTATGTAACATCCTTGCGAGGTAATAAAATTCAAATACTTACAAAATCCTAGTTGGGAACAACCGGGTAGTGAACTGACTCCCTTAGTGTTTGCTAAGGGTGGAACCACTCTAAACGCCGTGTCTCCTTCTCCAAATTTAAATTGTGGTTGTTTGGTTGAAATAATTTTAAAATCATTATAAAACCCTATTCACCCCCCCGGGTAGTGGTTTTTTAATTTGTATCAGAGTAGGCTTCAAGGAACTCTAACAAGTCTTGAAGAAAATGGGTGATGGGGTACTAAACAACCTCAACCTGGAAGGAACACTTGTGGCTCGACCTCAATCATCTGATGGCACCAACTACACCTATTAGAAGAGGAGGATGCAATTTTACTTTCTATGGGCTAACACTAGCTTCCCCCACAGCAAGCACCTTCGCATCTTTGCCTCCCTCTGCATCATGGGTGTCATCCTCTCTATTTGGTTTGAGAGAAAAAAAAGAGTACACGAACACAAGGAATGGAGCCTTAACTTCCTATTAGACTCCCTAGCCAAAGATTTATACTGGATAATCAAGACCAGGCCTGAGATTTTGCACAGACTCAGTGCCAACACTTGTCTATACTGGTGTTTTTGTAACTAGATCCCCTTGTATACTTTTGTTTCTAGGACCCGCTTAAGGGTGCCTTGCTTTGTTTGTATAGTCTTATATACACCTCTTTTGGAATATATTTACCTTACTCCAAAAAAAAAAGATTAATGATGCTTCTTATTGCAATTGGACATACTTTATGAGTCTTTACAACTATTGAAAGCTCACACACTATCAAAAGTTTGATTAAATATGATCTTTCACATGGTTTGCCTAAAATATTCCTTGGTCAATTTGAAATTTATAAACCATGTGTCTGAAGAAAACTTTATTGAAACCAATGAATTTGATTGTGTTGGATTGAATAAATATTGCTCTTGTCATCAAGATGATTATAGTAGTTCATCTTATTGCATAAATAGATGATGCTATAAAATTGAAACTGCCATTATTGCATTAAGGTAAATCTCTATGGCACAAATGCATCTTGACATATTATCATTATCTTGTGCTTAGCTTATGGAAAAGGATATCATCTTTGTGATGCATGAATATTTTCACTATAGACTTCAAGTTTTATGTTTTGCATATAAAATCTTCTATGAAGAAAAAGGCAAGAAAGATTATTTGATTTTAATACCTTGCTTATAACAAGAATATTAATGTTTGTTCTAAGAGCAAAAATGTTACAAGTCATATGAATTTGCTTCAAGTCATTAAATACTATAAGAATCAAACCTACTTTTAAGGTACAAATTTTTCTATACATAAAGGCTTTATATTCAATAAAATTGACCTAAAATAAGCTTGACAAAATAAGCTTGACAAAATGCTTAATTGTAAATCATTTCTTTGCACTCAATCTTAGTATATTGATCTGAAACTTGTTTATCATATTGAAAACAAGATTTTAATGCAAAGCTCTCATAAAGGTTTAACTCAAACTCTAATGCTTATTATGACCTTAGAATTCTTAAATTATCTTGATTATAAGAATAAGGGGGAGCTCACAAAAATTTGTAAACATTAGGATAAATCATGATCAAATCAAACTTTAAAAACTAGCTATGACCTTAGGATTATTGAATTATCTTGATATAAAATGGACTCTCTATATCAATATGGGCCTAACATCCCTCATTATTTATTAGAGATATATTTCTTGATCCTACTGTGTTGTAAAGATAATCTCATATCATTTTAAGGGCTTAACATCCCTTATAAAATGGATGAGAAATCAATACATGTATCCATCATAAGCCTAAATGGATCTCATATCATTTCAAGGCTTAACATCCTTTGTAAATTATTAAGAAATAAATTGTGGCTAAATTTCACATAAAAAAACTTAAGTGGTTTGCATTTAACCCCTTGCTTTTAAAACTGAATATCTCATTATGGGGGAGCATCAAAGCAAAAAATTAAGGGGAAATAATAAAAGTCTTGGTTATATTGGATATCTTTTTGAAATGACAAAGGGGGAGAAAAAATATAAATCAAAAGAATAGAGTTTCATAATCTCTTGGTTTTAAAAATGATATTGTTTGAATAAAATAATACATGAAAAGGAAATGCAAAGGAAATTTCAGGTATGAAACTCATATGATATACATCACTTTGATTTATATTGGAAATGTTTGCCATCTTCAAAAATGGGGATATTGTTGGCTAAATTGGACATTATTATAAATCTCTTTGTTTTTATGATGACAACCATTTCTTTCTTGTGGTTTTAGCTTGCTATTTGAGTGTTTTAGGGACAAGCACATAAGGTGGTGGATAGCAAAGACTTGGAAGATCAATTTGCTAAAATTTCTCTATTTTCATGATTGTAATCAATGTAAAAACGTGTACAAGTTTGTAATGTACAAGTACTTAGATATCATGTAAATCAAGCGTTTAGATCTTCCCTATCCACACACAACACTTAAATAAGTCATCCCTAAGTGAGCATCACAATTGCACATTCATTTCTTACACCTAGCATATGAGTTAAAGTTTTGAAACAGAGTTGGTCTCGGTCGACACACTTCTCAACCGAGATACTCTCAGTCGAACATTTTCTCAACCGAGAAACTCCCAAGTCTAAAGCACAAACACATTTGCAGAACCTGCTAAAACCCATCACAGAGGAAGGCTCAGTCAAACTTTACTTCGACCGAGAGTGTGTCTCGAGAAGGTTCTATAGTCGTTAGACTTAGTTCTATATCTGTTAGACTTAGTGGGAAAAAGTGGTTGGGAGTTGAGTTGAATGTTGCTCCAGACTTACACTCGGTCAACATAATCCTCGACCAAGAGACACTCAGTCGACAAACTTCTTGACTGAGAAGGTTTCTATCTGCACTTTTTAGAATTAATTAACTAGCTGTTACAAATGCAATTAGTGGATATTCAACGGCTAGTTGAGCACTAAGAACCCCCTAGAAAGTGTCTAGAATGTCCCCAAGAATTACCAAACCACTCCTATAAATAGGATAGCCATAGTACACCTCAAGACACAACTTGCATACACAATTACACTTGAGATTTAATCCTTGTGAGCAAACAAGTTGAGCTACACTTGCAATATGTTTTCCTTGAGCTCTACATTAGGGTCCTATAGGCTGATATCTCCTATCCACTATACATCCACGTCCATCCACTTTGGTTAGGAGATCAAACGCTTGATATAGGATCAAAGCATTATACTCAATTGGTAACGTTGTTTCTTTCTTCCAATCTTGTTCCTTTTATTGTATTTTGATCTCCTTTGATACTCCTAGGTTGGAGGTTGTGGAAAGGATGTTGTTGGAGCTTCTTCAGATGGTGAAGGTAGCTCGGAAGACTTTGGACTACTTCTAGAAGGTCTCAATGGGAAGCTACTTCAAGGAGGAAGGGTACTTCAAGGGGGAGCTTGAAGTTACTTCAGGTGAAGGTTGCTTCAAGGTTGGTGAGACGACTTTGGGGTGAAGGCTGTCTAAAGGGTGGTGAAGGTGTTTGTAATTTTATGTAACATCCTTGTGAGGTAAAAAAATTGAAATACTTTCAAAATCCCAGTTGGGAACAACTGGGTAGTGGACTGACTCCCTTAGTGTTTGCTAAGGGTGGAACCAATCTACACGCTGTGTCTCCTTCTCCAAATTTCAATTGTGGTTGTTTGGTTGAATTAATTTTAAAATCATTATAAAACCCTATTCACCCCCTCTAGTGGTTTTTCAATTATGACTTCCCGTATATTGATAATGATGATGATATTGAAAATGTTGATAATGTTGATATTGAGTGCTACAACCCCCTCATTTGGAGGTGGGACTTGTACATTAGCCTCTTATTTCTTATGGTGAGAAGGAGCATGGTGGCCTTCCCCATCATGTTGGGGTAATAGAGTCACACAAAATATATAAGCATGCTTATTTTATTACAGCATAATGGGAACTCGTAATAAAAATTGAATCGTTGAATAACAAACATTTTTTCGAATGATATTAGTTTTGGAAATCATTTGTTATTCTTTTGAATATAAGTCCTGCCAAGTATACTCTTTTGTTATAAACATCTTTACTTGATTTCGATAGTGTACCATGCAATTGCATGATTGTGTCTTGATTTTAGGTAATACAAATGGAATACTGAATGAGATCGCTTCCGCACTCTACATACTCTGATGACAAAGACAAATCAGATATATCTACATATTGGGTTAGTTGATCTTTATATCTCTAGTTGTTGAGTTATTATTTCTTATTGTATATGCCAGTGTGATAGATCCTATCAGGCCACTCAGGGATGGGTGCTTCAATCCCTTTACCACTGTCTAGGTAGTGAGATTGGGATTGGGGTAAAAATGGTTCCGTGACATTACCTTGTGTCTCAAGGTTGACATTGAGCTGCTCCATCATCAATTTTGTGAGGTCATTAGCTTCTTCAATGGTTTTCATCTTAAGCTTGTACTTTGGAGGCAATGATCTTCATATCTTGGATACTTGATCATATTCACTTATGTACTTGCCCGAAGCATTCAAGTTGTTGAGGATAGAAAAAGACCTAGCATAAATCTCACTTATAGATTCATTAAGCATCATACAAAATTGTTCAAACTTTTGCTTAAGCTATTGATTTTAGTGTTCTTTACTTGAACAGTACCTTCATGTGTAATCAAAAGTTTATGCCAAATTTCATAGGAGGTTTCACAAAAAGATATGAATTTAAACTCACCAATGGATATTGAACAATATAGCATGCTTATGGCTTTGACATTGAGTTGAACCTTTTTTACCATCTTCAGAACTCATTTATCATACTCCGTAGTTTGAAGCTCATATAGATGAGATAACATTCTCTACAACTCAAAGCTTATTCCTTGGAAGTAGAATTGCATTCGCCTTTTCTAGTAAGTGTAATTGGATCCATCAATGGTTGTGGCCTGCTCACGTACGTCCCTTCGAGGTTGAGGTTGCTAAGTAATTTTTCCCCCATGCTTCAAGACTCGTGGGAGCTCTGTGAAGACCTACTCTAATACTAATTGAAAGATCTATAGGGGGCATGAATAGAGCTTTTGATAATTTTAAAATTAATTTAAAACTTAAATTGCAAGAAAGAGAGGAACACAAGGATGTAAATCGCAATTTATAGTGGTTTCACCCTTCTATTCGAAGGATGTCAGACCACTACAATTTTTTTCCAATTGGGATTTGCAAGTGATCAATTTTATTACCTCTCAAGGAATTATAATAAAATACAATCACTTCACCTATACCTCTTCTATACTGGGGTACTAAAGAGAACCCAAGGAGAGGATGAAGATCCACCTCCACCACCTTGACAAAGCCTTCACCTCCTTGAAGTAGCACCAATCACCTTGGAGAAGCCTTCACACCTTGAACTAGCATCAAGCAAGCTCCCTCAGATAGCCTCCCACACTTGGTGTAGTGAAGGAGCACAATTACATCAACTTGAAGAAGTAGATCGAAAGAAGGAAGATTACACCAATGCAATACAACATTTTGATCTTAAATCAAGCGTTATACATCCTAAACACTTAGGATGACATTTCTAGGTGGTGGATAGAACATTGCAGCTATAAGACGCTATCTTAGATCGCAAGGAAGAAGATGGCAAGTGTAATTCAACTCGTTTTCTCTCAAGAACGATTTCTCAAGTATAGCTTGTGTATCTTTTGCGTCATAAGGTCACTTCTATTTATAGAAGTGGGTTGCAAGTGACTAGGGTATCTTATGAAAGCATCTAGAACATTCTTAGTGGAGAATTAGTCATTTTTTATGAGTTAATGTTAGGTACAACGACTAATTTAGTTGTTTCTAGAAATTAGTCCAGAACCCAGTTCATTCGACAACTTTTTCGACCAAAAGTCTCTCGGTTGATAACTTCGTTGACTGAGTATGGTTTGAGTGTACAAGTTATCTCTTAACAGCTAGTTTTTATTTAAACTTCATTACTTAATTGGTTTAACGGTCTAATCCCGGTCAAGAAAATACTCAACTAAATGTGTCTCGCTCCACAACCTACCTGACCAAGAATGACTCAAAGAAAGTGCATTATAAACTTTTTTTAGTATACTTAGTCTTCAACTGAGGGATGTCTCAGTCGACAATTTTCTCGATGGAGGGTTTCTCGATTGACAATTTTCTCGATCGAAAAATCTTTATTAATAAGTGTGGAAGTTTTTGGAAAACCTATCAAATGATTTTTCTAATAAAGGATACTATCTCTAGACTCTAGAGGGGATTCTAAATAAGGGTTATGGGTGGATAGAGAAAGTCTAATGCTTGATTTTACATGATGTCTAGGTACTTTTACATTATATACTTGTACAAGTCATTACAAGTTGTATAAACATGAAAATACAAGCATTTGAACATTTTAACTTCTTCTATCCATTGAGTGTGATATCCTTAAACCCTAAAATACTCAAGTGACATGTTAGATTCACAAGAATGAAATGTTTTTCATCATCAAAATTGAGGATAAAGTTATGTTCAAATTAACCTGACACTCCAACCGATCAGATCACCAGTTGAACCAGTTGATTCAAAGTCCAGTCTATCAATTTTGAACCTCAATTTTTTAACAGAATACCTAACACTTTTAGTAATCAATCTAAAAGGCGTTCATGTGTATCCTATGTGTGTGACCCTATAAGTCCCAAATTACGTTTGTAGTGAATGTCTATAACCAACTTATGGCATCACAAACATTGAGCGGTATCTATCAACACATCATTTCTACCTAAGTAGTTTGAAAAGTTGGAGAACAACTTCAACCTACAATTCATGATCAATGTTATGGTGATCGTATAGTTCCTTTGTCTATGATATCCAGATTGAACTTGAGGCATATAATCGTAATTCTATTCAACATTCAATCCATGTTCCTTGAACTAGAGAAGACTATCTCAGATGCACATGAGCTCACATATCACATATTGAGTCACATGAGTATGGCAATACTTTTCTCAATCTTGCTTATCAAGAGGCCTAGATATCAATCTCCTATAGGAGGGACAAATCAGATCTAAATCACTCACACTCAATCCCCATGTGTAACGATGCACCTGAACAACACCTTTGTGACAACCCTTATTCAAGATCATGTTGGATGATGTCTAAATACAATGAACAACATGTAATGAGTGCAGTGACTTCACATCTAAGATCCAAAATCGCCAATATCACTATGAGAGATGATTTTGAATACCATTCCATGGTATCCATATATCACTCTCAATGTGGGTCTGTCTAATACACTAGTCTCTAACATGTACCTATGTGCATATATCATGACTAATGATACTTTATCATCAATCAACACACACTCTAGTCTTACGTGTTACTTTGATCTATTTTGATTCCACAGTAATACCTGATTAGGGACATAACAAATATGTATGTACTCTTATCATACATATGATCTCATCGTTTGGGTCCTTAAGATGAAGACACATGTCATTGAGTACCATCATTCTTTAGACATCTATTATGTATGTGCCATCATCTCATGACCGAGACAAACATAATAGACAAAATTACCTTTATGATTATCAAATCATGTATCTAATGTCACATGGAATTCATAATTTGATTGTCTCTCTAGGGATACAGACCAACAATAATGATTGTCACTCTTGCAATGTACACAAACCATAGGTTTCTTAAAGTCAGATAACTCACCATGGAAGATAGGATGTTCCCTTCTCTTTTTATTACGCTTTCCCTTGCTTTTTGGAGCTCCCTCATATCCCAAACCACTTTTATCATTTTGTTTAGTAAAGTGATCTAAAACTTCATTGAGAGACTTTTTCCTTATGAGAACTTTTGCAAGGATGATCTAAGCCTATGATTATCATTACTAAGAGTAATGACAGTAGAACAAAGAAGAGATAAATCATCTTGAACGTGAATTAGGTCTACCTCTAGGCATAGGGATTTAGTATGATAAGATTATCTCTCAACTGTTATGCTAGCTACGTCATACTAGGCAATAAAGATATAGAAGAAAGATCATTTACTTCAGCAAGAAATCTAGAATTTTCAATTCTAAGAAAAGTAAGATCATCAAGATAGATTATATTTTCATCCTTAATATTATCACAAGCATGTATAAGATCACTAAACTTGGCTACAAGTTTATCATTTTCAATTATAATCAAGATAAGATTATTGAGGCGTGTTTTGTTTTCATGTTAAGACTATTGATGTTCTTAAGATAAAAACCATTTTCTACCCCAACGACAATGTACTGCAACTCAAGTTCAAGAGATTGACCCTGCAAAGAATCTATACTATCAAGATGAACTTTCTCATTTTGATTAAGGAAGTCAATTTTTTCATACAAGTCATCCACAAATTTCCCTAACCTTTTCTTCATAGATTTGCATTTAGAATAAGAAAAATGGGAAGAATTAACCATATCGATGAGGGCTTCTTAAGATAAATCATTCAATCTTACCTCACTTACCTCACATATGTCTTTACTAGTTGAGTCCAAGAGAGAAAGGTGGCATTCTTCCTCATTAGAGTTAGGTTCACTAGAACTCCTCCCATGCAGCATGGGTTGCAACTTTGCTTCTTCTTTCTTTCTTGTCCTTCCTTTTAAACTTACTTTCTTTCTTGTAGTTATCCTTGTTCTTGAAGTTGCTCTTGTGGTAGGAATTATTTTCCTTGGGGTAATCATTCTTGTAGTGTCCCTTTTAGACACACTCATAGAACCTTGGGCTAGAAGAGGAGGATAGCTTTCCTTTGAAGTGCTTCCCCTTATAGTAGTTAGCTTCATGATCACTAGAGGCTTCATCTTCACTTGAGGAGGGATTAGACTGGCAAGTAAGTTTTTGTTAAAGAAAAATGGCCTCCACTTGAGATTTGAAGTCATTTTCCTTCATATTCTTGACTCCTTCTCTTAAAAGTTTTCTTCTTCATCTTGCTTGTCAAGTCTTGGATCATAGGCTGGAAGGTTTCAAATGAGCTCTTCGACCGCTATCTCACCAAGGATTCTTGTTTCTTCAATGGAGGTCACCTTGGATTGCCATCACTTAGGAAGAGATCTAAGGATCTTGGAGTTGATGATACCTTGATCCATGGGTTGTCCCAAAGAAGCAAGTCCATTGATGATGGTGTTAATCCTTGAGTACATCTCAACTACTCTCTCTTTCTTACCCATCTTGATGTTATGAAAGAGACCTTTGAGCATGTAGACCTTGGACTCCTATTCTTTATTTTTCCTTTCATAGGTGATGCATAGTTTGTTCTTTATATCATTGGAGGTGTCCCAATAAGAGATTCAGTTGAATTTGGAGGGAGTGAGAGCAACATAGATGATGCTTATAGCCTTTGCATTCAGCTAGGCCTTCTTCAATGTAGCTACATCCCAAGTAGCCACATCTCGTCTGGGATCCTTATAGGAAAGTATGACTACTTTCCACATGTCGTAGCTCATTCCTTGTAAGTAGACCTGTATCCATTGCTTCCAATAAAGGAAGTTTCTATCGTCAAAGATTGGAGGTCTCATGGAGAATCCACCCTCCAAGTTGAGAGAACCTAGAAGGTTGTTTCTCATCTTCTCATCTCATGGGAGATCTTGTCAAAAAATATTGTTGCTCTGATACCACATTTTGGATCAAAGGGCTCTACAGGGGTGAATAGAGCTAAAAATCACTTAAATAAAATTAATTATACCTTCAAGTTACTTTAAGAAATAGGTTTGCAAATGTGGAATTTGTGTACAACTAAACTTACATAGCAAGGATGAGAGAGATTGAATGATATCAAGAACACAATATGTAGAGTGGTTCCAAACTCCAAACTAGGAGAATGTACATTCACTACCTAAAGAGGTCAAGCCCTAGGACTTTGTAACCATTTCATACTTATATTCCATTATAAGACATACAATAAGACGTTCCTTTTGCAGGGTAGGGATACCTATCCTTACTTCTTAAGGATCAAAATCATCCAACAAACTTACAAGGTCTTACCTATCCTTAGAGCAAGAGTCTTCAAACTCTAAAAGGGCGTACCCACTTTTGCAATGAGTTGGACACCTTCTCTAAGGAGCTCCCCCCTGCAACAAGTCTTCCTCGTTGAAGGAAATACCCACTATTCTCAAGGATCTTCATCCTTCACCTTCTCCTTCACCTTGGAGAAGCTTTCACAAATTTTTCTCTTGAGAAAGCGATTGGGAAAGGGAAGATTTTAGAACTTTACAAGAGTACAATGGAGTATCTATCTCATAGATAGCCTATCTCACTCATAATGACATTTTAATTGTAAGAAAGAGAAAGGGGCTCTTAGTAGACAAATTCACTTAACTATAGCAAGGAGCATAAGAGGAAAACTTGGGATGAAGCCAAAGGGTACCTATTTATAGTTAAGGATGTCTAGTAGCCACTAGAAGCAGTTCAAAATGAACTCTAGTCATTTGCGGTGTTGCAATAGATCTATTTTGGATGTTTGCAATACTCCAATGGCTAGAAACACTTTTTCTACACACATGGTATATTGTAGTCTATTCAGTTTCAATAAAGGTAACTTGACCAATTGCACTATTTGACAAATTGATTTTGAGTTGTTGGTCAAGTTTATCCTAACTTAAAATCACTTTTTCTATGTAGGGTGACGATTGAGTTGCCACTAGGACAAACTCAGCCAAATGTGACAGTTTCCAAGACTCATCCAAGGTGTCGGTCAAGTTTCTGAAAGGAAAACTTGACCGGTAACAGTGCCTGTGATGCATTCTGGAAATTGTCATTTGAGTGCTCAAACATTCATTTTAAGTGTTCATATTTTATTGTATATTAACTACAAGTCAAAGCATTAATAGAAATGATTACAAAAAATGAACTAAGTTTTCTAGGGAGTTTTACATTAAAGTGCATTTGCATTGACTTTGACTTGTATTGGATCAAGCTAGGGCTTGATTGAATTGATCCTTTTCATGTGCCTAATACCTGAAATCATTCTCAAATAGACATACGAGATACATATGAATGGTATGGCTTAGTCATCATCAAAATATGGACAATGTATAACTATTAGGTCAATAACATTATTGAAAGAATGCGGCCAATACAGGAGGCTTCTAATTGACAAGTTAGTTGTAGTAAAGGGTCTTTACGGTCCCAAAAAAATAAGCATGGGAGGTCTTGTGACAAACAAAACACATAGAATTGGTTATCCAAAGAACCACACCAGTTTCACAAAGTCAAGTGGAGACAAATTTGTGGATGTGAGATATTTGACATTAGCTAATGTTATGGCAAGAAAGAATAAGAATTTTTTGAATAGATTTGGAAAATCAAATGATTTTCTACCCCTTCAAGAAATGAGCTCCTATGGTTGTGATAGTCTCGTATTATCTATGTGTTATGTCCTAAAAATGATGTCATGATCAACCCCTATTCCTCAATGGAGTGAACCTCATGCAGAGGATACCACCCATGAAGAGACAGATCAATTAGAAAATCCTACCAAGAGATCCATGATCACATTAATGATCCCTAAGAAAAGAACAATGTGACCTAGAAAGGAGAAGCCCTCTACATCTCAACCTAAAAATAAGTAGAAATAAGTTTAGTGATTACCCCAATCCTCACCCTGCCAAAAGAAACAACAATTGTCCCTTTAGAAACACAACCTGAGTGGGAGTACACCATGGTTCCCTCAATTTCTAGAATCTTGGGGGTGACCAAATGCAGACCCAGAGACAAAGAACAAAGGCATTCTTGAGATAGGACTAAAACCTAAGCCAACACAAGAGAAGTCTACAATTAGGTAGACAACAACAAAGAGAAGAGAAGATGTTGAAAAATAGTCTTCAATACTTGAACCCTCTCTATCGACAAAAGAATCAGTTCCTGACCTACATTGGAACAATAGATGGGATAGTCTAACACCTCCAATAGAGACACCTAGGTAAGAGGCTAGCTCAAGCCTCCCTATTTTAATTAATATCCTTAAAAACAATAGGGAAAACTCTTGCTACAATATGATTCATGGAAATTGGGCTGGAAATCGATGACATGCATGATATCATTTTACATTTGTACCTTATATTGGTAATTTATCAATATATGTACAAGTGTTGACCATGCAGGAGAAAGAGGTTAATACTCACATCCAAACCCTACTGATCCTATCACAACATATGGAGATTATGGAAGCCAAACGACATTCGATGATGGAGACCATGTCCGACATGGACAAGGAAATTACTAACTTGAGGAAGGAGTGTGACAAGATAAGAAAGAGAAAACATCATGCTACAAAAAAACAATGGCTCATTAGAGCTAGATAAAAGAAAGGAGGCAATTTTAACCTCTATTGTACCCAAGGAGCTAAGAATTAAGAGATAGAAAAGCCAACACAAAGTGGAAACCTACTTGCCAGCACTAGAGAACATTGAGACATCAACCATGACCTGGACATGGTGTTGGAACTACAAAGCACTAACCCATCAATACCCCATACTAATAGTTGCACCACTATTGTACTCGTCGACAATGATGAGGGGGATAATTCCATGTAAAAATTAGCTAGTCAGATGATGATGAAAAATAAGAAGTGAATTCCATCATGACCCCAGAAAATCCATAGACATATCAAAGATTACAAGGGAGAACAAGTCTGAAAAGGATTAAAGAGAGAGGGTCATACTCTAGGAGCAAGGAGGAGCAACCCCCGCCAATGCAAAAGAATCTACAAGGGGAAAATTAGGGACTGCCTAGCCCTACCTCTATAGAAGAAGAAGGGGAGACAAGGGAAGAAGAATAGGACTTGATGGACTAAATTGAAAACCTCTTTTCTTACAATCACCTCCACACCCTCTCACCTATGAAGAGATATGTGTCGAGTTCACATCTACACATCCTACAATATATCTTTATGAGGGTGATTACATCATGGGAATTTATATGGTTAAAAACAAAAAGGAAATACCTTCAAATAGTTATGAGGGAAACACCAACTTTTTGTTCATGAAGTTACTAATAAGCTGGAAAACCCGATCCTCCTTGAGCCTAAAGTCACTCATGAAGCAATCCAGGCCATGCATCCACTACTACCATGGAAGATGAAGGACATGGACATGGTGTTCATTTCTTGGATTCTCCAAAGATAAATCCACATCCTAGTTTATATTCTTAACAATGACAACCCCAGGGATGATGTCCGATATAAGAACCAGGGTGCACACTGATAAGGGAGGACCTACACATAACATTCATACATAAGGCCTCCATCAGTAGAAAGTTCTTTGAGGTCCTCTATGCCACAATCGTTCAAAAGTATATGCACAAAGAAAAAAGGGGAAATTCTTCATTGCCACACGGATCATATCATCTATACTATATGAAGATAAGGCACACACACCTTGAATCAACAAGTTGGTCTCTGCACTGCAAAGAACCAGAAGCATATAGCTCATAACCTTACCATACAAGTAAAAGAACCACTAATTCATGACAATAGTAGAACTATCTTCATGACGTATTATAACATACAAATGTGTGCATCTATCTTCATGACGGATTATAACATACAAATATGATGTAAGAGACCATGCAACATGATGGTCTTAAAGGAATATGAGGCCCACAAGATACAAAAGATTTTGCTTAGAGTGGAACACCTCATCCAAGGGGTGGACATATGTATTGTATGAACTGGAATGGTATCTAGATTAATACCAATGTCCCTCAAGGAATTTCTGACTCTAAGGATGACAAATTCATTGTGCTAAAAATGATGGAAGAATTGAGCATAAGGATTCCCCATTTATGCTCAATCACAAAAGTTTGTGCATAATGTTGATTTTGTATCTATTTATTGAGTCCATAAACAGTTTCCACATTTATTATTCTCCATTATTGCTTGACAATGTCTTTGATTGAGCTATTCATCAGTTGACAAAATCCTCCGTCGAGTGCATGTTTCTTGCTTTGTCTTTTCACAGTAAGTTTTTTAGTCGACCAACATTTCAACCGGAAGATGGCTGTGGCGGGCTCCTTCGATGCGACTTCCACCCCGGGTGACAGGGCCGCAGCGGGCTCCTCCATTGCGACCGCCACCCCCCTCCTTCCCTTTCCCCTCCATCTTGTGCCCCTCTACCTACCTGGCATGACCCGACAACAGATGTCACTGTTGGAAGATCCTGGGCAGCCACCTTTGCCAAACCGATGATGGTGCCCAGGACTTTCAAGTCGCTGCTCCTCCCTGAAGACCCCAACAAGTTGGTGTTCAAAGAGGGGGATGAACGTCTGTGGATGCGGTTCTATGAGCCTGTGGTGAATGCGATGGATAAATTCCATCATTGTTCCATCATCGTCCAGGTGCTGGGGAAACCACTGATATTTGAGCAGCTTCACAGACGGATGTTGCGAGCTTGGCGGCCGGTAGGGGATTTGTAGTTGTCCCCGCTGGTGGGAGGTCTCTTCCTCGTGCGATTCGCCGCCCCGGCTGACTTGTCCACCGTGCTAGAAAACGGACCCTGGTTCTTTGATAACCAGCTGGTCCTAACTAGAAAATGGTTGTCCGAGGCAGACGTTCGACATGCGGCGCTCACGTCTGCACCAATTTGGGCCACCCTCCCAGACATTGGCCAACATTGGACAAGTAGAGCGATTTCCATAATCACCTGCGGCATTGGCACACCGAAAGTGATTGACTTTCTTAGCAGGGGAAAACTTGCCGGAGTGGCCCACATCTGCCTAGAGATCAATGCTAAAAAGAAGCCACCTCTGGTGGTTATGGTGGAGTTGCCGGATTGCCAGGCACTAGAGATTCGGGTTATATATGATGCCCTCCCTGATTATTGCGAACGCTGCAAGGTTTTTGGTCATGTAAATGGGCATTGCCATGGAGATCGGGTTGCTCACCCCGAGCCTCTTGTCCAGAGGGGCAGGGAGGAAGGTAGCAAGTCTCACAGGAGGAGACAGAGGAGGAGAAGAGGGAGCCGCATTCGGCCCCATGGTGATGTGGCACAGGCTTCAGAAGAGGTGACGCCGGACACAGAGGGGCAAATTGCTACTGTCACTACTGTGGATAATGAAGGTTTGACGATCGAGAAGGAGATAGGCTCTAGCGCTTAAGAGGTGTTTGTTGAGACTCCTACCCAAGTGCTGAGGGAGGTTGAGGGTCCAAACACTGAAGGGACGAAGGAATGCCCAGTAGGGAAACATGGATGTGCTGCTGAATGAAGTGGAGCTGAAGCTGCTAATAATCCTTTCTCCCCGTTGGCAGGGTTGGAGAATGGGGAGCTAGGGAATGAAATGCCATTTACACAGGTCTCTCCGAGGAAGACACGTAGAGGAGGAGGCACCCCTGGGAGGGGGGGCAGACGTCGAGGTGGATAGATGTGCATCCTCGCATGGAATCTGTGAGGGGAGGCACTGTCGGGCAAGCATCGGATCTTTAGAGAAATTATTCTCCAGTCTCAAGCTTCCTTGGTGGTGGGTCTTGAAACAAGAATAAGACATGTGAATGAAGAAAGGGTGTCTGGACTCTTCCCTGCTGGGTGGGGCATGTCTCCAATCTAGAGCAGGTGGAAGGAGGACAAATTGCGTTGGGTTGGAATCCGCTAGTTTGGGATGTCCAAATCATTTTTGCTATGGACCAAATGGTGACCACTATCTGTATCAATCAGGGTGGCCTGCACTTGGTCATCTCAGCGGTCTATGGGCATAACTCTGAGATGTGTAGGAGGAGGTTATGGGAAGTCATGGCTACTGCTAATCAGTGGGATCTGTCCCAACTGTTTATAGGTGACTTCAACCACATAAGGAAGGCTCATGATAAGGTTGGGGGGCTGCCAGTTCTGGACTCATTCTTGGCTCGGTTCAATGCTGCCATTGATGTTGCCAACCTCATGGAGCTTAACATGACGGGGGGCGTGATCACGTGGAAGAATAAAAGAGAAGTGAAGAGACGTATTGCTAGACATTTGGATAGGGTTGTGGTTAATGAAGTGTGGCTGGACATATTTCCACAGGCAACTGTGAAATTGGAAGCACATACGAACAACAACCACGCTTGGATGGTGGTACTATTAACTCATATGAACCGGAAGGGTAAACCGTTCAGATTTTTCAATGGATGGCTTGAGTGGCCTAGCTGTGAACAAACTATTCGAAAGGAGTGGAGTGTAAGGGTGGATGGTAATCCCCTATTTGTCATCTCAGAGAAGCTGAAAAGGGTTAAGGGGGCACTTAAGACCTAGTCTAGAGGCTTATCTGATCTGAAAACTCTAGTGCGGCAGGCTAGAGATGATTATGGGAAGGATGCGGAATTCATGAGGTCTAATCCCCTGCTTAGTGATGCTATTGAGGAGGAAAACAGTAAAGCTAAGAGGCTGAGTTTACTGGAAAAAGCAGAGGAAATGTGCTACTGGAAATGGAGTAGGATGAATTGGATCACTGATGGTGATCGGAACTCTAAAGTTTATCATGTTGTTGTCAAGAGAAATGCTATGAGAGACACGATCCACTCCTTACTTCGGGAGGACGGTTCTATTGCCAACTTGCTGGATGAGGTGGGGAATGAAGCTGTGAATTTCTTCAACAAATTGTATAACAGGACGGGTGATACTCGCAGCGACAATGTTATCCTTCCCAACACTCGCATCGATGATGCCATGAATGATCAGTTGGTAGGCCCTGCTTCGGATGATGAAATTAAGGAAGCTGTCTTTGGGATTGGGGCTTCCAAGGCCGCTGGACTGGATGGTTTCAATGCTCAGTTCTTCCAAGCTATGTGGTCGTTCATTAAAGATGACATATGTCTTTCTTGGTTGGTGGTAAGATGCTTAGAAGCACTAATCATACTTTCCTCAGGCTTGTACCGAAGAAATCTGTAGTGGAATCTATGGGGGACACCAGACCTATTGCCTGCTGTTCTGTTATGTATAAGATTATCTCCAAATTATTGGCTGGTAGATTGAAAAAGATTCTTCCTCTTGTGATTTCCCTGACCCAGGCGGCGTTCATTAAGGGACACAGTATTGCTGATTGTGCCCTCCTGGCATCGGAGTATATGCTCGACTTTGGTGTAAAGAATAGATCAAGGAAAGTCTATGTTAAGCTGGACTTAGTGAAGGCATATGATAATCTCAGGTGGGATGCACTTTGGAGGATCATGGAATCAATGGGGTTCTCTGGTAGATGGATAAACCTCATTAAAGAGTGTGTGACGACTACTTCTTTCTCAATTCTAGTGAATGGTATCCCGTTTGGTATGTTTACGGCATCCAACGGACTGAGGCAAGGTGACCCCCTCTCTCCGTTGTTGTTCTCCATTGCTATGGAAGGCCTATCCTATTTGGTGGATGACGCTCAGAACCTGAAGAAGCTAGTTAGCTTTACACAGGGTGGCTGCAAGGTCAATCCTCACTTGATTTATGCTGATGATGTCCTCTTCTTCCTGGCTAGGAATGTGAGAAACCTAAGGTTCTTTCATAGACTCATGGATCAGTTTGGCGACCTGTCTGGGTTATACATGAGCCAAATCAAGTCTCATGTGTTCTTCTCCCAGTCTTGTGACCCCCGCCGCGGTCGGCTCAAACAGGCCATTGGCCTTGAGGAATGGTAGCTTCCAATGAGGTGTTTGGGTATTCCCCTTTGTGGCGGCAAACCCAAAGGTAGGCACTTCAATGGTTGTGTTGACAGGCTGAGAGATAAGATCAACAGTTGGACGGGCATCCGGGTGTCCATGGCGGGCAGGTTGGTCCTGTGTAGTTTTGTTTTGGCTGGCACTATCAGGTTCTGGTGTATGCAGTCTGAACTCCCTCCTTACATCCTGGATAAATTCTGTAGAATTATGCCTTCATTTATTTGGGGCGGCAAGCTCCATGCGGTGTGGTGGGCTATTATGGCTAGGAGGTTTGAGGAGGGTGGTCTCAATATCCCTGACCCTGGCGGGATGGCGTTTGCAGCTACTGTGAAGAGGATCGATAATTTCTTGAGAACGGAAACCAGCTGGAGCAAGTGGACGCACAACAGGTATGGGGATGATTTGGGTGTGCTCGGATCTAACCCGTCTAGAACCTGGCGTTGTATGTGGAAGACATGGCCACTAGTTGCTACTGATTATAGACATTCTGATGGCTGTTGGGCTTTACGGGATGATCAGATCATTCCTTGGGTGCTCCCCCATTCCCATACACCACAGGTCCCTTGGTATCCCATCTTGTGGGGGAGGGGACATGTTCCCAAATGGAGTTGCTGCTCGCTCAGAGCTATCTTGGAGAAGCTACCTATGAAAGACCGATTGATTAAATGGGCGCTTAGTGCTGAACTGAGATGTGCTCTTTGTATGCTAAATGATGAAACACACAAATACTTATTCTTTGAATGTGGATACACCAAGTATATGTGGAGTAGAATGTGGTTGAAGATGGGTTGGGGGGCGTACTTCTCCTGACTCGTTAGATGATGGGATATCTGTAGCTCTTGACCGGACCAAAGATGTGGATCACCTCCAACCCTTTGTGGGTATCTGCGTCACTGGCTTGTGCTTCCTCATCTGGGAGGAGCACAATAAAAGATGCCATGGTAAAGGAGAAACTGATAGATATGCCCTTTTTGATAGATATGTTTCACAACTAGGCAGGGTGGTTAAAGCCAAGCCTAATATGGTGAGAGGGATTAGCACCATGATCCTCAGTCGGTGGGATTTCGTATAACCCACTTGTACAGTATATGAGGCTAGCCTCTATACTCCTTTTTTGGTTATAGTAATATTTTACCCGCTCCAAAAAATTCTCCATTATTTATCCATATTTTCCCCCATTTTTTCCTATTTGATACCACTGTCACCCAATTTAGGACTTTTTGGTAGAAAATACTTTGTTCTAGACACAAGTGCAATTTGCCCATTAGTTCTTATTTTTATAAGACTTTTTTTAGAAATTTCTCAGTTGAGTTATCCTGAATAAAGTACCCCCTCTCCCCCCTCATATATTAAATTTCTTTTTCCAATTAAATTTGAGAGATAATTGAATTACCTCTATTTTTCATTACTTTATTCAGAATCCACAGTTTTTCATGATTTTCTCTAGAACATTCATCAAATAATTTTAAAATATGGAAACAAGCTACATCCTACCCGGGCCACCCAGTGGATCTAAGAAATTTTCCAGTGACAAGTCACTGACCGCCTCAATCTGTGTGCCATTCACGCATGATGCATCGTCATGATGTATCGCCTTTTCCAAAATGTTTTATCTATAATCCCAAATCCTAAAATGTACCTATAAATTCCCCCTTTCTCCAATATCTACTACATTTTGGGTCCCTTTTAACCTCCTAAAACTAGAGGACGGGGTACTTCCCCTTTTATTTTTCCACTTCAATTGTGATAAGAGGATCCTTCCTCTTTCACCACCTGCCTCTAATGCCATTAAGTTGCACAAATGGTAATCAAGTTGTTATCCTAACTACTAATCTTAAGTATTAATTCAACTACTTCTTTTAACTATTTTAATTTCTTATAACTATTTATATCTACTTAACTGCTCATGTGATCTATTTTCATGCATATTGTGAATAAGAAAGATAGGGTGTTGCAATGCAGCATGTAAAGAGGAGCAATGTGCCTTCTCCCTTTTATTAATAAGAGAACTTAGAGAAATTACATAGATGTCCAACAATATATAGAAATTACAAAAAATAATAAAGTTGAATATAAATAAGATATATTAATAATCCACCTCAAACTGGAGCATACATATCAGGTATGCCCAGATTGTTGCAAAAGTTATGAAATGTTGTTGGACTCAATGGCTTTGTGAGAACATCTGCAAGTTGATCTTTAGATTTGATGTGCGGAGTTACAATAGTACCATTCTTGATCTGATCTTTGATGAAGTGGAAGTAAACCTCTATGTGCTTAGTGGTTCATGGGAGATTGGGTTCTTAGCATTATAGATTGTAGCTTGATTGTGACATTTGAGCTCTATGAGAGACAACACAAGAATATTTAATTCAAAAAGCATAGATTAAACCCAGTGCAACTCATAAAAGGCATGATCCATTGCTTGGTACTCAGCCCCCGTGCTAGATCTTGTCACAACATTCTACTTTTACTTTTCTAGGTGATAAGGTGATTTCCTAGAAACATGCAATATCCAAAAGTAGACCTCCAGTCATTCACATTACCAACCCAATATGCATCTACACAACTAGTAAGAATAAGAGTAGACATAGGGGTCTTGGGTTTGTAATAGGTGATCCCCTTACCAGGTGCACCTTTTAGATATATCAGAATACAAAAAACTTTTGTCCAATGTGATTTCTTGGTGAGCCCAAATGATGACTCACCACTCCTACAACACAAGAAATGCAGGGGGACTAACTGTAAGATATATTAGTTTACCAACAATTTTCCTATAATATCCTAGATCTAGATAATGAGTATCATTAGTTATCTCCTTCACATAATAATCCTCATGAGTATACACAAACTTGGATTCACTCATACCTACTTCCTGTAGTAAATCTAGCACATATTTCCTCTACGAAAAATTAGTACCTGCTTGAGATCTAAGTACTTCAATGCCCAGAAAATACATCAATTTCCCCAGATCCTTTGTATGAAAATACCCCTGCAATCCTTCTTTCACACATGATATACATATAGAATCATTTTCGGTGATAACTATACCATCAACATATACATCAATAATAATAGATCCAATAGGAGAGCTAGATTATAATAAGAAGTGATCAGTCATAGAATGAGAAAAGCCCATCTTTAGTACAACATCATTCGACTTATCAAACCAAGCTCTAGGAGATTGTTTCAACCCATAGATGGTTGTCTTCAATACACACCTTCTAACACTCCCCCTGAGCAACAAAACCAGGAGGTTGCTCCATGTACACCTCTTCCTGTAGATTACCATGAAGAAAGACATTCTTGACATCAAGTTGAAATAGAGGCCAGTTAAAAGTAGTAGCCAAAGAAATAAGAATCAGCACTAAATTCAGACGAGCCATAGGTGAAAAGATCTCAAAGAAATCAACCCCATATGTCTGAATGTAACCTTTTTCCACTAGTCTAGCCTTGAACCTATCAACTGAACCATCTATATTATGTTTCATTGTGAATACCCATCTGCATCCCACAAAATTTTTATTTGGAGGTAAGACAATAATTTCCTAGGTGTTGTTTTGTAGAAGAGAAGACATTTCCATATGCATTGCCTATTTCTAGCCAATATCCTTCATAGCATCAAGATGATTTCTTAGAATGACCACATAATCAATCCCAAGAGTGAATGAACATGCCTACTTAGATAATTTTGACAAAAAAAACACACTTGCAATATGATGTCAAATAGTACATGAATGAGTACCTTTGTAGACTACAATGGGAACATCAAGGTCAGATGGTTCTTATATAGAGTCTTGAGTAGAGGGAGATGGGTAGGGATCAGAGACTAGAGTTGCAACCTCTTCTGGATCTTGTCTGCCTCTTACTGGGAACACTAGACAAATATGGATCTCACTCTCACAATAGTGGATCTCACTCTCACACAATTTCTCCCACTTACTGGGAAAACTAGAGAAATATGGAGTGGATTCATGAAAAGTTACATCGTTAAACACAAACATACGAAGGAGACTGAGACAATAACCTTGTACCATGTGCTAGTGTTGGAGTACCCAAGAAAAAGAGTCCTAATTGACCTAGGGGATAATTTATCAGCCTTAGGATCAAAATTGTAAACAAAGGAAGTACAATTGAACACTCTAAGGGGAACAAGAAAGGGCTAATCCTTGGGATGTAAGATAGAGAATGGAGTACGTCCTTGAAGCTCAAAAGAGGGTTGCATGGTAATAAGGAAACATGCAATAAGTAAAGCATAAGACCATAATCTCTTAGGAACATTCGACTGAAACATAATTTTCCTAGAAATATCAATAAGGTGAAGATTTTCCTCTCATCTACCCCCATTTTGTTGAGAAGCATGAGGACAAGATGTACAATTTATCATCCCAATAGAGCAACAAAAATCAGCAATAACACTTTGAACATTCCTAGGCATTATCATGTTGACAAATTTTAATATTGTGATCAAATTGGACATTTATTTCTTAATGAAAATGCTTGACAATGGATAACACATACTCTTGACTCTTCAACAAATCAATCCATGTCATGCGAGAAAAATCATCCACAAAGGAAATAAAATAGCAAAAACCATTATAGATGTTGTCTTTTATAGGACCCTGAACATCACTGTGAACTAACTCAAAGGGACAAGAAGCTCATTTATTGACACGACTGGGATAAGGCACTCTATGATGTTTCCCCAATTGATAAGATTGCCACTCTAATGAGGACACTTGGGATAACTTAGGTTTTAACTTTCTCAATCTCTCCAAAGAAGGATGTCCATATTTGTAGTTCCACAGTAAGGGAGAATTGCTCAAAAGGATAGGAGCAGGAGCAAATACTTGGCAAGGAAGACTTTCACCATGGAAGAGGTAGAGATCACCTTTCCTTGGCCCTCCACCAATTTTCCTCATACTCTTTAGATCATGTAATACAAAACAAGAAGGTCAAAATGTCACTGTACATTTCATAGTATCAATTAATTTTGTAATAGATAAAAGATTATATGGAAATGCAAATAATAACGTAAAATTTTAAGATCAATTCTAGGAGTTAGAAAAATAGATCCATTGGCTAAAAGTCTCCTCATTGAACCATCTGCTATTGTCACGGATTGGTGAGGAACATGTGAGTCAATGGAATGAATCAGTCTCTTCATATCAGTCATATGATGTGATGCTCCAGAGTCAACCACCCATGAAGAAGTTGAAGAGAAAGCTAGTAAAGAGGTGGCCTGATTACCGGTAGTAGATTCTAGGGTTGCTGAAGAAGAAAATGATCCCAAACTCAGATGTTGGGTATCTAGAATAAATTTATCATATTCGTCCTTGGTGAGTGTGATGCCCTACGATTCATAACTTGAAGTAGGAGGCTGAGAAGACTCAATAGTACTAGTATAGTTTGCTACCCCCACAGGTGGGGCAGAAAGTCTACCATGCTTCTTATAACATGTCTCAGTTGTGTGTCTAGATTTGTCACAGAAAGTGCACTTAGGACGTGAGCCATGTCCTAGGCTCATACCTATATGACCTCCTCTAACTACAATGACTACAGATGCATGAGAATCTCCATGAGATGGGATAGTTGTAGGATCAACCTGTTCAAAATTTGATTGTAAAATTCTTGAGTAAGCTTCTTCCAAGTTGGGAAGTTTATTAGAAGCTAGGATAACACTACATGATGAACTGCATGAAAACGTAGGCCGGATAAGAATTTTATTGTAATCAAGTCATCTCTATCTTTGACTTATTCTATGATAGTCATTGGATGATACACGCTTAGTTCTTATGAAATAACTTGGATCACTCCAAAATATTCTTATAAAGGCTTGCCTCCCTATCATTCTACAAATAGATAGTCATATATCATAAATTGACTTAGAGAAGTCTTTTCTTGAGCGTAATGTTTCTTTAATACATCCCATATCTCTTTAACAGTAGTGTAAAATATGAACCTAGCAGCAATTCTAGATTCCATACTCCTCCACATCCATGTCTTCACCAGACTATTATGACACTTCCATTCTTCATATTCGTTGTCAGTAGAAGTAGGAGGATCAAAATCAACAAGTTTTGCCTTGTCTCGGGAATCCAACACTGTACGG
Organism: Alisma plantago-aquatica; assembly: GCA_963693085.1. NCBI lineage: Eukaryota > Viridiplantae > Streptophyta > Magnoliopsida > Alismatales > Alismataceae > Alisma > Alisma plantago-aquatica. The sequence goes on along the minus strand of OY856410.1, from coordinate 995,314,829 downwards.
ACAACATTCATCCATAAGAGACAATTCTTCTCGTTCAGCTTGATGGAGGGGATAGGTGACATCTTGTTGGAGATGGTATATGCCTTGGTGTCCTCCATGATCTAAATAGAAAATATAATGATGGGATGATACACGTCAAGAGAGAAACAGAGTGACAGAAAGATACACGTCAAGTTGTGGAAGAGAGTTAGGCGGAGATACAGGTCACCATAATAAATATGAGATGATACATTGCTAATGCATTAATAGCCTCCAAGTGAGTATTTTCTAATCACACATGGAGCAGATGTAATTAGGAGTTCTTTAAATAGACACGGGTAGTTTGATTTGTACTTTTAGAATGTCATTGGAGAGGTTGAAGGACTTTGTGCATTTTGGTCAAGAATCAACCATGTTCATGCCCCTCACCCAGTGAAAACTAGCCCGGCGGAAAGATGTCTGGTGACTGCTCGGTCGGAGGTGATGGGCCTTTGACGGAGGTGGGTTATCAGCAGTGGGATGCTGACGGGGCGACATCTGCATGACGGCCCTACTACTACCCGACGGCGGCGGTACTACTGTTTCCGGTGACTACTGTTGCTTCTTGGCGGTGGCGGCTGTTGTCAGTGCGGCGGAGACTTGCCTTGTTGGTTAGGGTTAGGGCCAGATACGCTTCCCTTGGATCTTGTTACTCTAGTACCATGTGAACAAGAAAGATAGGGTGTTGCAATGTAGCGTGTAGAGAGGAGCACTGTGCCCTCTCCCTTTTATTAATAAGAGAACCCAAAGAAATTACATAGAGCTCCAGTAGTACATAGAAAGTACAAAATATATTAAAGCTAATAATAAATAAGATATATTAACACATATCTCTATTAATCTAATGTTGAGAAAGATTAGATCTGGTTCTTAATTTATATCTTCTTATTATCCTCTAAAGGTTCCTATGTGTAACATACTGAATCTCAGGGTCTTCCATGCAATTTACCCACTTTTGAGCTTTTCTTGACCTTCGAGTGCATTTGAACCTTTTCTATAAATTTCACATCCTTTTGGATCATTCCTTGGACTCCTTGTGCATTTTGAGCACAATCTGAGGTTGAAATTACTATTTACCCTCATTTATGTAAATGAGGGGGTGTTTGCACAAATAACCCATATTAGGAGATAAGTTAGGGTTAATAATGTAATTTGTTCATTTATGGGATAATATTATTAGATAATATTTATTTGGAGCTTTTTGTATAAATATGTTATTAATAATATGTATTTGAGTTTACATATGTGTATATTAACCTTAAGTGTTTCTCTCTCCTCAAAATATGATTTTATTTCATACTAATATGTTATTTTGTTGAGAAATGATTATTTGAGTCCTAATGTGTTTTATATCTCGAGATTACTCACATGTTTCTTATTATTATAAGCTTTTCATATAATTCCTTCATTATAATATATTATTATACTCTTTTATGAGCTATATATTTATTAAGGGCCTTATTATGCATTAAATGAGAAAATGATTGCATAGCATTGTGATATGCGTCGTTATCAGCCTATGGTGCAAATTTGGCATTATTTGGAGTTGATTTGACCTCTCTAATGCATTTTATAAGCTTTTATTATAGTGTGTTATAATAATTGAATCGATTACATTAATATCATCTGTAACGCCTATAGTAGGGTCATTTATTGGGCTGTCACGCGCCCCCTTCAGTGACCGAGCCATCCAACGACTCTGACTTGTTAGACCATCGATCCAACGGTGAGGAGGTCGCCTTCATCCTCCAGCCGTTAGGACAGACCCGACAGCTAGGCTCCTCAGCGTCGATCTCTCTCCCTCCTTCACCTCTTTGCGAGATTTCTTGTGCGTTGAGTCCGTCTCATCGAGACGCTTCAGTTGAGCCCCAACTCATCACCTCCCTCGTCGTTTTCGCAAAACGCCCAATCGGGGCTGCCTCCTCCTCTCCACCAAGGAGCTGCAGAGGGAGCCGCAGCTCCTCCCTCGCCTACTTAAGGGGCCGTGGAGCACCCCCTGGCTTCGAGCTTTCCTCCTCTACCCTCAATTTCTCCTCAAGCTTCCCGGAGCTCCCTGACCTACTCCGTCTTGAGTTCCGGTGACCTTGGCCTGCTGCTCGGCCTCCCGACCACCTTCGTTCAAATTGATTGCTGGGTGAGCATCCTCTACCGCCCCTCTTCCTGTTTATACCCTCACGTTTGCTCGTAGTGCCTCCATGTGCCAGGTCCTATAGACCACAGGCTTGACCTCCACCGGTGCCAACCCTTATGCCGCTTTGATGCTCCTCCGCCTGCGGAAGAAGGTGCTTTTACCTCGCCTCGACTCCGCGATCACGATGGGATCTTTATATGAAGTTTTGCTCGCCGTTTTGACCTCGGTTCGTTGCTCTGATCTCCGGGTTTCACTCGCCTGCTTCCCCTGTTTCCCGGCTACTTGGAACTGTATCCCTGCTCTCCTGAGTATGAGAGAATTCGGGTGCGTGTCCTCCAGGTTCGTGGGAGTATGGGGAGTCTACTACCAGACTCGATTGATGGTTTTGTTCCCTGAGACGAGCTGGAGCAGTGCAGCACGAGCTCCAGGTCGCTGCTCCCTCACCATTGTTGCGAGTTGAAGAAGCTGGGTCAGGATATGACCAGGGTGCCCACTCCCTTGCTAAATGGAGGATTTGATTCCACAGGGGCAATCTCGTCTTTTCCCCCTGAGTTTTTGTTTCTCGCTTGCAAAGCAATCGATGGTTGCAAATGACCGATTGGCCCTCGTAGTTTTAATTGATTTGATTTAACAAGCAAGGGTATTTTAGTCATTTCCTCTATTTTTTACAACGGATTTACATTTCGATTTAAATACCTGTCACACTATGGTTTTTCTTAATTTCTGATTGGTCAGGTTTACTTAATTCATTATAAATCAACCGTTGGTCAGAAAAATATGAATAAATAGTCGATGGAAATGATTTTTAACGTAGAATCTGATTTTATGATTTTTGAGACCTGATTCTCAAGGGTTTTCCGAAGTTTGCTTTGAATGGCATTTTTAGTATGTAAATGTTTTAAAATACATAATTAATTCATTTTAACTCTGTTTTGTAAAATAAAATATGTTTTCTTAATCAGGAGATTATGAGTAATCGTGTGGACTTGGTTTTGAACTCTAAATCGTAGTTTTGTAAAATTAGGGTTTTTCCTATGATTTATGTTTTTACATATATTAATACATGTGTAATGATGTAACTAGGATATTATGTGGATGGATTGCAATCAGTTTGATGGATGTGATGGTAATGTATTTAATCTAAGGTATGTGAAGCCTATTTTATGTATGTGGTTCCTATGTATGTGCCCCTATTTGAGTATGTGCACCCTATTGTGTATGTGAAAACCTATTTTGTATGTGATTCCTATGTATGTGACCCCTATGTTGTGAATGATTATTGTGCAAACAATCCGAATCTCTCAGTTGGGTCTTTTCCAATGCCACAATCATAATTGTGCTAGCCTTTTTATTCTCCTAAATACATATTTGGCTCTTTACTTATTTTATGCTTCTAATGCCATTGTGGCTCATTCTTTAGAACATGTGAATCATGCTACCACATATGTTGCCTCCTTTACATGGAAATGTTGTAATCTTGTTATTGCCTATGTTGGTTTATCCCTTTGAAATATTTGGAACATTGTATAATGTTGATGCTTGTTGACTCTTTTAATTCTTGGAACTCTTGGATACGGTTGTGGCCTATGATGGCCTATTTGTTTATTCTTGGGTTTCATTCCCAATGCTATGATGTTATTTTGTTCTACTTTTCACTCTACTGCCAAGTGAATGTTTATGCATGATATAGTTATTGGCCAATTGACAATGTAGTGTACATGAGTACAAACCACCCACAGGGCACTGAGGTTTTAGTCCTCCTGTCGGGCACTGGGCTTTTAGTCCCCCTGCCATTTTATATATTAGGCACTGGGGTTTTAGTCCCCCTGCCACTTTTTAGGCACTGGGGTTTTAGTCCCCCTGCCATTGGTGAGGTCCGGTAGGTGCCTCACCCTACATTGAGAGGATGTTGAGTCATAATTTATATTCATGCAAATGTGATAATTTTTGATATTTAAATGTGGCAGTTTCTCTCTCTCATATTCGTATATTTGTCTCATCTCTTTGGAAATCTCTTATTGTAGAGAATCTTTTATATTGAAAAGCTTTTTATTATTATTTGTCATATTCCTTTTTATTAACACATACCTTGTTTTATCTTTCTCTTGCTGGATGACCCCAACCATCCAGGTTAGGATCAGAGTGTGCAGTGGAAGCTTGGTGGACCCAAGGCTAAGGATAGGTTAAGAAGAAAGGAATATATAGCTTGAGTGATCATGGTTGCTTTTATGTTTATAGTCGTTTGTTTGGAGACAATATTGGGTTAGTCTAAGTTTTCCTCTACCTAGATCCTAGTTGTTTGTATAAAGTTGTACTCCCAATTGGGAAAATTTTATAATGTAATCTTTATACATTTTGAATGAAGTCAAGATTTTATTCTTCCGCTGCCACACTTTTGGTGATTTGTTTATCATGTTTAATAGTAGAGACTTTGGGTCTTTACAGCATGGTATCAGAGCATCAAGGTAGTCGGATTCTTGACTAATTCAAAATTATCTCCTAGATAGAACCCTTACCATATATAGTTCCTTTAGTTAGTTTTTCACCTTAGAGTTGACCTAGCATGAAAGTTTGATTTAGGATTATAATAATTTCATATTAGAAATAAAATTTGTCAACTTTTTGGTGAATTGTCTATTGAGAAGCTACTAGAGCAAGAAGTTGAAAGTGATGGTGTCTAGAAAGGGTCAGAGCATGGGGGCTGGCAATATTTTCCTCCGCCCCACTAGCTTGGTAACGAGGACTCCTGAGCTCTTATGACCTGGCCTGGCCTGATCTGAAACGGACAGCTCGAAATAGTCTACCTTTAGACATATTGCTTTATTGTTGAGTAACCTTTATAACCCTTATATGATGATTTGATTTCTTTTCTCAGAACAAAAATCATCTTGTAATCCCTAAGTATCTTATATGAGCCTTAGATTTCCATGTTTAGGGTTTAGTGTACCTTATGTTATACCTTGAGTTGGAAGATCGAGTTTAGTAAGACTTTTAATGTTGGGCTTTATACCCTTAAAATAGTTTGACTTAGTCACCCTTTAAGTGGAAAGGTAGTGTTAGTACCTCGATGGATTTTGGGGTTGTTGATTTCGAGGACGAAATCCTCTTTAAGGGGGTTGGAGTCCCTCAATGCCTTGAAATCAAGAAACACTAACTCCTTAGATATGGGATTAGTGAGCTTATATGCTTGTGCATATGATTGTAATTCATATTGTTTGCTTATGAACAAATGGATAAGTCATATAATTCATATGCTTGAACCTCAATATACTCTTAATGCACATAATCATTAATTATTCATATGTGAATATACATAGTTTTGATTAAGTCACCCTAATGGTAAAATGTGTATGGTAAAATACACCCTAAAGATGCTTTAGTATGTTATGATCATGTGGACCTAAACCCTAAGATGTAATCATCTAGCCTTGACAACATATGTATATATATACCTTACCTTTCATGCCTTTCATGATACTCTAGTGACATTAGGTGTCATCACATGATATACCTTAATGCATGTAAATGGATTATAATCACTTAATCATATTTGTGACCTAATTATCAACACATGTTAGGCATATCACTTTCTTCACTAAAATACATCTCATTGATCATCTTATTGGTTTATGAATAAAATCAGTAATATGATAATGAGTAATTTGATTCCTATAGTGTGATGTTAATTCATAGTAATTAGTGTTATAAGAGAAAATGATTAGTGATGCCATGGATATGAGTATGCTAGATGTTGTGCCAATATGTAACTTAGATACAAGCCATTAATGTGACACATTTAGTCTTGTTATTAGATTAATAATTTGTTGGATAATATTATATGGTTCTCACCCAAAATTATATGGCATAATCCCACTTGATGTAGTTAATGGATAATAATATTGAGTTATTTAGGTTTTGACCTAATGCATTAGTTGTTGTTGGGATTGGTTTAGTATAGGTTGTAATGGCCTTGTAAACCCTAATTGTGCTTAAAACCCTTAATGAGGGAGATACCCATAATACACATATTCAGATGTTAAGTTGTAATAAAATGTGGCACAAGTGTTAGTATAATAGATATGCTGCCTTTTCATGATAGAGTTTATGCAACAAGATGTTAGTTTGAGTTTGATAAAAGGCTATAGGTTTGGTGGAAACCTTAGTAATACCTGACTTATGTAGATTTTGTGATGTGCCCTAGAGTAAGGGTTATAACCTAGTGTTTAAGGTTGGGTTGTTGCACACTCACCCTCTCTTTCCTCTTGTTGTGATTTCGGGGACGAAATCCTCTTTAAGGGGTGGTGTGTTGTAACATACTGAATCTCAGGGTCTTCCATGCAATTTACCCACTTTTGAGCTTTTCTTGACCTTCGAGTGCATTTGAACCTTTTCTATAAATTTCACATCCTTTTGGATCATTCCTTGGACTCCTTGTGCATTTTGAGCACAATCTGAGGTTGAAATTACTATTTACCCTCATTTATGTAAATGAGGGGGTGTTTGCACAAATAACCCATATTAGGAGATAAGTTAGGGTTAATAATGTAATTTGGTCATTTATGGGATAATATTATTAGATAATATTTATTTGGAGCTTTTTGGATAAATATGTTATTAATAATATGTATTTGAGTTTATATATGTGTATATTAACCTTAAGTGTTTCTCTCTCCTCAAAATATGATTTTATTTCATATTAATATGTTATTTTGTTGAGAAATGATTATTTGAGCCCTAATGTGTTTTATATCTCGAGATTACTCACATGTTTCTTATTATTATAAGCTTTTCATATAATTCTTTCATTATAATATATTATTATACTCTTTTATGAGCTATATATTTATTAAGGGCCTTATTATGCATTAAACGAGAATGTGATTGCATATCATTGTGATATGCGTCGTTATCATCCTATGGTGCAAATTTGGCGTTATTTGGAGTTGATTTGACCTCTCTAATGCATTTTATAAGCTTTTATTATAGTGTGTTATAATAATTGAATCGATTACATTAATATCATCTGTAACGCCTATAGTTGGGTCATTTATTGGGCTGTCACGCGCCCCCTTCAGTGACCGAGCCATCCAACGGCTCTGACTTGTTAGACCATCGATCCAACGGTGAGGAGGTCGCCTTCATCCTCCAGCCGTTAGGACAGACCCGGCAGCTAGGCTCCTCAGCGTCGATCTCTCTCCCTCCTTCACCTCTTTGCGAGATTTCTTGTGCGTTGAGTCCGTCTCATCGAGACGCTTCAGTTGAGCCCCAACTCATCACCTCCCTCGCCGTTTTCGCAAAACGCCCAATCGGGGCTGCCTCCTCCTCTCCACCAAGGAGCTGCAGAGGGAGCCGCAGCTCCTCCCTCGCCTACTTAAGGGGCCGTGGAGCACCCCCTGGCTTCGAGCTTTCCTCCTCAACCGTCAATTTCTCCTCAAGCTTCCCGGAGCTCCCTGACCTACTCCGTCTTTAGTTCCGGTGACCTTGGCCTGCTGCTCGGCCTCCCGACCACCTTCGTTCAAATTGATTGATGGGTGAGCATCCTCTACCACCCCTCTTCCTGTTTATACCCTCGCGTTTGCTCGTAGTGCCTCCATGTGCCAGGTCCTATAGACCACAGGCTTGACCTCCGCCGGCGCCGACCCTTATGCCGCTTTGATGCTCCTCCACCTGCGGAAGAAGGTGCTTTTACCTCGCCTCGACTCCGCGATCACGATGGGATCTTTATATGAAGTTTTGCTCACCGTTTTGACCTCGGTTCGTTGCTCTGATCTCCGGGTTTCACTCGCCTGCTTCCCCTGTTTCCCGGCCACTTGGAACTGTATCCCTGCTTTCCTGAGTATGAGAGAATTCGGGCGCGTGTCCTCCAGGTTCGTGGGAGTATGGGGAGTCTACTCCCAGACTCGATTGATGGTTTTGTTCCCTGAGAAGAGCTGGAGCAGTGCAGCACAAGCTCCAGGTCGCTGCTCCCTCGCCATTGTTGCAAGTTGAAGAAGCCGGGTCAGGATATGACCAGGGTTCCCACTCCCTTGCTAAATGGAGGATTTGATTCCACAGGGGCAATCTCGTCTTTTCCCCGTGAGTTTTTGTTTCTCGCTTGCAAAGCAATCGATGGTTGCAAATGACCGATTGGCCCTCGTAGTTTTAATTGATTTGATTTAACAAGCAAGGGTATTTTAGTCATTTCCTCTATTTTTTACAATGGATTTACATTTCGATTTAAATACCTGTCACACTATGGTTTTTCTTAATTTCTGATTGGTCAGGTTTACTTAATTCATAGTAAATCAACCGTTGGTCAGAAAAATATGAATAAATAGTCGATGGAAATGATTTTTAACGTAGAATCTGATTTTATGATTTTTGAGACCTGATTCTCAAGGGTTTTCCGAAGTTTGCTTTGAATGGCATTTTTAGTATGTAAATGTTTTAAAATACATAATTAATTCATTTTAACTCTGTTTTGTAAAATAAAATATGTTTTCTTAATCAGGAGATTATGAGTAATCGTTTGGACTTGGTTTTGAACTCTAAATCGTAGTTTTGTAAAATTAGGGTTTTTCCTATGATTTATGTTTTTACATATATTAATACATGTGTAATGATGTAACTAGGATATTATGTGGATGGATTGCAATCAGTTTGATGGATGTGATGGTAATGTATTTAATCTAAGGTATGTGAAGCCTATTTTATGTATGTGATTCCTATGTATGTGCCCCTATTTGAGTATGTGCACCCTATTGTGTATGTGAAAACCTATTTTGTATGTGATTCCTATGTATGTGACCCCTATGTTGTGAATGATTATTGTGCAAACAATCCTAATCTCTCAGTTGGGTCTTTTCCAACCCCACAATCATAATTGTGCTAGCCTTTTTATTCTCCTAAATACATATTTGGCTCTTTACTTATTTTATGCTTCTAATGCCACTGTGGCTCATTCTTTAGAACATGTGAATCATGCTACTACATATGTTGCCTCCTTTACATGGAAATGTTGTAATCTTGTTATTTCCTATGTTGGTTTATCCCTTTGAAATATTTGGAACATTGTATAATGTTGATGCTTGTTGACTCTTTTAATTCTTGGAACTCTTGGATACGGTTGTGTCCTATGATGGCCTATTTGTTTATTCTTGGGTTTCATTCCCAATGCTATGATGTTATTTTGTTCTACTTTTCACTCTACTGCCAAGTGAATTTTTATGCATGATATAGTTATTGGCCAATTGACAATGTAGTGTACATGAGTACAAACCACCCACAGGGCACTGAGGTTTTAGTCCTCCTGCCGGGCACTGGGGTTTTAGTCCCCCGGCCATTTTATATATTAGGCACTGGGGTTTTAGTCCCCCTGCCACTTTTTAGGCACTGGGGTTTTAGTCCCCCTGCCATTGGTGAGGTCCGGTAGGTGCCTCACCCTACATTGAGAGGATGTTCAGTCATAATTTATATTCATGCAAATGTGATAATTTTTGATATTTAAATGTGGCAGTTTCTCTCTCTCATATTCGTATATTTGTCTCATCTCTTTGGAAATCTCTTATTGTAGAGAATCTTTTATATTGAAAAGCTTTTTATTATTATTTGTCCTATTCCTTTTTATTAACACATACCTTGTTTTATCTTTCTCTTGCTGGATGACCCCAACCATCCAGGTTAGGATCAGAGTGCGCAGTGGAAGCTTGGTGGACCCAAGGCTAAGCATAGGTTAAGAAGAAAGGAATATATAGCTTGAGTGATCATGGTTGCTTTTATGTTTATAGTAGTTTGTTTGGAGACAATATTGGGTTAGTCTAAGTTTTCCTCTACCTAGATCCTAGTTGTTTGTATAAAGTTGTACTCCCAATTGGGAAAATTTTATAATGTACTCTTTATACATTTTGAATGAAGTCAAGATTTTATTCTTCCGCTGCCACACTTTTGGTGATTTGTTTATCATGTTTAATAGTAGAGATTATGGGTCTTTACACTATGTGTCAGTCCTACCTCTTATGATGACCTTAACTGTGGGAGGTCCTAAGACTATTAGCACTCTAATTCACCTAAAAATTAGGACCTTTATGAAAACTATGGGATGGATGCTGACATATCTAGGACCAAAGGCTCGCAAACAATTAAAACATGTTTTATTGACTTTTATTAATTTTTCATTTTCTTTTTAATCAAATGGAAATCACCGCTTTTAAAAAAATACATAAAATGGATCAATGTGATTTACTGAGAAAAATGAATGTGTTAATCCTTCCACACTTGTAACAAGATCTTTGGGTCTAGATTTATAGTTATCTATTTTTATTTTTATCATACTCAAACACCATATCAAGATTCAACCGTGGATTCACAATTTTCTATTCAATTTTTTCTTGATTTCCATATAAAATGTGGTGTTGGCTACAAACACATTTTTTTTCAAAGCGACCACCAAACTATGCTTCAATGTTGAAGGAAATATGATGAAGATGTATTTTTTGATAGGGTGTGATAGACAGGAGACTCCATTAGGGACCTCTAAGATGACTTGATTTCAATTCCACATTTCTTTGCAAAGTTTCAATGGTTTTTGTAGTTTCTAGTTTTCTTCTTTTTGTGCTTTCTTTCTTTTTGGGTATGGATGTAAGCATGTGCATCACTATGTTGTCTGATTCCTTACCACACAAATGAAGGTGATCCACATGCCTCTATACCCTGTCAAGACTGGTCACAAGTCAGCATTATTTTAATTTAACACAGTTTTTCCTCTTCTTTTGCTTTTAACTTTTCCAATTTCTTATTGTAGTTCTTGGTTTTGGATCTGGTTCCCTTTTTAAGGTATCAAATCCACTTTTCCCATTTTTTTAACTTATTTTTGTATATACAAGTATATGTACAAATAAGATAAATATGAAAAAGAGGAAGGGATGAGAAAAGATATATGTTGAGAAAAAATCTCCTCTTTCAATAACTAAGTGGTTGTTTATGTTTGTGTTTATTGTCTACCTTTCTTTCTTTAATATTGTGGTCCTACTTCAAAGAAGGTTAAATATTACACTTGCACTAGTCACTCTTGTAAAACTATGCATGACAGAATGGGTTTCAATCTGATGTTAGATCCCCATGTGTGATGCAACGATGTTATTAAAGGTACTAACATAGCGTTAAGATGGATGTTTGAAGGCCTCTAGAACATCCCCTCCTAGAATTCATGGCTAGTTACGGTCATCATAGTTGTGAGGTGTATTTGGAGTAGTAATCATGTACGTCAATCCCAGGTTACCCCCTCGATGTGTGAACTTTTTGCATGAAGAAGTTAAGGACCAACCCCTCCTATGTAGGTCATGTTTGAGTAAGGTCATAAATTTGGTATAAACTCATGAGCTAAAAGGGGAGGGCATTTGCTCTCTATAACTGTGTATTTAATTTGTTGCTAGAATTAATCCAGATTATTTACCAACATCTTTATGTGTAGGCTAAGGGTTGCAAAACAAAAATCTTTTGAAAATTAACAATTTTTTTTTCAAATTCAAACAATCTTTCAATCATTTAAAATCTCTTTTTTTTAAAATCAAACAATCTTGCAATGATTAATGATATTTTTTTAAATAAAAAAATCTTATCAAAATTAACAATCTTTTTTCAAATCAAACAATCTAGAGAATATTAATAATCTTTTTTCAAAATCAAATGATCTTGAAAGAAAAGAATCTTTTCCAGATCAAGCAATCTTTCAAAGATTAACATTCCCTTTCAAAAACAAAACATCTTACAAAGATTAACATTTTTTTTTAAATACAACTATCTTTCAAAGATTACCAATCTTGTCAAATAAGCAAATATGTCAAAGGATAACAATCTTTTCCAAAATGAATCAATCTTTTAGAAAATTAGCAACCTTTTGATAATCAAATGATCTTGAAAGATTTAACAATCTTTCTCAAGTAACCTACTTTAAAACCCTTTCAGGCTGGATGGTTTTCCAAATTAGACTGAGATGTTACTTGTTGATGTCGGGTTTTCCCTACATATGTATGGTTCTAGACTATAACCTAAAAGTACACCATCTAGATCCTTTGATTTCTATATCATTGATACTATACTATGCCCTTAAACTAGATTAAAACCCAGACTCAATCTTATCATAAATTTAGAGATTCCAAGATGAGGCTCCCTCCTGTTTAACCTATTAATACTTCCAAAGGGAATGACCCCCCATGAGAAACTCATCAAATTAGGAGGACAGGGCATCATGGATGTTGCCAAACGTTTCAGTTTTGGAACCCCACTAGATGAGTACAACAAAAGGAGTAAAATAATTTATTAAGCACAACCACTATACCACAACCTCGCACTCTTTAAATAACCCTGTTAGGGTATCCACCTAAGGAATATCACACCTCTCTAGCCTCACAAGACAAACTATCATCTTAGATTCTATCCCTATTAATCTACCCAGCCATGGCATTTGAGTGCATATCATAGTAAGGCTAAAGAACCCATCACGTTTCGACCATGCTAGGGGAAAATCCCATCACTCAAAATCTTCACGAAAGAGAAAGAACTATGGTAGGAATATGTCATTTTTTATGAGTACAAAAGAACATGGAGTTTTTTTTGGCATCTCCTAAACAAAAGGGGGAGGTCCTTAAGTTTTTTTGTGTGTAGAGGGAGGTGTCCCAAAGCACAAGATATTATAAGGTCTAGGTATCACACTCTACTTTTGAATCTCAATGATCCAAATTTTAGGACGTCAAGGGAAGATCAAGGAGACCTTATGTTACGACCCCACCTCCCGATAACCCCCAATTAAGGGGAGACCGAGAGGTTGAAGCCGCACCCATGACTTCCAGATCAAAGGTTAGGAAATTAACCAAGAATAATTATCAAATTTTAACATACTATACTGAAAGCTGCAAGAAAATAAATTTTTACATACCTTTTTGAAAACTTGGATCGCTAAACTTCTATCCACACAGATACTAAAATATCTAATCCTCCTTTGCACTTTAATTCTCATTAAGTACCACATGTGCCACTTTACTGTTTGTTGTTTTCATTGTAACTAAAATGCCGACAAACAAAACATCGGTCAGCCGAAGCTGGTATGTGGGGGAAACAATAAACATGCAACTATGATAACAATGTAATCATTCAATTAATCATTTAACAACCAAGATTACGTTTTAGATATAACTCCGCGATCCAAGAGTACCCTATCCTCTGTGTTGTCCCCATTAAACCCCTCATGATCCATCTATAAGTGAACCAGTTTCTAGGGTTGAGTCACATGGCACTATTCGTAAGTTGACCACTCCTTAACTCGGGGTATGCTAAAGAGTCTCATGGAACTACACGTAGGTAGCCCAGTTTCTAACTCACAGTAACCTAGACCTTGCTCTAGGATTACCCCTTTTTTAGCCTTTTCAAAGTAACAGAGGTGGACCCGGATCTAGCCAGTTATATATGCACATTTATAGTGATAATCATAGTCACTTTATAGTTGCATGAAATAAATAAATATCCAACAGTTTAGTTGCATTCAATGCGATTAAACATCCGGGAATCCATCAGGAAACTAAAGCGGTTATTCATAATCATAACCACATACCTGATTTGATGAGTCATGCAGATTATTCAACATTTACTTCATGTATATACAATCAAGCCAATCAACAGATCCAAGCAAGTAATTCAATCATCACATATTTCCTGAAAATAATATGTACTCTATTTATTACACACTTTATCAAGAATCTACTTTATTGACTTGGATTCTCTTTCTAGGGTTTCTAATCCGCATTAATGTTTCATTAATCTTCATTAGGGTTTCTTAGATCCATTCCTCAAACTTTATCCCTTTTAGGTCAACAAACCCTAAAATACTCTTTTCCATTTATATGAACCTTAATTGCTCAACCTATTCATTTTAATAGCCAAATTGACTTAGTATCATCATATCCCTATTTATTCATGGATTTGAACAATTAAAACAATTAAAAGACATATTCTCCTAAATTAGGGTTTTCAAGCTTATTAATGCATATTTATGCATCAAACCCTAAATTAAGCCAATTATATAAAAAGATCATCTCTATAGATCCTATTTTCACTTTTATTAACAACATGTTAATTTCAACTTGAATTATCCAACATAACATCATTTAGTCCATCTATCATCAAATCTAAGGGTTTTTCCTTAATTAAATCAAAAAAATGATAACTTTATCTACTTGTCACATTTCAAGCATATTTATGCACATAAACTCCAAATTAGACTAATCACGTGCAAAGTTCTTCATTTTTTAACATAATACACTTTTTTACATTTAACAGGTTAATATCAACTATAATGATCCATTAAACCCTATTAACCACTTTAATCATATCAAAGTAGGGTTTCTTTAATCATCATTATGTTACAGTTGATAAATTACACTACTTTTCAAATTGCAAGAGGAATTGGCTTATGAACATATTTTATTTAGATTCCTCACGTCTTTCTGATCAATTTTCATATATAAACTTTTGTCATCCGAGCTACGAATATTTTACTACAATTTTTGCAATAAAAACTTACGTAGACCAATCTGGAGATGCCACGTAGCCAACTCCATGCAAGCACTAGATTTGGAAAATATAACGATTTGACCATATTGCCCCTACGTAAGTGGGGTGAGTCTTCATCCATTGGGAGGGTATATCAGTCCAATGTCCAGAGGTCATCTTCAACCTCTGGATCGCGAACTGCAGCCGCCCTAGCTGTGCTTGGCGGGGTTCCTCCCTTCTCCTCTGGGCCCGATGACCCCCAGAGAGGCTCCCACTGCCTCCGGCGTGCTCCTGTGTATGTGAAGGAGCCACTGGGTCATGGCCGAGACGACCAAAAATTCTTCCCAACCTGTGCAACTTGCGGACGGCCTGCTGCTCTTCTGCTGCCGCCGTGCAAGAGCTGGGGCTCGGGAAGGATGGCTGAGCTCTTCCGAGACGTCATGGGACATCATGCTTCCCTTGTATCCTTCTTTGCAGCCTTATATCTCCGCAATCATGGAGCTTCTCATAGGTTAGGGTTTATATGATGGAAGAACAAGAAGAAGACGAGAGAGAGGGAGAGGGACGTGAGATTTCTCTTGGATTCGTCCAACAGTACTACCCTTTATATAGAGGAGGTCACCCACACCCAAACGTGCTTTCCTATGAAGAGAACAAGGCTCTTCCTTATTAGGAAACCTCCTTTCCCATAATAGAGAACAAAACCTCTCTCTTAATTAATTCCTTATTTCCTCTTGATCCTTGGTCATTAAGAAATTCGAAATTCCTCTTTCTTATCCTCTTTATTCTTGCTCTTTAATCCACTAGAACGAATTTCTATTTTCTTTTAATAGAACTTACTTCCTTTATCATAATTCCACCAAAAACATTAATGAAGTATCATATTATCTTTTATTTTGCCAATTTTGGCATTTTCTCTTTCCTCTTCCTTCATTGGGGCTCCTTGCACCCCAAGAAACTATATTATTTCGAAATTACTTTTTAAGGATACTTATTATCCTTCTAGATGCATCTATATGCATTATTTCACATTATCTTGTTTATTTCTTATTAAAATAATTCTTTTTGAGGATTTCTCCTTATTTCTCTTTTATTTTCCTCATTGGCATTTTTATCATTAGAAATCTCATGGATACGAAAATTCCCCAAGAAATCTCATTTATGCCTCTTTCCACTCATTTTCCACATTTTATCATTATTTTCCAATTTATTTCTTAATAAAGAAATACTTAATTAAACTTTTCTTTTCTTATTGCTCTCTTTTTTGGAACCTTGGACTCCTTGGTACCCAAGGAACCCAAGAGGCATGAAATCCTCTTTGGATTTGCCTTCTAGAGATTTCTACATATTTCTTTTCTTAAAATGCAATTATTCATTTACTATTTGAATTTCATTGTTATTTGGGCCCAATATCCAATAAAGCCCACAAAGCAACCAATCAAGGCTATTATGAATGCAATCCATTTATTTGAAGCAAATTATTTCATTATTTGTTCAAATATCTTTAACATGTGAAATTACATTTCTCGTCAAATGAACCCAAAATTTGGGGTTGTAACACCTTACTTCACCAAGTCCGACAAATGAGATTCAAATGGCCAAAAGTAGTAGCACAATCTGATAGAGGCATCAAATGAATGTAGGGCAACAACAAACATGCCAAGCTTGATGAAGATTCAACCTCATCTGTTGACAACAATTAGATAGTACTAAAAGCACAATGAGTATTTTCTTTTGTAAATATTATTGAAAATTACTTTCTTATGTTGACTATCGAAAGATTTTGGTTTTACCTGAGTTCAAAAATAATATTATTTTGTTGAATTTAAAGAAAAGAAAATTACATATTCTTTTTTCAAAAATATGCAACAAAATCAGTACTTTATTATCTATGTAGTGTCATTAGTTATCATTCTCGTCACATATTCATGTAATTTATTCATAAATGTAGCCATCTTAGATAATAGTTCTTGCTTACTACTTCTGTATATAAATAAAGTTACTCGTTTGTGTAATCCGGAAATAGGTAGGGAAATAATTTGAAGTTGTTACTAATTTATGTAATTTATATAGACACTCAGTTTGTTAGTGAGAGGTCCCAAGATCGAGCCCAGGTCACGGGATGAATAGAATGACCAATTTAAAAATAATAATAATAATAATTTGAAGTTGTTACTAATTTATGTAATTTATATAGAAGTTTCTCGGAAATATGTTATAGAATTGGATATTTGGGTAATAGTTCTTGTTTAGCACTATTACTTGCAACTACATTGCGTAAACAATACGTATGAATATTCTAATATATTGAGACGACTTTTGTTTTTTCAGTAGGTATTCAAAAAAGCAACATGTTCAACCATACTATATTTTATTGTAGTCTTTGAATATAGTTATTATTTGTACAGAAACTTTTAGCCTAGAGGCATGACTCAACCAAATTATATAAAAGAGCATATGACTTTGCTAGATACTTAAACATTACGCCCTATGAAGCGATGCGGAGAAAATAGTATGCCCCTATTATATTTTTCAATTCAATAGAAATGGCTCCCCTTTCCGCTCTCGTCTGCGCAGGCGCTTCGAAGGGCGACTAGGGCAGGAGGAACCCCGACTCGGGGGAGGGGGCTTTGGCGGCGGCCAACACCACCCCGCTCCCCCAGGGCTTTCTTCCAAGCCTGATCCTCTATGGATCCGTCTTCGCCAGGTGGTCTCCCTCCGTCCCTACCGTCGTCTCTTCTCGTATCGGCGGTGTTTGATGCTATGCTTTGGGTCTCTAGGCGACGGGTGGGGATCTTGTGGCTGCCACAACTCCGAGTTGGGCCTCTGGCCGTCGAGTGAAGGTAGGTGATGGAAGGCACCCTCACGGCGTGACTGATCTACAAGATTGGGTTCATCTACAGTTTCCGTTTGGGAGTAGGCTTAGGCTTTGTTGGTTTTCAGGTCTCGCCGGGTATCGACGTTGTTAGTACCTTTCTATAAGGTCTTTCTGTCCTTCCTTTGTGAAGGTGGTGGAGTTTTTGGATTTTCCCCAGTGAGTCAACCTTGATCGGGGTTTTTTGTAGTTTGGTTGTTTGTTTGTGCTCAATGTGTTGGTGGAGGTCCGTTGGCTCATGGGAGATGGTTATCTTGTTTTTTCTAGTCATTTTGGTGGAGGTGGTGTTGTCTTTTGCATATGTTACCCGGGATTGTAGTTTGATTCCGTTTGACAGTTGCTTCTATAAACGCAAAAGGGAGGAATCAATGCTGAAGAGTCTTACTTGCATCCAATTCTATCTGTTAGATATCACTCTCTGTCTTGTGTGGTTACAGAATATAATGGCATGTGGTTTTACCATAAAAAAAATCATATTTTTCAATTCATCTATATAAGTGAAATTGGCTAACCTAGCAACCTAATCCTGACGATGTGTGGCTCAAGTACACGCAACGTTATATCATATTACAAGGCAGGTGTGGTCGTGACGTGCATGCATCTGATCGGGGATACCGGAGAATAGACAGCACGGGCGGATGTGAGGATGAATGCAGCATGCATTTATATCCGTATCACCGCTAACCATGCTAATTATATATCAAGTATCATTCATTAGTCAACGGTCATAACTTAAGCATTATGCACCGCATCTCTCAATCACTCACCACATCACATCAAAGCTGTAGGCTCGAACGGGCAACAATACGTGTTTTCTTATTATCGCGTTGTTTTATGTTATCTTAATCTACTGTTCGATACAATGAAATCAGTCAGTAGGGCCAGCAGCTCTGACTTTTCACTGTGTGGCAACCAAACAATGCTTCATCCCATCTAGTGACTCTATAGACAACATATTCAACGCCCAATGCTCGTAACCACGGTTTTCGCAGGCTGGCAAAAAGCTTATCACTTGTAAGTGTATTAGCCTCTGACGGAGTGCTTCACGCTAAGCTAATTAAGCAGATATCGTTTGTCGTGCACATGTAAAGAAAGACGAAGGGAAATTGCACACGGAAGAATAAAGATTTTTGTTTAATCATGAGACTCACTTATATTAGCATTACTATTTGAACCCTCCTTTGAAACACACTTATACGGAAGGTGGGCAGAGAGCAAACGTATTGGCTGGAAAGGAATGAGAGAAAAGGGGAGAGTGGAGGGAGAGAGAGGAGCACGGTAAGAATTTACACTGTGGCATGGTAGAATGCGAGAAAGGGGAGACAGATGAAAAAAAAGGGAGATGGGAGACTCAGAGACATCGGGCGCAAACAGTATGGGATGGGAGAAAATAATGAAGAGTGAGAAAGTGGGAGAGGGAGGTGAGAAAATGGACCCCTCTTTCTCATTTTTGCGAAAGATGAGGGAAATGAGGAGGAGACATTGAAAATGCCAGACATAAGATTACAATCATTTTCAGAGTGTAACACATTACTACTGAAATAAACACAACATTTTGTCTAATATATTTTTTTCACAGTATTAGCAAAATCAAAACACAACCATATTTACTTCATGTGTTTTCTAAGAAATGAGACACTACTACATAAACAACATTCAATGTCGCTTTTCTGGGCGTCAGTTCTTTACCAAAACCGACGCCTATAATATTCAACGTCAGATATTTAGGAACCCTGACGTCTATATTTGAAGACCAGCCAGACACGGGTACCGCTTTGTATTCAGCGTCGGCTGGGTAAAACAAACTGACGCCTAAAATCACCCGTGAAATCCAATTTTCAAGAGAAATTTTTCCCCCCCAAAGTAGCACATACATCATCGGTGTTGTAACTAATAACCGACGCCGATATAAGATGCAAATTTGCGCGAAAAGTTCCAATATAGGCGTCGGTTATCCTTTTAAAAACCGACGCGGATAATGGTTCCCGCCAAATAATTTAGGACAAAGATTGTCTAATTGGACGTCGGTCTTTTAATATCAACCGACGCTTAAAGGTAAAAGGTGTCGGTGTACCAGATAACCAGCGTTGTTGACAAACTTAATAGACATGTATCACCGGTCTCTTCCCCTTCCTTCATGTTTCATTGTGATAGTTTGTTGTGATCGCCGCTCGCCTAAAATCGCTCGACGATCGCTTGCCGCCGCTTCTGCTCGTTGGTCTGCTCTGCTACTGTCACCGCTTCTGCTCGCCGGTCTACTCTGCTGCCGTCGCCGGTCTGCTGCTGCTCTTCACTCTGGTCTTTTCCTGCTCGCCGCCACTACTTCCGCCGGTCGCCGCCGCTCTTCTCCATGCTAGCTCCAGGTAGCCCTAGCCTCTTTGCTTCCTTATCCGTAGCTTTCCTTCTCCGTAGCTCCTTACCAACATCAAGCACGACCGTCGTTGTGTTGTCCTACGACAGCCACGGCCGTGCTTGCTGTTGGTAAGGATATGAACAAATCTTTATGTAATGCTTTATGTAAATCCTAGGATACGAACAAATCTTTTGCTTGCATAAATTTGTGTTTCTAATCCTAGTGTTTGACCTAATTCAGTAAATTTTGATACATGTTGAAATAAGATTTAAACTTGTCCATTCCAGCATCCTAATTTGATTTGATTAAACCCTAACATTGATGAAACCCTAACATCAATTGTGATGAAACCCTAACATTAATTGTGATGAAACCGTAACATGTACCTATCTATTATTGTGTTTGTTGGCCTAGAAACCCGTCCAAAATTTACTCATTAGGAGTAAATCTTGGATAGTCACCGGTTTGGGACTGTTCTTGAACACCTAATCTAACTTAGGATGTAAGTGTATAATGTGTATTGGGTTTTTGAGAAAATTTCGATAACATTTCCCCGTTTGTTCTCTAAGTACATATGTACTTAAGGAACAACGGGGAAATGCTACCGAAATTTTCTTGAAAAACCAATACACATTATACAATTACTAGTGAGATTAGGCGTTCAAGGATGGGATAGGTGGTACACATTTATTATATATCAGAATGACATCATATGTGTTTATGTCTTAAATTTCACTACTACAGAACATGTCTTTGGCGTGGTTGTTTATGCCCTTTTGTTGTTGCCAACTCCACAAAATATTGAAGCTAATGATGACTTATATGTGCGTGGAGATCACAATGAAGGATTGTTAATTGATAAAAGATCACAATTTTAGAGGCATGCATGTTTATATTTTTTTATTGAAGCTAAATGTTTGCTTTTTTAATATCAATATCATTTTCAGATTTGATGTTTTATTATCTTCTAGTTAATACAAATGCTAAATGTTTGCCTTTTTAATGACATTTTCAGATGGCTGACCATGATGAGCATGGTGTCCATGATGAGCATGAAGTCCATGCTGAGCATGATCTCCATGATGAGCATGAAGTCCATGATGATCATGTTGTCCATGATGAGCATGGTCAGGATACCAATGTAAGTTCTAAAAACATATCATGTATTTCTATAAAATTCATTATCTTCTAGTTATGTCATATATCCCATATTTCTATATTGGGCTAATTCAATGTGTTTATTTTTGTCAAATTTTAGGTTGATGATGCACATGTACCCACTGAAGCAATGGAGGAACTTCATGCGCATCACCAAACACTTAACAAGAAAAGGGGCATCACTCTGTTGAAGAAATTAATAGTGCTAAGTTGCAGTTGATCCAGATTGGTTGTGGAGTTTGATAATGGAGGAAATGTAATTGGAGTGAACCGCAATAATTTTGTAAACTATCTTGGGGTTGTCACTCGAAGCCATTGTGGTGTTAAGTATGATAATTGGCATAAAGTTCCTCAGGCGAAGAAAGACTTAATATGAAAGGATTTATGCGTGAGTTATTATTATTTACAATTATATTTTATAGATTACAAATTCTATTATTTGCAATTCTATTTTTGGATACTAGTTAATAAGAATTCTATTTTATAGAATCTGTTTGTATTGGATGAGAAGCTGCATCGTAAAAGTATGATGCAACGTGCTGGAAAGATACTAAGGAACTATAGGACAAATCTCAACAGAGAATACATAAAAGATGGTGATAAGAAGAAGAAGTCAGCCCTTGAACAGTGGAACTTCTTAGACAAAGAAGATTGGGACACGTTTGTTGCTTCAAGAAAATCTGAAGAATTCAACTTATTAGGCGTCACTCCCAATTTAATTAATATACGTTGTATTCACCTATTCAAGATTAACATTTAGTGATACTAACCAAATCATTTATGTGCATACTAATTAGGCCCTCAGTGAGGCACAAAAAGCAAGGCGTGCACTGAATGTGCATGACCACACTATGGGTCCAAAGGGCTATGTAAGTGTTCGCCAAAGACTACAGGCGGAGTTTGCTGCTACTCAGGAGTCCTCTACTACATGTGCCACACCCATGCCTCGCCATGATGTCTGGATAGCTGGGAGGCAAAACAAGAAGGGTGAAATAAAGAAGCCTGTAACTCCTGAGGCAGCTGCGAAAATGGTAAAATACAACTCTTAAAGCAATCGTTTAAATATTGATTATTTGTGGTGTTAACTTACCAATTTCTATTGATGGTGATTAGCGGGAGCTGCACGAGCAGAGGAAACAAGGAACGGTCATCCCTTAGGGCACAAGGGATGAATTGACAGTTGCTCTGGGTAACCCAGAGAATCCTGGACGTGTTAGGGGTGCAGGCGCTGGTGTGGGCATCAAAGCATTCTTTGGGCCATCCCAACGGAAACCTAGAGCGGGACGTTCACAAGAAGAGGTAACCTATTCTTTTTTTAGAATATTACTGCAAAAGAAAATTCAATAATAAGAAGCTAATGTTTCTTTTATCCATGTATAGGAGAATAAGAGAGTCGAGGATATAGTTTCTAAGAAGGTCAATGATATAGTTGCTGAGAAGGTCAAGGAAGAAATAGTGCGGTGGCAGGCATCTCAGGCTTCCAATCAGCCTATGGCGACCCACTCTTCTCCTGATGCACAGACTGAGAGTAATCCTATAGACTCTCCGCCTAACACATCTATTGTAAGTATTGTTTATGACATTGTAGCTAGTATTTTCAAGATGATATGTTTTCAAGATGATATGTATATATATATAATATTCTTTACGTAAATTTGTAGGCATTGAAGTCATGCCGCATAAGAATACAAGACTATGTTGTTGCAGAGGCGCAGGCTTACCCGTCCCTTCCTGGGGCAACGTTTCACAGGACTCCAATGCCATAGGGCTACATTCGTGTGAGCCCGATACATGTATTACCTGATTGGAGGGAAGCTACATTGCCATATCCCCACCTGGATATTGATACACTTGTTGAGGCAGAAGGCGGGGTGATATTGTGGCCCAAAGCAGATGTAGTCTACACTACTAAAATTGTAAGATAAATTTACATTACTTTAGATTGTTAATGTGTATATATGAGGTTAACTGATCTGAAATTATATATACATGTTAAAAAGAAGACACCCAGAGCACCTAGGCCTCCACCTCCACTTCCTGCATTACCAAGTTGGGTTCCAACTGACCTAAAATACCCGTTAGGTCCTACTTGTAGGGGAATGGCATGTTGGCTATGAGCACATAATATACATTGCCCTATAATTATTTCTTTAGTAGAAAGTTATGCAGGTCAATCATACAAAAGCTCTTTATTTATATAAGATATTATTGAGATGTTTATGTATGATTGGATGAATACATCAATGATAGAGACATGGATAAGGAGAGATCTTGTTTATACATCCATATACCTTGTGTAAGATCTGTTGATCTGGTTTCTTATATATTAATGCATATGTAATACATGTTTTGCAGCTACTTAGTCGAAAATCAATGCAAACAATTTGCATATGATCATGTGGGATTTTTTATTCCATCATTGATTAGTATGGTAGCTAAATACCGTGATAGTGTTCAACAATACTGTATAGATGCTTTTACAATTTTTGGTCAGCAAAAGAAGATGATAATAATAGCTCCATTCAATGTCAAGTAAGTTTACTTTATTTATAATTTGGACTTAAGAAAATTACATTTTTATTGTGGATTTTGTGTTATTAATTTTTAACTTTTTTACCTCTAGTTGTAGGCATTGGGAGTTACTAGTTATTCTCCCTGGGACGTTCACTATTTATTATCTAGATCCTGCGGGGAGTACATTGAATACTAAAGATGGACACGTAATGAGAATGCCATTATTCTGGTGAGAAATATTTCATTTTTATATCTATTAACATCTGTTATTACATTACTATTTAATTATGCAATTTACTGTGTTACATTAACATGTAGGGGTTTAGATGAATTCAAAAATGCTGGAGGAAAGGTCCCAAGGAGAAATAACCAGCCAATAATTTGGGAGAACGTAAAAGTAAGTTCCCGACTCCAATGTATATATTATTTATGTGAACTGTGCTTAGTTGTATTTTTTAATATTTTGTATGTTTCAATTTATAGTGTGCTACACAAGACAATGGCTGGGCATGCGCATACTATGTGATGCGATTTATGTAGATGATTATCTAATATGCCGCATTGGACATCAATACCATACATGAGGTATTATATATAGTCTCATTAGTTAGTATGAAATATATCAATCTTATTTTTATATTATTACTTATATATATACATCATTCTCTTTGTAGGTTTTTAAAACTGACCACACTATAGGTAAATGCTTAAAAGATGTACATGCTCCATATACGGTGGAAGTATTAAATGAAGTAAGAGAAGAATGGGCAAGAACCATACAAACAGTGGCGATTGTAAAATATAATTGGGATGCTGATAGAGACGTTGAATGATATTTTGTAAATGAATATTTCTAAATGTTTATACATGTCTGAATGTTTCTACATGTATTTGAATATTTCTACATGTGTGAATGTGAGAATTGAATTGATGTCTGAATGTATCTACTTATGTGAAAAGTATATATGTTGATTTTGCAGGGTTGTGGCCTGTTTGTAGGCTGATATCAATGGATGTCGTAAACCTACAGTTCAGAAAACTAAACTGCAGGTTCTCATCCTGCTGACCAGCCACAACACTCCTACAAACTGATAAGAAAAAAAAATTAAAACATAGGCGTCGATTATTTATAGAACACCATCATCAAAGGCTTACAGTGTCGATTATTGGATTAAAACCGCTGCCTAATATGATAAACAACCTGACCGTGCAGGAAAGCACGACCATGGCGGGAAATGGCGGAGGTTATTAGTATAACACCGATGCCTATAGTACTAAACACGACCGTACAGGGAAGCACGGCCGTGGCATCGGGAAATATGGCGTCAGTTATGTATTTGCAAACTGACACAGAAAGTGTCCTAGATGGTGCCTTTTTTTTGGCACGAACCCTTTTGGCATCGGTTGTAAAACTGACGCCGAAGAGTTCGACCTTTAGCGGCACCCACATAGGCGTCGCTTGAGAACCGTCGCTAAATGGGGTTAAACAATCGACGCCAAAGACATGTTCTGTAGTAGTGAGAAAATATTACTATCAAATGCCACAAAGCTATAAAGTATAGGGGCACATTGCAAAAACCACATATATGATACAAGTGGGCCAGGATATAAAGTCCCATGCTCTGAGGATGAGAGGGTCAACTCTGACCATACCTGGGTTAAGATACAAAATCCCACATTCGAAGGATGAGAGGATCAACTCCCACCCCCATCTTAGGTTTAGCTCTAACAGTCCATTATAATCTATTTACAACATTATAAAGAGTGGAGCAGTGATCCATCTAGTCCTTCCCACACAACCTTGTTCTTACTAGATGTAGAAACAATATGTAGTCAGGCCCAAACCAAGGAGAGGTTAGATCTTTCTTTTGAATTTGGACTGAGCAAGTAGCTAGGTAGCCTAGTAATGTAACTATCCATGTTTTTTGGGGGTAAGGCCCACCCCAAACTTCATAGCCATTAAGCACCAAAGGTATCTAGAAAAAACATAAAAAAACATAAAATCATGGGTTTCCTCTTCTTTCTTGCATAGGAGGCACAATGAGTTCACATATAAGCCCCACGTGTGCATCCTATCAAAGATAGGGATCCTCTTCAAGATTATTTTAAAAGTGCAGAATATCCATTTTGAGGTGTGAATCCAATTCAACAACATTGTGTGCCAAGGTATGTGGGGAGTATAATAGGAGATCTTATAGAGGCACATATTGTCATTTTCTATCTCTAGCTTCACATGTATATTCTATGCAAACAGTGATGTGAGCAGGGAGGGATGGGCATTTGTATTAAATATAATATGGTCCTTGTCACTTGCAATTAGGGTTGCAAGTAGTATGTCCTTTGGGTTGAATTCATAGAGAGCCAAAGTAATTCAACTGAAACAAAATTCTAATTAACTATGTCATGATATTAAAGAGTTTGGTAGGTTGATTAAATCCTAAAGGTTCATTAATTTTGTCACAATAGAATACTTTGAGTCTAAGAGGAGTATTTGGCACCTAGACACCTATAAATACATTATGAGCGATCATATCTCCTATTCACATATCACACGATATTACAAATTAATGACTTCTTTTATTAATTGCATAGGTAGACAACAATATTTATTACTTAGTAAATAAACCTAGACAAGGACTTCAACTCCCTTGGATTTTTGCAGAAGCATCATATGCCCACCATAATTATCAAACAAGAATACTATAGCATGCATAAAACATATGCACTCTCATGAAATACATGTTTACATATAAACTTCATTCACTAAATTTGTAGTTCTTCCATGCTATGAATTCAGGGATGTTGAAAACCACATCCAACAATTTCATGTCAATAAACAATATTTAGAGAAATAAGAAATAAATTATGAAAATTAAATATTATTGTTCATCACATGGCTAGGAGATGCCATTTAGGCACCAAATACAATGCAAACTACTCCATAAAGGTTGGTGATGATCCAGATTGGATGCACATAATAAAATTGGTAATTTGCAAGAACTAAATATGAGAAACAAAAAGAAAAAGAGGGATAAATGATGTTCAATAACTATATAGAGGATATCCTCTACAGTAAAGATGCTTTTGGAGCTTCATAGAGTTGAAGAGAGGGAAATCTGCCTCTGGATCCCTTCTTTCTTCTTTCTTTTGGCTTCTTCTCCTCTACGATTGTGTCCACAATTTTTCCCATTTGATAAAATAAATGAGATATTCCCTTCAATAACAAAATTTCATCTATTTATATGTTTATGCATATGTATAGCTACACATTATGTATATGATCATTTTTGGACAATGTGCACCTTGTAAGTTGCCAAGATTGAGCATGAAAACCATTTTGCATGCCGCGATTGAAGGTGAATGTCATGCGTGAAATCACGAGGAGTGGTTACTGGTTAGATGCTATGGTGTGACATTGGCTAGGAATGTCATGTGTAGTAGTGATTACCAAGATGGTTGCCATCAATTTAGCACACATCATGCATTGTATGATGCACATCGGTGTGACGACAACGTTCGAACAAAACATCATTGACTAAACAGAAGTGATTATTAACAGTAGAATACTGAAAATCACTAAAAATTAAAACCATTTTCAAAGAGATCCAAACACAAGACTACTCTTTTATCAAGAACCAAAGTATTATATTTACATCCTGGTTTATAAGTACATATCATGTACCGTCTCTTCTGGAGGATTACAAGCATCAACTGCCTTGATAAAACTATACATAGATAGAATAAGAACCTCAAGGCATCAAGCCAAAATCTTAGATCGATCATAAAAGCACTAATTATTAACTCTTAGGACCTGAGAGTGCAGAGACGACACATAAGACTCTCTACGCAAAATATAACAGCCAGTGTGTCCACCTAGAATATCACTATTGTCCTTGTTGTTGCTGCTGCTGCTCTTCCCCTGCAGTAGGGTTTCTACTCCTTCTTCCGCATCTACCTAAAAAGTTGGATCCCACGGGGGTGAGACAATTGAAATTGCCCCAGTGAAAGATATAACTCTCTGCCAGAAATATTATTATTGCAAATTAATGGAATAAAACTGAGAAGAGGAATCATAAGTATACAACAATAGATAAATCAATTATCTAAGGATATTAGAGCAATGTTATTCTTCAAAGTATTTCAGCTTGTAACTTGATAAAGTAGTATGTCATTTATCCAATAAGGAATATGAAGAACATGTATAACATTTATCCATCTAGGATATACTAAGAAAAATATCATCGACCAATGATTCTTGTATTTCAACCTTAAGCAAATACACTACACGGTTGATTACATTTTACAATCATACTTAAGCCCTGAGGAGATGAGGTATACCACTCATATTCCAACTGACCATTGCAAAATCGAAATTGGTACCATACATAGGCCAATGGAAGAGCCAGATTCCCATGACCTCATCTTCCTCAGTCAGTGTGAGGACCAAATACATGACATCTTGTGTCTCTGCTAAATATCTTTCCAGGGTATACTGGCAACTTTTCTATAGAGTTATAGTGGAAGTTGTACTCTCTTCGCAATCGAGAGATTTCATGTTTATCTCACATCGATCCAACATTAACATCATTGGGATATTAGTGATACATCCATCCCGACATTCGCGAGATTAGTGATACATCCATCCCGACATATATAATAAAGGATTGAGAGATTTAATGTTTATCTCACATCAATTCCTCCATTAGGGCGTAAGGATATTCGCACCCGTAACCCCCACATACTCAATAGTATGCCCTCTAGGAGTTCCCATAGGAAAACATGTTTCACCATCACCAACTACTGATGATGATGGATCTATGGCCAGGGCTCTACATGATAAGATTTCACTTGATTAATTAAGTGCATTAACATATTCTTTTAGCATCAGACAAGTTTTTAAACATAAATCATTATAATAATTGCTACTAAGAATATGTAATACTTCTATAAAGTAGTTTTTGAAGCTTAATAAAATCATTGGGATCTCAATCCTTTGTCACATAATCGACATTCTCATCCCTTAATATCTCATCATCATGATTATGGAATATAGGTATTCAAACCCTCAATTCATTAAAGAACACTTGTTACCACTTATCAGGTAACTAATACCTTCAGGTCATCTGACCAAGGTAAACATGATACTTGCAATATAGGCATTTCACATGGCTTTTAAAGCCCATTAATCTCGTGTTACCTCTTATTAGGCAACAAAGCATATTATAGCTCACAAGGCCCATAAAACAATTCCAATAATAAAACATCAGAGCTCATACCTGGCTATGTCCAACCTCTCTTGATACCTGCATGATTAGTACACATGATAACAGTAATATCAATTACATATCAGCACTATGCAATGTAAGAGTAGCATCACTATTCCCTTATTAGGGTTACGATTTCCAAATTTCATATCAATTAGGGATATTCATCCCATTACCCAAAATTAAGGTTATGGTTTATCATCATATTACCCAACATTAGGGTTTTATGCACTATAATCCAAAATTAGGAATTCACATACTTCCCCCTATATTAGGGTAGGATTTCATATAACATTACATAGCATCACCCTGGATTGAGTTTCATATCACATCTATGAATTAGGGTTTCACATGGCATCACCCTTAATTAGGGTTTCACATCGCATCTCTGCATTAGGGTTTCACATGAAATCACCCTTAATTAGGGTTTCACATGACATCACCCTTAATTAAGGTTTTACATGACATCACCCTTAATTAGGGTTTCACATGACATCACCCTTAATTAGGGTTTCACATGATATCACCCTTAATTAGTATTTTACATGACATCACCCTTAATTAGTATTTTACATGAAGCATCATCCTAAATTAGGATTTTTCATTATATTACCCTGAATTGGGATTTCTTATATCATCATCCTATATTAGGGTTACATCATTAACCTAGATTAGGGTTTCATGTAGCATTGCCCTAAATTAGGGTTAGGGTTCATCAACCTTCTCAATTAGGATTTCATGATCTCTTTATAATGTATCATACCCTAATTACATGTTATAGTCATGTTGAGAGTGTTGAGGCTTAATCATATCATGATACATGTATGAATCTCTCTCTTTCTCTCTCTCTCTCCATCTCTAGGATGTTGATTATTTCAAGCTTGATTAGATTAGGTCAACCCTTCATTCAAGTGCATACATTTAGGGTTAGCATAGCGTATTGAGGCATTGCTTCCATAAGCATCAAAGGTTAACAACTCAAAAGGTACTAATCACTTAAGTACCTTGAAGGTACAACCATTGTAATTACCTTTGATAAACATCATCAACAATGAAGGGGTTGATTGTACTTACATGGTTTGAATCAATTAGACTTTCAAATAGTTTTGAGGTATTAGACCTTCAAACGGTCTTGAAGTATTTTGACCTTCAATCAGTCTTAAGACCATTAGACCATCAAACGGTCTTGATCTCAAAGTCCCTAAATGGTTTGAGACCGTTTGAATAAAATATAATTAATCCAAAATGGTTTTGAAACCAAATTAGCAACTTATCCTTGAAATCGATTGAACATCAAACGGTTTGAGACTGTTTGCCCTCCAAACGGTCTGAGGACCGTTTGATCCCAAACAGTCTCAAGACCGTTTGGACTCAAATGGTCTCAAGACTATTTGGTCCAAACCACCTTGAAACTGAATGGATCAATTAGGGTTTCCTCCAACCAATCAATTGACTTTAGGGTTTGCTTTATTGAATCGATCATCAATTGAACCATTGAGAGTACATCAAATTACAACCCTTGGATCTCAAACCATCCATCACAGCCCTTGAACTCCAAATGGTCTTGAGACTGTTTACCTCCAAACGGTCTTGTGACCGTTTGGACCATCAACCAAGAAATTGATCCAATTCAATTTGGATTTCTTCAATCAATCGATTAGGGTTTGTAATTAATGGATCATTAATTCTAGAATCCATTATAATTAAATAAATTTGAGCCATTAGATCTTCTTCATTCACATCAACAATTGACCCCAAATGGTTTTGAAGTTCAATTTACCCATTCGATCTTGAGATCCATTACCCATTCGGTTTTGAACTCAATTACCCATAATGGGGATACCTAGGGGACGGAGGGGCTCTGGCGGCGTTGGCGGCGGTAGGGGAAAACCTGACCCGAAGTTGATCATGGTGGTGGAGTTAATATCAAGGACGTTGATGACGAGGCACATCGCAGTGAGGAACGAGCGTAGAGGACCAACGAAGCCCAGAAAGACTCCCCATTGAACGGGATTGCGATACTGAAATTAGGGATGCAGTTCAACTACAGAGAAGGACGTAGAGTAGAAACCATTAAAGAGAACCGTATACCACCTATGGGAAATATTCACACTAGAGGAGATCTGCATGCAGAGGGAGGAGCCAAGGGCGATAAAATAGAATTTGGGCAACCATCTGAAGCGAAGGACACAAACCATAAAGAGAAGGAACAGATGGCTAGATCCTTTAGCGAGACGGTCAGTGGAGCTGTTCTCAACGGTGACAACGATGCCTTTCTGGAGAAACATTTCGAGGAGGGTTTATCTGTAGGCAAAGTCACATTGGGAGAGATAGACAATAGACCGGCC
Source organism: Alisma plantago-aquatica (assembly GCA_963693085.1). Taxonomy (NCBI): domain Eukaryota; kingdom Viridiplantae; phylum Streptophyta; class Magnoliopsida; order Alismatales; family Alismataceae; genus Alisma; species Alisma plantago-aquatica. The sequence continues at coordinate 995,283,646 of OY856410.1, read as the reverse complement.
ATCTCTGTCGTCTCTAAAGTAGAGGAGCATCTAGTAAAACCATGGAAATATGCCATTGTGGTAAGGTTGTTAGGAGCAGATATAGGGTATATGACCCTCAGAGACCAGCTGAAACTTATGTGGAAGATTTTTGGCAGATTCAATATGTACGAGATGGAACTTGGCCACTTTGTTATACAACTTTCAAGCCAGAGAGACTTCGAAGAAGCTTTAACAAGAGGTCCTTGGAAGATTTTTGGCCTAAACCTCTTGGTGTGGGAATGGTTTCCAACGTTTAAACCAAGAGAGGAATTTGCAGAGAGGGTCATCTCATGGGTACGCATTCTGAACTTACCATTGCACCTATATGTCTCGACCATGTTCGACTACATTGGCCTAGCATTGGGGAGGTTGATCAACGTTGATACTCACACTGCAAGAAGGACAAGAAGCAAGTTTGCTAGCTTAGCAGTTGAACTGGATATCAAAAAGGAACTACACCCATTCATTCTAATAAATGGGGTGGAATGTGAGATAGAATATGAAGGCATCCCAAGAATCTGTGCCATCTATGGAGAAGAGGGACATACCTCCAAAAAGTGTGAGGCCCATCATCAGTCGAACGAAGAAGTCAGTGAAGTTCATGTGCAACAGGAGGGACATACGCACAGACAACAGCAGACAAATAAACAGAATGAATGGAAGACACAAAAAAGAAGAGGAAAAGGAAGAAATCATTCAAAACAACAGGAACATCTGGTCCCGTTCGGAGAATCTAATCGCTTCAGGGCCCTTGCCGGAGAACTGGAAGAGCAAGCTGAAGATAGAATAACTGTTGAGGAGGAAGTGCAACCTACCGAAGCTAGTGACCAGAACAAGAAGACCACCAAGGTCTGGAGAAAGAAGAAGACATCTACAAACCCTACTGACAAGGAGGAAGGAAACTGAGAAACTCTGAAGAACATCACGAATATGATGAGGACAGAAGGCAGTGCAAAAATCCATTCTAGGGAAGTCCATGTTGTTACTAATCCCGAACATGATGAGGTGATAGAGGTTATAACTTTGGAAGTAGGAGAAATGGAGGAGGAGATGATGGAAACTAGAAATGTGACTGTGGAGAACAAAACACCTGCGTCACCCAAAACCCTTCAGAACATAAACGAATCCCTCTCATGCTCTCATGTGATTGTAGGGGAAGGAAAAGTAAAGGAAGTGGAATGAAAATGAAATGGAAGCGCAAAGAACAGCACATTGTATCTCTAGAAAGCAGAAGGTGTATTCCACGCTGGCATGATCCAAGACCTTCAGCCACTAAACCTCCTGATGAGGAAGAGGACAGTACTATCAATCTAGAAAGCAATGACATTCCTTTAGATGAGAAGAGCAATGAGGATGATAAACAAAATGTGCATCCAGAGGGTGATGTTAACAGTGAGGTACAACCCCAATCTATTTAATGATGTTGGAAATTCTCTGTTGGAACATCTGGGGAGTAGGAAAGAAAGAAACTACACTCAATCTTAAAGAGTTAATGTCTTTTTACAAACCGAAGATAGTCACAATAGTAGAGCCCTGGTTAAGATGGTCCAAAGCTACCAACACGATCATGAAGCTGGGATTCAATCGCTCCTTCAGAGTGGAAACTCGAGGTTTCGCAGGAGGGATTTGGGTCTGCTGGAGGGAACAAGACTGTCATGTTCAAATCATCAATTACCATAGACAGTTTGTCACTTGCTATGTCAACCAATCCACTCTTATAATGTTCATTTATGCCAATCCACATATTGCTGTCAGGAGGCTGTTGTGAAAGCATATTATCAAGATGGGAGATTCATTTCAGAAACCATGGATAGTACTAGGGGACTTCAACACAACCTGCTATCCCTATGAGAAATTAGGTAGCATACACTTCAACTATGTAGAAGCGACCACCTTCCAAGAAACGTTAATTGCTGCAGGCCTTAGTGATCTCGGATTCTCAGGACCTAAATTCACCTTTAAGAGGGGGACACTTCAATAAAGGCTTGACATGGCTGTGTCCAACAATGAGTTCATCCACAAATACCAGAATTTCTCTGTGGAACACCTCCATAGACTACAATCTGATCACAACGCCCTTTTGGTGACAAGAAAATGGTCATCACCTATTCCTAGGAGGTTCATTGCAAAATCAAGTTGGGCCAGAGATGAGGGCTTCAAAAGGATGCTCGCTGAGCAGTAGAACACAAGGTCAGATTTCTATGAAGCTTTGGAGAATTCCAGGATGGAGATAACTGACTGGGAAAGGAACCATGTTAATAAACAGAGGAAGAACAAGGACAGAACTCTGAGAAATATTAGCAGGCTGGAGAAGGAGCTCACTGAGAACTATAACCCGATCACGGGTGAAAAATGTACTGATATGAAAGCGGCCTTAGATAGTATTTTACAGGAGGAGGAGGAAGAATGGAGACTGAAGAGTCACATTGACTAGCAGTGTAATGGAGACAACAATATAAAGTTTTACAGTGCTTATGTAAAACAAAAATGTAGAGTCAATACCAGTACTATGCTCAATAAAAATGAAGGAACTTGGGTTCATGAAGATTCAAAACTAGCTGACATGGTGAGAAATCACTTCAAAACACTACTGACCAGAACAGGAAGGTATATGGAAGAGGATATGAGGTGCATACCTTCCGAGTTTAAGAAACTCAATCAGTCACAAGAAGGACACATTTCATGTGAACCTACTAAAGAGGAATGTCACAAGATAGTGAAAGCAATGAATCCATATAAAGCTAATGGTCTTGATGGTATCAATGGTCTGTTTGTACTGAACCAATGGGACACAATAAAGAATTCTATTGTTTCCACAGCTAAAAAAGCCCTTTCAGGAGGATCACTGAGCAAAGATATGTGTAACTCTACCATCATCCTTATCCCTAAGGTACAGAACCCTACGAACTGCAATCACCTAAGGCCGATTTCTTTGAATAATTTTTGCCTAAAGATGATTTCCAAAGTGGTGGTCGAAAGGCTGAAATCACACCTGCCTGATTGGATTTCGGATTCACAAAGCACTTTTGTCCTAGACTGTCGCATAACAGACAACATAGCAGTGGCACTGGAAGTTATCTTCACGATGAGGAAGAAGACAACTGCTAAAACAATGGCCGCTAAAGTAGACCTTGCCAAGGCATACGACAGAATTTCCTGGGACTTTATTGCTGATACGCTTAAAAAGGTTGAGCTCCCCTCTAACATTATTGGTTATGTCACAAATTCTATAAATACAGGAGAGTGCTCGATTATGTGGAATGGGCGAACAATGGAGTCTTTCAAACCAAGCTGAGGCCTTAGGCAAGGCGATCCTCTGTCGCCATATCTCTTCGTCATGTGCATCGAATGACTAAGCCAACTGATCCAAAAGTTTGTGCAAGAGGGTAAGTGGAAGTCTGTCAAGTTGAGAAGGAATGGAGGAGGCATTTCCCACCTTTGCTTTGCTGATGACCTCGTCTTGTTTGGCGAAGCGATAAGCAACTAGATGAGAAACATCAAACAATGTTTCAATATGTTTGAAAGAGCTTCAGGCCAAATGATTTTTGTCAATAAACTCAAGTTTTCTTTGCAACTAGTGTCCTTCAGAGAACCAGGAGGATCATCAACCGCATAGGAAAATTTAAAGAAAGCGAGGACCTGGGAAGATACCTAGGAGTACCGATCATCCATAAGAAGATAACGAAGGAAACCTACTCTGACATCCTAAAGAGGATTGATAATAGAGTGAATGGGTGGGCTGTGAAATGTCTATCCCTGGCTGGAAGACACTTTCTAGCCAGATCTGTACTGGAAACCATCCCTACTTATACCATGTAGATAGTGGCATTGCCACTGGGTTTGTGCAATCGTATTGATGGACGTATTCGAAGATTTTTGTGGGGGGGAGGTCACAAAACTCACCCCACCTCTCTTGTTGAGTGGAACAGGGTAACACGCCAGAAAGGAAACAGAGGTCTTAGACTCAAGTCAATGAGAGAATGGAAGAATGCCCTGTTTGCCAAGCATGCTTGGGACCTTGCGTCTAATAGAAAATCCATCTGGTGCAATTATATGAGAGATAAGTACAGAAGATATAATGGAGGGAAAACGACTAATTTAACAAGATTAGCTTCTGCCACAGTCAAATGTAAAGCTCTAATCACCGAAAATTCTTATGTGATGCCTATGAATGGGTGCATCACCTTCTTTTGGGAGGAGTGGGTTGAGCCTAGACTGAAACTGATTGATCTTGCAAAACGAGAAGTGCCTGATTCCATCAAGGCCATGGTTGTTGGGAGTGTTGTTCTTGATAGTGGAAGTTGGGATAGAGAGTTTCTTGAGGAGTGTCTACCATATAAAGTTGTCAGGACAATTTTGCAAGTAGAACCTCCTGCAGGCACCTTGAGATCAGATGTGTGTATCTGGACTGGAACTCCTCATGGTAAATTCTCAACGAGTTCTACTTACAAGCTGTTGAGAAGGGACAAAGAGCTCCAAGTAGAGGGAGAGTGGGATACTCTGTGGAAGATGAGGCTGCCTACAAAAATTAGAACTATCGGTTGGCTTATTATGCATGATGCAATCATAACCAATAGTAGAATGGTTAGAAGAAACATGGGAGCTTCCACGACATGCACTACTACAGAAGTGCCTTTTAGTGTCGGTTGTTTAACCCCCTTGGGCGTCGGTTTCGGAACGATGCCTATGTGGGCGCCGCTAAAAGGTTGGACACTTCAGCGTCGGTTAAAAACCGACGCCTATTTAATATAAAGGCGTCGGTTTTTTATAAAACACCGACGCCAAAAGGGTTCGTGCCACAGAAAACGGCGTCATCTAGGACGCTTTCTGCGTCGGTTATATACTAAAACACCGACGCAAAAAAGTGTCCTAGATGACTCCCATTTCCTGTAGCGCGAACACTTTTGGCGTCGGTGTTCAACAAAAAACCGATGCTGTAAGTCTGTGCTGACGGTTATCGGTAAATAACCGATGCCTATATCTATTTTTTTTTTATAAATCTGTTTGCAGGCCTGCTGTGGCTGGTCAGCAGGATGAGAACCTGCAGTTCAGTTTTCTGAACTGCAGGTTTACGACATCCATTGATATCAGCCTACAAACAGGCCACAAACCTGCAAAATTAACATAAAAAGATTCACACAAGTAGATACATTCAGACATCAATTCAATTGTCACGTTCACACATATAGAATCATTCAAATACATGTTTTAACATTCAGAAACATTCATTTACAAAGTATCATTCATCATCACTATCAACATCCCAATTATATCTTACAGTTGCCACTGTTTGTACAGCTATTGCCCATTCTTCTCTTACTTCATTTAATGATTCCCTCGTATATGGAGCATGTACATTTTTTAAGCGTTTTCCTATAGTGTGGTCAGTTTTAAACACTTGCAAAGAGAATGATGTATATATATAAGTAATAATATAAAAATAAGATTGATATATTTCATACTAACTAATGAGACTATATATAATACCTCATGTATGGTATCGATGTCCAATGCGGCATGTTTGATAATCATCTGCATAAATCGCATCACATAGTATGCGCATGCCCAGCCATTGTCTTGTGTAGCGCATTATAAATTGAAACATACAAATTAATACAACTAAGCACAATTCACATCAATAATATATACATTAGAGTCGAGGAGTCGGGAACTTACTTTTACGTTCTCCCAAGACAATGGCTGGTTCTTTTTCCTTGGGACCTTTCCTCCAGCATTTTTGAATGCATCTAAACCCCTACATGTTAATATAACACACTAAGTTGCATAAGTAAATAGTAATGTAATAAAAGATGTTAACGGATATAAAAAATGAAATATTTCTCACCAGAATAATGCCATTCTCATTACGTGTCCAATTTTAGTGTTTAATGTACTTCCTGCGAGATCTAGATAATAAACAGTGAACGTCCCGGGGACAATAACTAGTAACTCCCAATGTCTACCACTAGAGGTAAAAAGTTAACAATTAATAACTCAAAATGCAAAATAATAATGGAATTTTCTTAAGTCCAAATTATAAATAAAGAAAACTTACTTGACATTGAATGGAGCTATTATTATCGTCTTCATTTGATGACCAAAAATTGTAAAAGCATCTATACAGTATTGTTGAACACTATCAGGGTCTTTAGCTACCATACTAATCAATGATGGAATAAAAAATCCCACATGATCATATGCAAATTGTTTGCAATGATCTTCGATTAAGTAGCTGCAAAACATATAGACGTATGCATTAATATATAAGAAACTAGATCACCGGATCTTACACAAGGTATATGGATGTATAAACAAGATCTCACCTTATCCATGTCTCTATCATTGATGTATTCAACCAATCATACATAAACAGCTCAATAATATCTTGTATAAATAAAGAGCTGTCGTATGATTGACCTGCATAATCTGCATCTAAAGAAACAATTATAGGGCAAAGTATATTATGTGCCCGTAGCCAACATGCCATTCCCCTACAAGCAGGACCTAACGGGTATTGTAGGTCAGTTGGAACCCAAGTTGGTAATGCGGGAATTGGAGGTGGAGGCCTAGGTGCTCCTGGTGTCTTCTTTTTAACCTGTATATATAATTTCAGATCAGTTGACATCATATATACACATTAACAGTCTAAATCAATGTAAATTTATCTTACAATTTCAGTCGTGTAGAGGACATCTGCTTTGGGCCACAATATGACCCCGCTTTCTGCCTCACCAAGTGTATCAATATCTGGGTGGGCATATGGCAACTCAACTTCCCTCCAATTGGGTAATACATGTATCGGGCTCACACGAATGTAGCCCTGCGGCATTGGAGTCCCATGAAACGTTGCCCCAGGAAGGGACTGGTAAGCTTGCGCCTCTGCAACAACATAGTTTTCCATTCTTAAGCGGCATGGCTTCAATGCCTACAAATTTACGTAAAGAATGTTATACATATATACATATCATCTTGAAAACATATCATCTTGAAAAGACTAGCTACAATGTCATAAACAATACTTACAGCAGACGTGTTAGGCGATGGGTCTCCAGGATTACTTGCAGTCTGTGCACCAGGAGAAGAGTGGGTCGGCATAGGCTGATTGGAAGCCTGAGATGTCTGCCACCGCAGCAATTCTTCCTTGACCTTCTCAGCAACCACATCGTTGAGCTTCTTAGCAACTATATCCTCGACTCTCTTATTCTCCTATACATGGATAAAACAAATATTAGCTTTTTATTAATGAATTTCCTTTTGCAGTAACATTATAAAAATAGAATATATATGTTACCTCTTCTTGAGAAAGTCCCGCTCTGGGTTTGCGCTGGGATGGCCCAAAGAATGCTTTGATGCCCACACCAGCGCCGGCACCTCTAACACGTCCAGGATGCTCTGGGTTACCCAGAGCAACTGTCAATTCATCCCTTGTGCCCTGAGGGATGAACGTGCCTTGTTTTCTCTGCTCGTGCAGCTCCCGCTAATCACCATAAACAAAAATTGGTAAGTTAACACCACAAATAATCAATATTCAAATGATTGCTCTAAGAGTTGTATTTTACCATTTTTGCAGCCGCCTCAACAGTTTCGGGCTTCTTTATTTCACCCTTCTTGTTTTTCCTGCCAGCTATCCAGATATCATGGCGAGGGAAGGGTGTGGCCGCAGACTCCTGAGTAGTCGCAGACTCCTGAGTAGCCGCAGACTCCGCCTGTAGTCTTTGGCGAACGCTTGCATAGCCTTTTGGACCCATAGTATGGTCATGTACATTCAGTGCACGCCTTGCTTTTTGTGCGTCACTGAGGGCCTAGTTAGTATGCACATTTATAATTAGGTTAGTAGCACTAAATGTTAATCTTGAATAGGTGAATACAATGTATATTAATTAAAATGTGAGTGACGCCTAATACCTTGAATTCTTCAGATTTTCTTGAAGCAACAAAATTGTCCCAATCTTCTTTGTCCAAGAAGTTCCATTGTTCAAGGGCTGACTTCTTCTTCTTATCACCCTGTCTTATGTATTCTCTGTTCAGATTTGTCCTGTAATTCCTAAGCATCTTTCCAGCGCGTTGCATCACACTTTTACGATGCAACATCTCATCCAATGCAAACAGATTCTGTAAAATAGAAATGTTATTAACTAGTACCAAAAATATAATTGCAAATAATAGAATTTGTAATCTACAAAATAGAATTGCAAATAATAATAACTCACGCATAAATCTTTCCATATCAAGTCTTTCTTCGCCTGAGGAACTTTATGCCAATTATCATATTTAACACCACAATGGCTTCGAGTGACAACCCCAAGATAGTTTATAAAATTATTGCGGTTCACTCCAATTGCATTCCCTCCATTATCAAACTCCACAACCAATTTGAATCCACTGCCACTCAGCGCAAGTAACTTTTTCAACAGAGTGATACCCCTTTTCTTGTTAAGTTTTTGTTGCTGCGCATCAAGTTGCTCAATTGCTTCAGTGGGTAGCTGTGCATCATCAACCTAAAATTTGACAAAAATAAACACACCGAATTAAGCCAATATAGAAATACAGGATATATGACATAACTAGAAGATAATGAATTTTATAGAAATACGGGATATGTTTTTAGAAATTACGTTGGTATCCTCGTCATGCTCGTCATGGACAGCATGCTCATCATGGACTTCATGCTCATCATGGACATCATTCTCATCATGGTGAGCCATCTGAAAATTTCATTAAAAAGGAAAACATTTAGCATTTGTATCAACTAGAATAAGGAAAACATTTAGCATTTGTATAAACATACATGTCTCTAAAATTGTGATCTTTTATCAATTAGCAATCCTTCAATGTACAAGTAATATAAAAAACAATGATTGTTCACATTCTAGGCCAACAAACACATGTGATGTCATTCTTATATATAATAAATGTGTACCACCTATCCCATCCTTGAACAACTAATCTCACTAGTAAGTGTATAATGTGTATTGGGTTTTCAAGAAAATTTCGGCAGCATTTCCCCGCTGTTCTCTAAGTACATATGTACTTAGAGAACAAACGGGGAAATGCTACCAAAATTTTCTCGAAAACTCAATACACATTATACACTTACATCCTAAGTGAGATTAGGTGTTCAAGAACAGTCCCAAACCGGGGACTATCCAAGATTTACTCCTAATGAGTAAATCTTGGACGGGTTTCTAGGCCAACAAACACAATAATAGATATCTACAATGAAGCCGGACTCCATACAAACAATATATAATTTAGTGATTGTTCATTCTAATTTATATCAATGTACAAGTAATATAAAAAACAATGATTGTTCACATTCTAGGCCAACAAACACATGTGATGTCATTCTTATATATAATAAATGTGTACCACCTATCCCATCCTTGAACACCTAATCTCACTAGTAAGTGTATAATGTGTATTGGGTTTTCAAGAAAATTTCGGCAGCATTTCCCCGCTGTTCTCTAAGTACATATGTACTTAGAGAACAAACGGGGAAATGCTACCAAAATTTTCTCGAAAACTCAATACACATTATACACTTACATCCTAAGTGAGATTAGGTGTTCAAGAACAGTCCCAAACCGGGGACTATCCAAGATTTACTCCTAATGAGTAAATCTTGGACGAGTTTCTAGGCCAACAAATAATGTGTTGTCATTATTATACCTAAAATCCTAGTTCTTCAAATTAGGGTGATTATTGATGTCTTTAAAAGCATGATTGGCAATTTAGGGAAAATTTCATCATTTAAATTCCAAGCATTCATATGTGTGCATTACAGTTCATCATTAAGCAAGAAGGGTGATTAGGATTCTCAATATACTCAACAATAAAATAACTTTTAGCAATCAGTACATTATTAAATAAACACAATCAGTAAATAACTTTTAGCAAAAAATCCACTAGACGTGCAGCCTAGACGTGCCCTGGCGCCGCCCAAGCATCTGCCCAGAGGCCTATCTAGGCAGGGCACCTGGGCTTGGGACCCTAGGCGTGCCCTGGCACCTACTTAGGCGCTGCCTGCGTGAGTTCTACGTTGGCGGCGGCAGAGAAAAGCAAGGCAGAGGACAAAAAAGGTGGTGAGGGTTTGTGGGTTACCTTGCACGAGGACAGCAGGAGTAAAGCTGCTTCTACCGGCGGGGGCGGAGGTGACGACGACAGCACCGTAGCTGCTTCTACTGGCAGCGACGACTAGAGGAGAGCAGGGGCGGTGGGCAACGACCGGCGGCGACGAGCGGACAACAGCAGTAGCAGGGGCAGCGGAGAAGAAGGGCGTCGGAGAAGAAGGACGCCGGAGATGGGGCGCCGGAGAGAAGCGCCGGAGAGAAGCAGCAGCAGAGAAGCGCCGGAAAGTCGCCGCAACAGGGAAAATCGCCGCAATAGGGTAGCAATGAAACAGAAGAAAGGGGAAGAGTCAGGCGATCGCGGGGGGTTATAAGTTCCCAAATAGCGTCGGTTGTTTACAACCACCGACGCCTAAAAGCTTTAGCGTCGGTTGGTTGAAACAACCGACGTCCAATTGGACGATATTTTCATGGAAATTTTTGGCGGGAACCACCTTCAGCGTCGGTTAGAGAGGGATAACTGACGCTGAAAATGACACTATTTTTTTTATCGAAAAATGGATTTCGCGGGCGACTGTAAGCGTCGGTTGTTTATAAAAAAACCGACGCTTAATACAAAGCGGTACCCGTGTCTGGCTGGTCTTCGAATATAGACGTCGGTTTTATTAAACAACCGACGCCTTATATGTTAGGCGTCGGTTTTCCTTAATAACCGACGCCCAGAAAAGCGACACTGAATGCTATTTCTGTAGTAGTGATGTGACAGATGTCATGCACATGATGAAACCATCAGCCATGCTCTCAGAGATTGCGTCCAAGCAAGAGCAATATGGGCGAGGATTCTGAACCGAGATGAGATAGATGAATTCCTTTAGCTAGATGGTAACCTTTAGGTCAACAAGCAAATGAAAAAAGAACCCAATGAGAGGAAACGGTTCCTGGTAAACCGTTGGTTCATTTGGAAGGGGTGCAATCTAAAATTTTCAAGAACCTTATCATTCCGGTGGATACACAAGTGTAGATGATAGCCAACGAGATGCTATTGATAGAGAAAGCTTGGAGCATAGACTCTGTACTTCAGGAAAGCAAGGAAAAAGATCACTGGAACTATCCTCCGCAAGGATATGTTAAGATGAACACAGATGCAACATGGAAATCAGAAAAAGAAATTGTAGCTATTATAACAAGAGATGGCAATCGGAGATGGATAGATGGCCATGTCAGAGGTATAACTGCGAGCTCTGCCACACACGCGAAACTTATGGGGGTGGATATTGCCCAAGCTCTAGCTAGAAGAAACAACATCATGGCTCTCATTCTAGAAACGGATTGTAAGGTGTTAATCAATATGATTCATTCTGACCAAGGGGAGTACCCAAGATATGACAGAGTTCTCGTTCGAATTAGGAAGGCCCTCAGGGAGAATCAAGAATGGAGCATATAGTTTGTCTCGAGGAACTGCAACCAGGTGGCAGACAAGGTGGCGAAGGCCTTTCAAAAACAACCGGTGGGATGCTTTGACCTACCTAGACCTCCTGAATGCATTAGAGGTATGGTTAGTATTGAGACCTGTAATGGAGGTTGTACCTCCAATTTGAATTCTTGAAATAACCTAGAATCTTGTACTTTGGTTCCATATTGGCTTGCAAGAGGAGGGCAAGATGAATAAAATAGCCTCCTGGCTTCCCCTAAAAAAAAGAACTCAATTACCCATTCGATCTTGAAGTCAATTACCCATTCGGTCTTGGACTAAATTACCCATTTGGTTTTGAAGTAAATTAGCCATTCAGTCTTGAATTAAATTACCCATTCGGTCTTGGGTTCAACTACCCATTCGGTCTTGAACTCAATCACCCATTCGGTCTTGAAACTGAATCAACTCAATCAGTTTTGAAATCGAATAAGCTCAATCAGTTTTAAAAACCGTCTGCTCCTTCCTTTGTTGAGACGTGTGCTTAAGATGACATCATCATCTTCAAGCTTCAAACCTTCGAAATAAATTGTGATTCTTATGGTGATTTCAATAACTTATTAAATGGAAAATGAGAAAGAAGAAAGGTTCAACACATGATGAATAAATTGCAAGCAATAATGACATTTAAGGGTTCAAGTTATATAAACTGCCTTTAAAATTGAATCCAATCTTCAAGCTCCACGTCTTCAATGGTGAATGAAGCTTTTTCAACTGTCCAATGTCTGTTCTCAAGTCTTTGAGTGAAATGAATGGCTAAGGTTGAAGATTGAATGAAGAAAAGAAGAAATTGGGCATTGAATTTCGATTTCCACCATGAAATTAAGGTTGAAGATGACTATGGAGCTTACCTACAGGTTGGGGCACGTTCCCCTGTTTCTCCTACGCTCCTTTGTGCATGGCCAAAGCAAGGAAAGAAAAAGGGATCGAAAAAGCCTTTCATGTGGGTTGAAAATGGGATATATGTAAAGGAATTTCATTGAGAGAGAAAGTGATAATTAATTCCTTCAACTCCCAAAATTAGTGCCACATACTCCCCTCAATCCCTTTCATACGAAGACATCTCCCCCACCTTGTAATTCTTCTTCATTATCCATGAATTAAAAGAAAACAAATTAAGCACCTTAATCAATATAATAATAATATCCAAAATTGAGTGGATATTACTTTTTAGTTAACTAATGTGAGTGGGCTCTCCACTTACTTTAGATATTTCGTGGCCTTTGCAAGGCACAAGGACGTTCATACTTATTAAAATTCAACCATCTCATTTTTGGTTGAAGAGCACTTCCATTAATATATTAATTTTTGCATTAAATTGAATTAGGGTTTCAATTATGCTTAAATCTTGATTATTTTAATATCAAGATTCTCTCTCTTCCAAAGAGAATCATATGAGACGTCCCTCTGATTTTCTTGTCTCTAATTGATACCAAGAAACATTAGGGACTCTCTAGAACTTGTATTTTTCATATTGAACCCTATGTTTTGGGTAAATTGCACATTACACGAAAACTAGGTTTTAATGCACAAACATTGCTCAATAAGCTCTTTCTTGGTTCTCAAGCTTGTGGCAGCCATACCTCTGCATCAGTTTCATTCTTATGATGCTTCAACACTTGAGAAACATTTTACCATGTAACATTTGCATGTTAACCCTTAACTTGGGTAATTTGCACTTTAGTCCAAAACAAGCAAAACATTGTTTCAACATTATTCAAGAAGGACTAAAATTGAAACATAAGTTCCTCTTGAGACTTAATTACTCTTAAAGAGATAAGAGAAAGCATATAGTTAACTTTATTAAACAAAACATCTAGGGTTAAAGCATAACCCAGGTCAGGGATGTTACAAATTATCCACCACTAATAGGGATTTCATCCCCGAAATCATCAAGAGAAAAGAGAAGGGTACTTTCTCCTCATCTTTTCCTCTAGCTCCCACGTATCTTCTTCAATGCCACGATGATGCCAGAGAACTTTCATAAGACTTATGTCTTTCATTTTCAGCTTTTTAATTCTTTTACCAAGGATCATCACAGGTCCTTCAACATATGATATATCATCATTTAATTCTACCTCCACATGTTGTAAAACTAACTCTGTGTCAGGATGACACTTTCTCAGCATGGAGATATGGAACACTAGATGCAACTTATCCAGCCCAGGTGGCAATTCTAGCTTATAGGCCACCTTTCCAATCTGTTCAATGATTGGATAAGGCCCCATAAATCTAGGAGCTAACTTTCCTTTCTTTCCAAATCTAAGAACACCTTTCCAAGGTGAGACCTTGAGATATACTTTGTCTCCAACTTGGAATTCTAAAGGTCTTCGCCGTTTGTCAGCGTACGACTTTTGTCTATCCTGTGTAGTCTTTATTAGTTGTTGTGTTACTTTAATCTTCTCAGTTGTTTGTTGCACAATCTCATGACCCAAAAGTTGATATTATCCTGTTTCATACCAACATAAAGGAGATCTACAATGTCTACCATATAATGCTTCATATGGTGCCATATCAATACTGTGTTGATAGCTATTATTATAAGCAAATTCTATCAAGCTCAGGTGTAGATCCCAACTTCCTACAAACTGAAGGACACATGCCCTAAGAAAATCCTCCAAGGTTTGTATGGTCCTCTTAGACTGTCCATCTGTCTGTGGGTGAAAGGATGTACTAAACCTTAACTGTGTACCCAAAGCTTTATGTAGTCATTCCCAAAAATGACTTGTCAACTGGGGACCTCTATCAGAAACAATCGTAGCTGGAACCCCATGCAACCACACTATCTCATCTATATATATCTGTGCAAGCTTCTCAATAGTGTAGGTTGTTTTGACAGGAAGGAAATGTGTTGTCTTAGTCAACCTATCAACAATCACCCATATGGAATCATGACCTTTGGTTGTTCTAGGCAAACCGATCACAAAATTTGTGGTCACATGATCCCATTTCCACTGTTGTATAGGTAAAGGTTGCATTGTTCCTGTGGGCTTTTGATGTTCAGCTCTAACCTGCTGACACACCGGACACTGCATAACAAACTCTGCTACATCCTTCTTCAATCCTGGCCACCAATACATATCCTTCAAGTTACGATACATTTTGGTGCTTCCTAGATGCATTGCATACATCGAAGAATGAGCTTCCTCCAAGACTAACTTCCTTAAGTCATTGGCATCATGTACTATCATCCTACCATGGTAACAGACTACCTGATCCTTTGACTCATGAAAGCCATCCCGTTTCTCACTACCATACTCTGACCTAATCTGCTGAACAACAATATCAACTTATTGTGCTTCTTTAATTTGTTGTCTCAGAGTAGGTTTTATGTGCATCTCAGCTAACAACCCGGCTAACAATGATACCTTAAGTTGTATATTGTTTTGCCTTAAGGAGATGAACATATCTCTTTTAAAGCACACTAAAGAGTTCAACTGTGCTTTATGTAAGGCTGGTGATGATGATTTCCTACTTAGTGCATCATCCACTACATTTTCCTTCCCTGGATGATAATCAATTGTACAATTGTAATCCTTGATTAACTCCATCCAGCGGCGTTGTCTCATGTTCAACTCATGTTGTGAGAAGATATAGTTTATATTCTTATGGTCTGTGAAAATCTGAAATGTTTCTCTATAGAGATAATGTCTTTAGATTTTAAAAGCATGAACCACTTCAGCTAGCTCTAGATCATGTGTAGGATAATTCTCCTTGTGTTTCTTAAGATGTCGAGAGGAAAAAGAAATCACTTGATTATCCTGCATCAACACACATCCTAGACCATTCTTAGATGCATCACAAAACACTATGTACCCCTTTCCTTGCTCAGGTAACACTAGCACAGGTGCACTTGTTAACCTTTCTTTCAACAACTGGAAAAGATGTTGACACTTGTCATTCCAGACAAAAGGAACCTCCTTCTTGGTCAACTTGGTTAGGGGTAAAGCTATAGAACTGAAGTTCTTAATGAACCTCCCGTAATATCCTTCCAGACCTAGGAAACTGTGTATCTCCATTGGTGTCTTTGGTTGTTCCCATTGTAGGATAGATTCTACCTTCTTAGGATCAACACGGATACCTGAGGGACATATTACGTGTCCTAGAAAAGAAACTTCTGGTAACCAAAACTCACATTTGCTAAACTTAGCATACAACTTATGCTCTCATAGCAAAGTTAAAGCCTAACGGAGGTGTTGCTCATGCTGTTGAGCATCTCTACTATATATCAAGATGTCATATATGAAGACTACTATAAATTGATCAAGAAAACGTTGAAAGATTCTATTCATGAGTTCCATGGATTCAACTGGTGCATTAGTTAGTCCAAACGACATAACTATGAACTCATAGTAACCATACCTTGTCCTAAAGGCAGACTTAGATATGTCACTCTCCTTGATACGCAATTGATGATATTTCGACCTCAGATCTATCTTAGAAAAGATAGTTGCACCACACAACTGATCAAACAGGTCATCGATCCTTGGCAGAGGATACTTGTTCTTTATGGTTACTTTATTCAGCTGTTTGTAATCAATGCATAACCACATCGATCCGTCCGTCTTCTTAACAAAGAGAACCGAAGCACCCCATGGTGAAGTACTCATTCAGATAAAACCTTACTCAAGAAACTCCTACAGCTATTTCTTGAGCTCTGCCATCTCAGCAGGTGCCATTCTATACAATGTTTGTGCTATTGGTTGCGTGCCCGAGATTAGATTAATCTCAAAATCAATCTCTTGAGGAATAGGTACACCTGGAAGTTCCTCAGGGAACACATCTTCAAACTCCCTAACTATCGGAACTTCAGAAAGATTAGAGCTCTCCATTATGGTAACTACCACATGTGCCAAGAATGCAAAACATCGTTGTCTCATCAGCTTTTCAGCTACCATAGCTGACACAAGACAGCTTGGAAGAATCTTTCTATCTCCCTGAAAGATCCATGTGTCACCATCATTAGTGAACACAGCTTGCTTGGAATCACAATCCAAGACAACCTTATATTTTTCTAGGGTGTCCATCCCAAGGATTATATTGAACCCATGCATCTCAAGTGGTATAAGATCCACCTGAATGCGATGTTCATACAAGGAAAGAATGCAGGGAGAACACACCTCTCGCAACACTGTAGATCCCAACAAAGGGGTTTCTAATAACAGACTATCTACTCTATGACTGACAATCATATTGCAGTCAAAGATCACTCTTCGAGTGATAAAGGAATGCGTTGCACTCTGATCAATTAAAATATATACAAAGCAAGATGAATACATATCAGAATGAAATAATTCCATCTAACTCGTCATAACTCGAGGGTTGACTACTGCTTTGGGTTGATTCATCGCATCAAATCTCGACGTTGCTTAATGTTGACCCTGTGCTTGATTGTTAGGTGTCGACAAACCATCTTGGGACGCTTGTCCATGTCCTCTAGAGCCACTCTAAAAATGTCACCTCTGAGAGCCTTTCTAACTCTACCTCTGAGGTTGAGTCACATTTGCATCTCTAGCTTGACAATCTTTCATCAAATGCCCCATCTTTCCACATATAAAACAGCCTATGTTCCCTGACTGTGGCCTGGGTGGTCCTATTACCGACACTGATGTTGAGTTGTGGGCTCCTTCTGGTTGTGAACTACGACCTCTACCCCTATTCAACATCCATTGCGTCTAGGTATTGAATCTTGGTGGTGCTATTGGTGTAGAAAACCTCAGTTTCTTGAAACTTTTGGACCCTTGTCCTTGAAACTGAGTATACACCTTCTTATTCTTGGTCTGACATTTCTCAATCACTGACCTTTCTATCCTTCTTATGGAATCCACAGAGGTGGCGAACCTCTCCCTGTTCTCTAAGGAAGATACAGAAGTGGTCAAATCAGCGTTCAACCCCTTCTCAAAATGCCAAATTCTTTCTTCATCAGTAGTTTCCATATGCGGACAGAACCGCAAAAGCTCCATGAACTTAGCTTCATACTTTCTAATGTTCATTGGTCCTTGCCTTAACCTCTCAAACTAAGAGATCTTCTCATCTAGAAACGTTTGGGAAAATATCTATTGATGAATTCTCGTCAGAATACTTCCCATCTGATTTCAACACCTGGCCTCTTGCCCTCTTCTATTGTCCACCAGTGGCCAACACTCCCTTTTAGAAGGTAAACCACGTGCCTCACCTTCTTGGCTTCTAGGATATTGAAGATTGTAAAGGCCTTCTCCAGCTCAGTCAGCCACATATCCGCATCTATTGGGTCAGTTGTACCAGCATAATCGGTGGCTGCAACCCGACAAAGTCGTTCAAAAGTCTTGACGGCTCCCTGTCCTTCATGGTGAGTTGGTGCCCTAGGTACAAGTGGTGGCATCCTATCCGCCATATGCGTCATGGTAGCCATAAACTATCCAAACAGATCATGGAAGGCTGAGTTTTCCAATGCAGCTTGGTTAAGCTGGGGATGTTCAGGTTCTGGTTCCTCCCTATTCTGGTCCCTTGCACCTCTTCCTGGTGCAGCAACACTGCTCTCAACATCATATTCTTTGTGTGATCCATACATCTTTAAGTTCTTCTTCTCCTCCTATATGAGCAGAAGTCACTATCAGATTACTGGAAGACACTAGAACAGACTCAACAACCTTAAACCTATGTATCTGTAGACTCAGCGAACCTAGAGCTTTGATATCACTAAACTGTGATGACAACGTTCGAACAAAACGTCATTGCCTAAACGGAAGTGATTATTAAAAGCAGAATACTGAAAATCACTAAAAATTAAAATCATTTTCAAAGAGATCCAAACACAGGAATACTCTTTTATCAAGAACCAAAGTATTATATTTACATCCTGGTTTATAAGAACATATCCTGTACCATCTCCTCTCGAGGATTACAAGCATCAGTTGCCTTGATAAAACTATACATAGACAACATAAGAACCTTGAGGCATCAAGCCAAAATCTCAGATCGATCATAAAAGCACTAATTACTAACTCCTAGGATCTGAGAGTACAGAGACGACACATATGACTCTCTATGAAAAACATAACAACTAGTGTCTCCACCTAGAATATCATTGTTGTCCCTATTGCTGCTACTGCTGCTCTTCCCCAACAGTAGGGTTTTTGCTCCTTCTTCCGCGTCTACCTAAAAAGTTGGATCCCACGGGGGTGAGACAATTGAAATTGCCCCAGCAAGAGATATAACTCTCCGCCAACAATATTATTATTGCAAATTAATGGAATAAAACTGAGCAGAGGAATCATAAGTATTCAACAACAGATAAATCAATTATCTAAGGATATTAGAGCAATGTTATTCTTCAAAATATTTCAGCTTGTAACTTGATAAAGTAGTATGTCATTTATCTAATAAGGAATATGAAGAACATGTATAACATTTATCCATCTAGGATATACTAAGCAAAATATCATCAACCAATGATTCTCATACTTCAACCTTAAGAAAATACGCTACACTACTGATTACATTTTATAGTCATACTTAAGCCCTGAGGAAATGAGGTATACCGCTCATACTCCAACCGACCATTGCAAAATTGAAATCGATACCATACATAGGTCAATGTAAGAGTCAGATTCCCATGACCTCATCTTCCTCAGTCAGTGTGAGGATGAAATGCAGGACATCTTGTGTCTCTGCTAAATAGCTTTCCAGGGTATACTGGCAACTTCACTATAGAGTTACAGTGGCAACTGTACTCTCTTCGCAATCGAGAGATTTCATTTTTATCTCACATCGATCCAGCATTAACATCATCGGGAGATTAGTAGTACATCCATCCCGACATTTGAGAGATTAGTGATACATCCATCCTGACATATATAATAAAGGATTGAGAGATTTAATGTTTATCTCACATCAATTCCTCCATTAGGGCGTAAGGATATTCACACCCATAACCCCACATACTCAATAGTATGCCCTCCAGGAGTTCCCGTAGGAAAACATGTTTAACCATAACCAACTACTGATGATGATAGATCTATGGCCAGGGCTCTACATGATAAGATTTCACTTGATTAATTAAGTGCATTACCATATTCTTTTAGCATCAGGAAAATTTTCAAACATAAATCATTATAATAATTGCTACTCAGAATATGTAATACTTCTATCAAGTACTTTTGAAGCTTAATAAAATCATTGGGATCTCAATCCCTTGTCACATAATGGACATTCTCATCCTTTAATATCTCATCTTCATGATTATAGAATATAGATATTCAACCCTCAATTCATTAAAGAACACTTGTTACCACTTATCAGGTAACTAATACCTTCAGGTCATATGACCAAGGTAAACATGATACTTGCAATACATGCATTTCACATGGCTCTTAAGGCCCATTAATCTCTTATTACCCCTTATTAGGGAACAAAGCATATTATGGTTCACAAGGCCCACAAAACAATTCCAATAATAAAACAATATCATAGCTCATACCTGGCTATGTCCAACCTCTCATGATACCTGCATAATTAGTACACATGATAATAGTTATATCAATTACATATCAGAACTATGCAATGTAAGAGTAGCATCACTATTCCCTTATTAGGGTTAAGATTTCCAAATTTCATATCAATTAGGGATACTCATCCCATTACCCAAAATTAGGGTTATGGTTTATCATCATATTACCCAACATTAGGGTTTTATGCACTATAATCCAAAATTAGGAATTCACATACTTTCACCCTATATTAGGGTAGGATTTCATATAGCATTACATAGCATCACCCTTGATTGAGTTTCATATCACATCTCTGAATTAGGGTTTCACATGGCATCACCCTTAATTAGGGTTTCACATCGCATCTCTACATTAGGGTTTCACATGGCATCACCCTTAATTAGGGTTTCACATGACATCTCCCTTAATTAGGGGTTTACCTGACATCACCCTTAATTATGGTTTCACATGGCATCACCCTTAATTAGGGTTCCACATGACATCACCCTTAATTAGGGTTTTACATGAAGCATCCTCCTAAATTAGGGTTTTTCATTATATTACCCTGAATTGGGATTTCTTATATCATCATCCTAGATTAGGTTTGCATCATTACCCTATATTAGGGTTTCATGTAGCATTTCCTTAAATTAGGGTTAGGGTTCATCAACCTTCTTAATTAGGGTTTCATGATCTCTTTATAAAGGATCATACCCTAATTACATATTATAGTCATGTTGAGAGTGTTGAGGCTTAATCATATCATGATACATATATGAATTTCTCTCTCTCTCTCTCTTCCTCTCTAGGATGTTGATTATTTCAAGCTTGATTAGATTAGGTCAAGCCTTTATTCAAATGCATACATTTAGGGTTAGCATAGTGTATTGAGGAATTGCTTCCATAAGCATCAAAGGTTAACCACTCAAAAGGTACTAATCACTTAAGTACCTTGAAGGTATAACCATTGTAGTTACCTTTGATAAACATCATCAACAATCAAGGGGTTGATTTTACTTACATGGTTTGAATCAATTAGACTTTCAAACGGTTTTGAGGTATTAGATCTTCAAATGGTCTTGAAGTATTTTGACCTTCAATCGGTCTTAAGACCATTAGACCATAAAATGGTCTTGATCTCAAAGTCCCTAAATGGTTTGAGACTGTTTGAATAAAATATAATTAATCAAAAATGGTTTTGAAACAAAATCAGCAACTTATCCTTGAAATTGATTGAACATCAAACGGTTTGAGACTGTTTGCCCTCCAAACGGTCTAAGGACCATTTGATCCCAAATGGTCTCAAGACCGTTTGGACTCAAACGATCTCAAGACCGTTTGGAGTCAAACGTTCTCAAGACCGTTTGGTCCAAACCACCTTGAAACCGATTGGATCAATTAGGGTTTCCTCCAACCAATGAATTGATTTTAGGGTTTTCTTTATTGAATCGATCATCAATTGAACCATTGAGAGTACATAAAATTACATCCCTTAGATCTCCAACCATCCATCACAGCCCTTGAACTCCAAACGGTCTTGAGACCATTTGGTCTCAAATGGTCTTGAGACCGTTTACCTCCAAACGGTCTTGTGACCGTTTGGACCATCAACCAAGAAATTGATCCAATTCAATTAGGATTTCTTCAATCAATTGATTAGGGTTTGCAAATAATTGATCATCAATTCTAGAATCCATTATAATTAAATCAATTTGGGACATTGGATCTTTTTCATTCACATCAACAATTAACCCCAAACGGTTTTGAAGTTCAATTTAACCATTCGATCTTGAGATCCATTACCCATTCGGTTTTGAACTCAATTACCCATTCGATCTTGAATTCAATTACCCATTCGGTCTTGTACTATATTATCCATTTGGTTTTGAAGTAAATTACCCATTCGGTCTTGAAGTAAATTACCATTCGGTCTTTGGTTCAACTACCCATTCAGTCTTGAACTCAATCACCCATTCGGTCTTGAAACTGAATCAACTCAATCGGTTTTGAAACCGAATAAGCTCAATCAGTTTTGAAAACCATTTTCTCCTTCCTTTGTTGAGGTGTGTGCTTAATATGACATCATCATCTTCAAGCTTCAAACCTTGGAAATCTATTGTGATTCTTATCAAAAGGAAAATGAGAAAGAAGAAAGGTTCAACACATGATGAATAAATTGAAAGCAATAATGACATTTAACCCACCTTTAAAATTGAATCCAATCTTCAAGCTACACGTATTCAATGGTGAATAAAGCTTTTCCAATTTTCCAAGGTCCGTTCTCTAGTCTTTGAGTGAAATGAATGGATAAGGTTGCATATTGAATAAAGAAAAGAAGAAATTCAGCATTGAATTTCGATTTCCACCATGAAATTAAGGTTGAAGATGAATATGGAGCTTACCTACAGGTCAGCGCACGTTCTCCTGTTTCTCCTAAGCTCCTTTGTGCATGGCCAAAGCAAGGAAATAAAAAGTGATCGAAAAAACCTTTCATGTGTGTTGAAAATGGGATATATGTAAAGGAATTTCAATGAGAGAGAAAGTGATAATTAATTCCTTCAACTCCCAAAATTAGTGCCATATACTCCCCTCAATCCCTTGCATACGAATCCATCTCCCCCACCTTGTAATTCTTCTTCATTATCCATGAATTAAAAGAAAAAAAATTAAGCACCTTAATCCATATAATAATAATATCCAAAATTGAGTGGATATTACTTTTTAGTTAACTAATGTGAGTGGGCTTTCCACTTACTTTAGATATTTCATGGCCTTTGCAAGGCACAAGGAATTTCATACTTATGAAAATTAATTTATCTCATTTTTTGTTGAAGGGCACTTCCATTAATATATTTATTTTTGCATTAAATTGAATTAGGGTTTCAATTATGCTTAAATCTTGATTATTTTAATATAAAGATTCTCTCTCTTCCAAACAGATTCAAATGAGATGAAAATCTGATTTTATTGTCTCTAATGGATACCAAGAAGCATTAGGGACTCTCTAGAAGTGGTATTTTGCATATTGAACCCTAGGTTTTGGGTAAGTCGCACATTACACCAAAACTAGGTTTTAATGCACAAACATTGCTCAATAAGCTCTTTCTTGGTGCTCAGGCTTGTGGCAGCCATACCTCTACATCATTTTCATTCTTATGATGCTTAAACACTTTAGGAACATTTTACCATGTAGCATTTTCAAGTTAACCCCTCAATAGGGGTAATTTGCACTTTAGTCCAAAACAAGCAAAACATTGTTTCAACATTATTCAAAAAGGACCAAAATTGAAACATAAGTTCCTCTCGAGCCTTAATTACTTTTCAAGAGATAAGAGCAAGCATATAATTAACTTTATTAAACAAAACATCTAGGGTTAAAGCATAACCCAGGTCAGGGATGTTACAATCAAGTTCATGTTGGGGTTGTTATCAGTGACATCTTCTGAAACTATTTCCTCCCATGCACTTGAGGGTGCACACGATGGTGCTAACTTGGTGTGGTAGGGGAATCTAATGGGTCTTTGATCATCATTCACATGATGATACACAACGTTCGAATGACAACTGTGGCTAAACTCAAACATTCATTGTGTTGACGAGGATGACCTTGGTTCCATATGAATCAAACCTTGTATTTTCTCTATTCAAATTACTCAATGATTTTAAGTAATGATAAAGAGCCTTATTAAACTATTTAACCAATTGCAAGTGAATTATGATGCGAAAGTATGGAATTGAACTCATTCATTGCATAAAAATTGGGTTATAAAAAGTAGTACGACTATGCTCATTAAACATCCTTCAACCTCCTAGCCATGCTTCTCTAAATTCAAGATTCATTCTATCTATATGTGTTATCCTATGTGTAGCCATCTCCATACATGTACATCATCCATCTTCACTATGTGCAGTTCATGTCCACCACATGATGTTAATCTGGGTATGGGTAGAAGCCATCACAATATCATCTAACTCAGTTATGTTTAGGCCTCCTAGATATGGTTGACTAGGATATTATGCGGCTTCGTCCCCTAATATAAAAATATCTATGATTATATACCATTTTCCAATAATAAATGAGGTAGTTTTGATTACCTAGATGAAAATCTCATCTTGTTGATGAGGACGGAGTTCACCAAAGTAACCCTATCCACGAAGGAGAGCTTGGAGCTAGTCCATTTATAAATGGTTTCACATAGGTTATCAATAGATCGCACAAAAGTTACTCCCCTTACCCTCCCACCCACAAGGAATATTCCTAGGTACCGGTGGGGAAGGTACCTTCCTACATCTTGATGGATCTTTTCATTCTTCCTCTTCTATTATCACATGACTTGGATAGGAATTCTTGTGATGTTTGGTCACTTAGAAAAAGGCTAATCAACTTCCTAAACTTAGTCATCACTTCTATGAATCCACATAAGTACCTATATTTTCCTACCATGAAGAATAAGTTATCATCTGGAAAAATGTCTTGTGGATCCACTTCTATGACATACACCTTAAAGGTTGTGATCAACCCTATTATCTTCAGCCACCTTGACCATGTACGTGAATGACTCCATAAAAATGTTAAATAGGAGAGGTGTTAGAGAATCAACTTGCCTCACTTAGTTCAAGGAATTAAACATGTGATAGGTAAAACAATTTATCAAGACTAAAAAAGAATGTAGCTTCGATGCATTTCATCAGAATATTGATCCACCTGATAGAGAATTCCATGGCCCCCATGATTTATCATGTCATCTTCAAACCCTCCATACATCATCCTGGCCTTCATGATCATCTCCAATTTTCTTTCATAAAAATCCTATCTTCTTCTCCCCTATGTTTATTCTCTCCATCCCGTCCATAACAAATATGCATTTGCCTCCCCTGAGTCCAATTTATCTACTCGTCACCTTCCTGCATACTCCCTGCTATATATGCTACCAAAAGGGAGGAAACTACATTTGACTTTTTCACGTTGTGCCCCACCTCTAGGTTCCCATCACAATCTTCACCACTAACAAACCCATTGTGTCTGTGTTGTCTCTTTTCACAATCAACACTTGGCAATCTACAATTAGTGCTTGCAAAAACAACAAACTTGAAGAAAAAAAATTGAGGAAGTATATATTATTCAACGTGATAGGTCACCACCATAACTGAGTTAGCAGAAAACCATCCTCCACAACAAAATCCCAATTCCATAATAATGCATTAGCAACACAATCCCATTTCTATATCAATGCACATGTTCCCTCCCTTCCAAGTGGGGGTCAGGTCAGTGGTTGTCTACCTTTATAGTGATACAAGACCTCCTAAGGGTTTCTAATGCTTGGAGGGAGCAAATATGATGGCATATCCATGATTCTCTGCTGTTAAACCCAATTTTGTTGTAGATTTACCTTGTGTTTGGGTACTATCTCAAGCACAAAGCATCATATTTCCCATTCCACACTTATAGCCTCTAGCATGAATTGCAGTTTTTCAGTTGGGTCATATGTCTTATCTTTTTTCTAGTTTTTTGAATACACCATACACATTTTGTCTACTACTAATCATATCTATTATTCGATGTATGGCATACCGCGGGGTTCTGCCCCCCAACCCGCGCCCCCAAATTTGTCAACCTAAGTACTACACAAATCTCCTTTTTGGATCACAAAAGGATCCATTTATTTTTCTACCAGGATCTATCTAGTCAGGTCATAGCTCATTGACTCACGTTATCAATTATATCTATGACATATTGGCAAAAAAAGACTCTATTCTAGTTTATAAAGTACCAAAAAAGGTACCATGCTATTTTTTATTCCTCTCCTTTGACAATTTAATCCCCTACCACACCTCACGTGTGCATCCCTTTCCACGTGTAGGGGTGTATTTTCTCTTTTTGACACAAATTAAACATTCACTTTGCATATGATTTGCAAAGGGGATATATAGGATAGAGAGAAAGCGTGTATGAAAGGGATAAAGATGAAAAATGAAATGGTAGTGTGGGGAGAGAGAATATGGGAAAGATTATACATACTCCATGCTATCCTAATCTTCATCGAACTTCTAATTATTCAACACATCCATCTTCTAATGTCTTTGTGGCACTTTATTCCCACTAAGCATTGTGCTTATAGTGCATCATTGGTGCATATGTTTCCCAACAACATTGTTCTTATTTTTGCTTCCAGTTCATCATTGGTGTATCCCTTCCCCAATGGCTGTGTGTTTATTCACATTATATCCATGATATGTCCATAAGTTTTCTATATGTGCTTAACTTATTCCATTTGGCTACCCTTTCATGCAAGTCAAAGGATCTTTGTTATATCATTGACACATGTTAGGATAAAGCTCATTGCACTTATTCTATCATTTTGTTTGTTTAGGTGCTAATTTTTTATGAACCTACTACATCTCATAGATTGAATGCTTACTTTTTGGATGCTCATTAATTTCAATCCTACAATACTACACGCTTCAAGGTTGATGATTAATCTATACTTTGTTCACTTAGCTATTTTTATAAATGCCTTGTTGAAGTTGCATATTTTATTTCTCTAGTGACAAGATGGTTCTTCTAGTGATCTACATAGGCTTCCTTGATGGTGTATTTCCTTCTCGTCAAGCCCCTAATAGTCACACTCTGTATAGTATCATTTTGACAATCATCATCAAAACAACATAACTTGTGTTTGAAGTACCTCCATTGCTACATCATTGCATGTGTTGATTGTTGTTATTCCTATCACAAATTCCTTTCTAGTGAATATGGAATAGTGATGTTGTTTTATCATCTTCTCCAGACTGATGATGGTGTTCATCGATCTTCTTCAAAGCTCAAGTATTTCCAACAGGTAAAACATAACTTCAAAGGTGGCATCAATAAATCAATTTTGGAGAGTCGTGTCTAAGGGAGAGTAAAAATCTTGTATCATGAGTGACACTTTCTATTTGTGGCATCTTCTTATTTAGTCTAATAAGACCAAGTTGGATGTGTGTTTCACCAATACTCAATCTTGAGAGAGTGTTAGAGTTATTATCATTTAGTTTGTTACATTATATGGGAATGATGTCTTGCCCCATCAGGGTTAAGTTCTGCTTCTGTACTTGCATTCTTTTATATATATAGGATAAGAGTGTACCATCTATCAATAATAAACATACCATTAGCCTTGTATATTATTTATACAATGCTCAACTTCTCAAAAACCACAAACAATAGATTCCCATGCATTAATATATTCTAGGCTTCCTTCACTACTCACTCACAACCCATCCACTCAAACCAGTAGTTGAGGAATCAAATGGGTCTGATATGTTGTATTGTATGTCTTGTGAGGCACTCATATGATGATTGTAGTGGCATACTTTGGATTTTGTTTCATTATTAATATGTAAAGTTCCACTTATTATTTTTTATTCAATATGAGTTAATGAATAAATATGATTATGTCCCAAGAATGTATACCTCAAGGACATGTGATTTTGAGTTGAGGACATTTCCATGAGATCATATGTCCATTCTTGTCTAGGTCCCTAATCATATGTTACTATGCAAATTAGGATAGTAATAATATAACAAGACTAGTATGTGTGTTGACTAATGACTACATCTCATTAGTCATGATATTGGATATCAACTCAAACACATATGTACTTTTTATGAATAAGTGTATTGGGAAAACCCAACTTGAGTATGATACATGGAAGTCATATATGGTAGTTAGAGCCATATCTCATGTGACAGTGGTACTTGTGATCCTTAGGCTTGAAGTAACTAAAGTGATCACATGTTGTTCGGTGTACTTTAGCACTACTTAATGTGACATTGAACAAGGGTTTCCATAAAGTTACTTCTTGGAAGCATTATGTGACATGTGGATGATGGTAAGTGATATAGATGGAATTTGACCCTTCAAATGGAGTGATAGCCTGACCACTAGATGAATGAGTCTATTAAATGCATGACCATGCTCATTTGAGTCGACATATGATGTTGAACTCATATGTATCTGAAATAATATTCATATCAAGAAAAAGTTTGAACATTAAGAGGATGATGTTTCCACGCTTCAGATTCAATAGATTAGATAATTTAAAAACCAAAGTATATTCGCTCGAATGGATCAACGAATCAATCGATTTGTACACATAGAAGGGGTTTTTAAAAGATTTAACAACCCAATTCCGATCACAAAATTGGATAGACCGATCAATGGATAGTTCTTCCAGTTGATTGACTAGACCAGAATCAACTCAATTGCTTGACTGGATAGCTGAGTCTCGATATCGGACCAGATCAACTAAGAAAATGACTGGATGGTCCAATTTTATGATTGGAATAGATCAATGAACGGGCATATTAGATCCAAATTGTTATAACTAGTCCAGTAACCCGACTAGACTTGTCAGTCACCTAACTAGTTGTCTCAAAAGAAGCATGACCTAGTCGAGTCACTTGACTAGACTAAACTATTCGGCCAACTATTTTCCATGAGAAGAAAATTGAAAAGTGGTCATTGCATTTTCGGTTCCTACGGTTTATTAGAAATCTTTCTTCCATACCTCTCCTATGTAAAGGGGCATTGCGACCATGTTTCTATTACACTTTTTGAGACTTGAATCTTAAGCTATCATTACCCACAACTAGAGAGAGAAAAGGAATGATTGTGTAATGTTAACACATTGCAAATAGAAAGGCTTATCCTTTCCATTATCTCTAGGAGCATGATTTGTGTGGAGTTCCCCTCATCTTCATAGACAATTTAGAGATGAAAATGCTTTTGTGACTATTTTTAGTGAGCAACATTGATATATTATTATGTCCTCAATTATTTGTGAGAATGTTGCTAGATCTACACCATGACAAGGTATATCTTACATTGCTTCCTTCCTAATATATCATTGGTTATGAGATCAACTCATGGGAACATGAATCACTTGTTGTATTCCTTACTCTAACATGTCACCTCCACATTCCTAATAGAGGTATAAGTTCCACATCAATCTATGATATATTAGGATTTACATTTTATATTGTGACAATCTGACAACAAATCAAACCGTCACCGGTTAATAATAATGGAATAATCATAAGCAGCGGATTAAAAAAATCACTAAAAATTAAAACTATTTGCAAAGAGATCCATTTCCAGGAAACTCTTAAGAAGAGAACCAAAGTACTACATACATCATGGTTCACATTGTGCATATAATGTACCATCTCATCTCGAGGGTTATATACAACAGTTGCTTTGTGAAAACTATACATAAGCAACACAATACCTTGAGGCATACAAGACAAAATCTCAGATCGTTCATAAAATTGTTACGTACTGACTCCAAGGACCTGAGTGTATATAGACGACACATAGGACTTATATCTACAAGACACGACAGACAACACACTCAACCTCAGATGCTACTGTTGCCCCTGATGTTGTTGTCCTCCCTCTATTGTATTGTCCCTACCACCTCGTCCGCGTCCACCTAAAAATGTTGGTGACCAATGGGGTGAGACCCATGTCCCAGCAAGAGATATAACTCTCCACCAACAATATTTTCATTGCAGATAAATAGTAATAAATTGAGCAGAGGATTCTTTTATATTAATAAGTAGGATTTAATCATTGTTTAAGAAGAATAGAGAAATATCATCTTATGAATCATTGCAGCTATATTTGAAAAAGTAGTAATTCATATATTCATTTTATAAGGAATATGATTAACATGTATAACATCTATCCGTTTAAGTTGCATTAAGAAATGTAACATCAACCAATGATTTCTGTATTCCATCCTTAAGAAAATACGCTACATGGTTGATTACATTATACAATCACACTTACGCCCTAAGTAGATGAGGTATACCACTCATACTCCAACTGACCACTTCGAAGTCAAAATAAGTACCATACAAGGTCAATGGGAGAGCCTTCTGCCATGACCTATGCCGTCTCGGTCAGTGCGAGACCATAAGTAGGACATCTCGTGTCAACTTCTACATATCTTTCTAGGGTATACTAGCAACTTCTCTATAGAGCTACGGCGGCGACTGCACTCTCTTCGGGATTGAGAGATCTCATGTTTATCTACCATCAATCTTGACATTCATCAGCATTAGGAGATTCGTGATACATCCATCCTGACATTTATAATGAAGGAAATCTCACATCAATTCCTCATTAGGGCGTAAGGATATTCGCGCCCATCACCCCCACAGATTCAAAAATATGTGCTCTCCAGGAGATCTCGTGGGAAAACTTGTTTCACCATCACCAACTACTGAAGATGATGGATCTATGGTCAAGGTCCCATTAAAATCTTTATCATATACATCATCATAGCTCATACCTGACTATGATCAACATCTAATGATACCTTCATGGTTAGTATACATGATAACAACCATATCAAATACATATCAACACCATGCAATACAAGGGTAATACCAGTATTCCCTCATTAGGGTTAGGGTTTCCCTTTCTTATTGATTAGGGTTTCAAAATCATACCATCACCCTACATTAGGGTTAGGGTTTCCCTTATTAACCATTTAGGGTTTCAAGATCACATTATCGAGGATCAAACCCTAATTCATACCCTAAACAGATTAGGAGTATTAATGTATGCCCATTGCATGTTTATCACAAAAGTAGGAGTTTCTCTCTCATCCTTACTAGGATGTTGATTACTCCATACTTTATTAAGTTTTCTCAACCTTTCCTTCTAAGTACATTATCCTACTTAAGCCTTATTCATTAAACTCCATACTTCTTAATTTATGACTTGATATAAGACACTTCATGTGTTACTCCATCAAGTAAATTGCATTTAAAATACTTTCCTTCGTACAGGTTTTGAGGTGCTTTCACCATATCTGGTATGAGGTGTATGCTTTCTACCTTAGAGGTGTATGTTTGCTTCCATCTATGTTTTGAGGTGTATGTGTGCTTACCATATCACCCTTGAGGTGTATGTATGCTTCCATATCGAGTTTGAGGTGTATGTGTGCTTCCATCTCGGGTTTGAGGTGTATGTGTGTTTACCATATCACCCTTGAGGTGTATGTATGCTTCCATATAACTTTAGAGGTGTATGTGTCTTCCATATCACTTTAGAGGTGTGTGTGTGTGCTTCACACCATATCGGGCAAAGAGGTGTGTGTTTGCTTCCATATCACTTTTGAGGTGTGTGTGTGCTTCACACCATATTGGGCAAAGAGGTGTGTGTGTGTGCTTCACACCATATCGGGTAAAGAGGTGTCTGTGTGCTTCACACCATATCGAGAAAAGAGGTGTGTGTGTGCTTCACACCATATAATCAAAGAGGTGTGTGTGCGCTTCACACCATATCGAGAAAAGAGGTGTGTGTGTGCTTCACACCATATCATCAAAGAGGTGTGTGTGTGCTTCACACCATATTGGGAAAAGAGGTGTGTGTGTGCTTGACACCACAAATGGGAACCTTTGTCAACCCATTATACAAATCAATAAGGGTGTGGGTTTACAAGGTATATCAGTTTTCCTATCATATAGGGCTACATCACCATATCGGGTTTGAGGTGTGTGCTTCAACCTGATATCACTTTACCTTTGAGGATGTCATCACCATCAACCTCTATACCTTTGTTCATACTATTATAAGTCATGGACAACAGTCCCATGAAGCTTTTAGAACTCAAAGGATCATCAATTATTCAAGAGAAATCGAAATTTCAAGTAGATTAATAAGTATGACAAAATTGAAGGTGCATAATAATTTAAGTGGGTTCAAGTTATATAAACCACCTCAAGAACAACTTCAAAGCTTCAAGCTCCAAAGCTTCACATTCCCAAGGTTGAATATGAACTTCAAAACATCTCTAAATGCAAATAATCAACATGGATAAGCAATTGGTGAAGAAGAAATGAAAGGAAGATCATAACCCTAAAATCATGCTTCAATCCAAGGTTGAACATGATCATGGCCTCACCTTAAGGTTAAGTATTGAGCTCCTTCTTGCTCCTTAGCACCTTTGCATGATACCCTAATATTCTTGCACGATATTCCACCACTCATGCATGATATGCCACCACCCTTGGCCGATATCCCCCTCACTTGTGATCAAAACACTTCACTATGGCCGATATCACCTTACTTGGCCGATACCACCTTACTTGGCTGATATGAACTTGCTATGGATGATACCCAAGGCCCTATGCACGATACCACTTCACTCCTGCACGATACAAGGACCCTTTGCACAATACCATAGGGAAGGAGGGTGGTAAGATTCAAAAATTTTCACTAAGGGGTGAAAGAAGGGGTATATATACTTAGTGTTCATGAAGAAGTGTGAAAATGAGGTGTCATCAAATTGAGCTACTAGGTTCCACATGTCCATGCATGGTTGACACGTGTACATGCATGAATTAACATTAATCTTGACATGCAAAACTCTTGAGGATAATCTAGGGATGAATTTTGTCCATTACCTATCCCTTTGAATAAAATATATCAACTGGATCACCACTTTATTCACAACCTAATACAACTTTTCTAAGGAAGTTGTAAACTAATACACTTCACTTCCTTGAGGTTCTTTGCACATCATGGGATTTTCTAAGAGTCCAGAAAACGATATGAGACTCCCCCTATGGCTCCATGGCCGATAGGCTCTCATATAAAAGCTTTTCCACTTGATACAACTCAAGTTAGGGTTTCATATTCAACCCTTTTCTTGGTCATTTCATAACCAAGAGTACCATCACTCATAATTGATTTAAACATGGTGTACCCCCCTTTATCTCTTGTCTATATAATACTAGGAGGGAGTAGGGACACTCTAGAGGTGGTAATTTACATATTAAACCTACATTTTGGGTAAATTACAATTTGTACCAAAATTGGTGCACAATGCACTAACATTATTCAAACAAGTTGCAACTTGAAATTTAGGCTTTTCAAAAGCCATACTTTAGCATCATTCTCTCTCTTATGATGCTAAAACACATGAGGTACATTCAACATGTGATATTTTTCCCAAATCCCTAACAGGGATTTCATCCCCGAAATCTCAAGAGAAAAGAGAAGGGTACTTCCTCCTCATCTCTTCCTCTAGCTCCCATGTGGCTTCATCAACACCATAGTAATGCCATAGAACTTTCACAAGAACTATGTCTTTCTTTTTCAACTTCTTCATTCTTCTATCAAGAATCATCATTGGACCTTCCACATATGATATATCCTTATTTAATTCAACCTATATAGGTTGCAACACCAACTCTGTATCGGGATGACACTTTCTTAGCATAGATACATGGAACACTGGAGGTAGTCTATGTAGCTCAGGAGGAAACACCAACTTATAAGATACCTTTCCCATCTGTGCTTTCACTGGATAAGGACCCATAAATCTTGGAGCTAACTTACCCTTTTTCCCAAATCTGAGAACACCTTTCCAAGGAGAGACTTTGAGATACACCCCGTCTCCAACTTGGAATTCTAAAGGTCTACGATGCTTATCAACATAAGACTTCTATCTATCCTGGGCAGCTTTCAACTATTGTTGTATTACTTTAATCTTCTCAGTCGTTTGTTATACTAGTTCAGGACCCAGAAGTTGGTATTCTGATGTTTCATACCAACATAAATGAGATCTACACCATCTACCATATAAGGCTTCATATGGTGCCATATCAATACTAGTTTGGTAACTGTTGTTGTAGGAAAACTCTATCAAGCTCAATTGTATGTCCCAACTTCCTAGAAATTGAAGAACACAAGCTCTAAGCAAGTCTTCCAAAGTATGTATAGTTCTTTCAGATTGCCCATCGGTCTGAGGGTGGAATGTTGTACTAAACTTCAACTGAGTACCCAATGCTTTATGTAGTTGTTCCCAAAAATGACTTGTAAACTGGGGACCTTTATCAGATACAATTGTAGCTGGAACCCTCGTGTAATCGTACTATCTCATCTATATAGATCTGTGCTAGTTTCTCAACAGTATAGGTTGTTTTGACAGGAAGAAAATGTGATGACTTAGTCAACCTATCAACTATCACCTAAATGGAATCATGACTTTTGGCTATTCTAGGTAAAGCAACCACAAAGTCCATGGTCACGTGATCCCATTTCCATTGTGGTATAGATAAAGGTTGCAATGTTCTTGTGGGCTTTTGATGTTCAACTTTAACCTATTGACATACTGGACACCGCATCACAAACTCAGCTACATCCTTCTTCAAACCAGGCCACCGATACATATCTTTTAAGTTATGATACATTTTGGTACTCCCTGGATGCATTGCATACATGGACAAATGAGCTTTCTCCATGACTAGCTTCCTTAAGTCATCGACATCAGGTACTGCCATCCTACCATGGTAACAGACTACCTCATCCTCTGACTTATGAAAACCATCCCATTTCTCACTACCATACTCTGACCTGATCTGCCAAATCACAGTATTAGCATGTTGTGCCTTTTTGGTCTGTTGTTTTAGAGTAGGTTTCACATGCATCTCTGCTAACAATCCAGCTAACACAGACACTTTAAGTTGTACATTTTTTTGCCTCAAAGAGACAAGCATGTCTCGTTTAAAGCACACTAAAGAGTTCAACTATGCTTTATCTATGGGTGGTGATGATGATTTTCTATTTAGTGCATCTGCCACTACATTAGCCTTTCCTGGATGATGATCAATTGTACAATCATAGTCTTCGATTAACTCCATCCAGCGGCGTTGTCTCATATTTAACTCGTGTTGTGAGAATATGTACTTTAAATTCTTATGGTCTGTGAAAATATGAAATGTTTCTCCATAGAGATAATGTCTCTAGATCTTCAATGCATGAACTACTACAGCTAATTCTAGATCATGCGTCGGATAATTCTCCTCATATTTCTTAAGTTTTCGGGAAGAAAAATAAACTACATATCACTCTGCATCAACACACATCCTAGACCATTCTTATAGGCATCACAGAAAAAATATATCCCTTTCCCTGCTCAGGTAAAGCTAACACAGGTGCACTGGTCAACCTTTCTTTCAAAAACTAGAAAGAATGCTAACACTTGTCATTCCAGACAAAAGGAACTTCCTTCCTGGTCAAATTTGTTAGGGGTAAGGCTATAGAATTGAAGTCTTTAATAAAACTCCTGTAATAACCTACCAGGCCTATGAAACTGTGAATCTCAGTCGGTGTCTTGGGCTATTCCTACTCTAACACAGATTCCACTTTCTGTGGATCAACACGAATTCCTGAAGCTGATATAACGTGTCCAAGAAAAGACACATATGACAACCAAAACTCGCACTTGCTAAACTTAGCATATAGCTTGTGCTGCCTCAACAATGTCAGGCTTGACGAAGGTGTTGTTCATGTTGTTAACCATATCTATTGTATATCAGAATGTCATCTATGAAGACCACTACAAATTTATCAAGGAATGGCTGGAAGATTCTATTCATCAGCTCGATGAATGCAGTCCGTGCATTAGTTAGTCCAAATGACATAACTACAAACTCATAATGACCATACCTTTTCCTGAAGGTTGACATAGGTATGTCACTCTCCTTGATATGAAATTGATGATATCATGACCTTTGATCTATCTTAGAGAATATGGTTGCACCACACAACTAGTCAAACAGAT
The DNA here is from genome assembly GCA_963693085.1 of Alisma plantago-aquatica. Lineage (NCBI taxonomy): Eukaryota > Viridiplantae > Streptophyta > Magnoliopsida > Alismatales > Alismataceae > Alisma > Alisma plantago-aquatica. Next base: position 995,247,995 of record OY856410.1, on the reverse strand, counting down.
CATCTATCCTTGGCAGAGTATATTTGTTCTTAATATTCACCTTGTTAAGTTGTCTATAGTCTATGCATAATCTCATAGATCCATCCTTCTTTTTAACAAAAAGAACTGGAGCACCCCATGGGGAAGTAATCGGTCAAATCAAACCTTTCTCAAGCAACTCTTGTAAATGTTTCCTAAGTTCTGCCATCTCAACTGGTGACATCCTATAAGGTGTTTGAGCTATAGCTTGTGTACCCGGAATTAGATTAATCTCGAAATCAATCTCTCGAGGTGGAGGAATGTCTGGAAATTCTTCAGGAAACACATCCTCGAATTCCCTGACAACAAGAACTTCAGAAAGACTAGGACTCTCTACTCAGGTATCTACCACATGTGCCAAGAATGCAAAACATCCTTATCTCATCAACTTTTCTACTACCATAGTTGACACTAGATACGTTGGAAGAATCTTTCTGTTCCCCTGAAAGACCCATGTCCCACCATTTTTTGTGAACATAGCTTTCTTGGAACCAAAATCCAAGACAACCTTATACTATTCTAGGGTGTCCATCCCAAGAATTATGCCAAACCCATACATCTCAAGTGGTATAAGATCCACCTGAATGTTATGTTCAGAAATGGAAAGAACACATGGAGAACATACGTCCCGCAATACTGTAGATCCTGCTAATGGAGTTTCTAATAACAGATTGTCTACTCTATGACTGATAGTCATATTGCAGTCATGAATCACTTCTTGAGTGATAAAGGAATGCATAGTGCCCGGGTCAATCAAAACAGATACGAAGCAAGATGAAGACATATCAGAATGAAATAATTATATATAACTTGTCATGACTCATGGGTTAACCACTGCCTCTGACTGATTCATAGCATAGGATCTCACCATTGATGGTTGTCACCCACACGTCCTGTGGTGGGCACAAAAGAACCAAATTGGGATGCCTATCCACGTCCTCGTGTGCCACTTCTAAATTGTTTCTTCTGAGAGCCTTGTTGACTCTGCCTCGGTGGTTGGGTTACATTCTTATCTCCAAATGGACAATCCCTCATCAGATGACCTGGCTTCCGACACTGGTAACATGTTAGGTTTTCCCATTTCGACCTAGATGGTCCTATTACTAACATTGATGCCAAACTATGGGCTCTACTTGGAGGTAGACTACGACCTTTACCCTTGTTGGATGTCCATTGTGTCTGAGCACTGAACCTCTGTGGTGCTATTGGTGCAAAAACCTTGGTTTCTTAAAACTTTTAGACCTCTATCTTTGGAACTGTGTATGCACTTTCCAACTGTTAGCTTCACGTTTCTCAGTCACGGACCTTTCTATCTACCTAACTGACTCCACAAAGGTGGAAAACCTCTCTCTATTCTCTAGAGAAGATGTAGGTGTGGTTAGATCAGCATTCAAACCGTTCTCAAAATGCCGAATCCTCTCCTCATATGTAGTAGCCATGTATGGACAAAATCGTAGAGGCTCCATAAACTTAGCTTCATACTCACTAATGTTCATTGGTCCCTGCCTAATCCGCTCAAACTACGAGATTTTCTCGTCCAGATAAGTCTTGGGAAAGTATCTACTAACAAACTCACATCGGAATTCTCTCTATTCAACCTCAATACCTAGTCATTTCTCTTCCTCAATGGCCCACCAGTGGACAACACTTCCTTTTAATAAGAACACACCATGCTTAACTTTCTCAGTTTCGGGAATGTTGAGGATTCTAAATTCTTTCTCCAACTCTGTAAGCCATGAATCTACGTCTGCTGGGTCAACTGTACCGGCATATACGGTGTCTCCTACCCGATGTAACTATTTAAAGGTCTTACCATATCCATGTCCCTCATTGGGAGCTGGTGCCCTAGGTGCAGGTGTTGGCATTTGGTCTACCATATGCATCATTATATTCATGAACTATCCAAACAGAGCATGAAAAGCTGGGTTTTCTATTGAAGCTTGGTCAAGTTGGGGATTTTCAGGTACTAGTTCCTCCCTAGCCTGATCCCTTGCACCTCCTCCTGGTGCAGCAACACTGCTTTCAACAACATGTTCTTCGTGTGATCCAACCATCTTTAAGATTTACTTATTCTCCTATATGAGCAGAAGTCACTATCAGATAAACTAGATAACACTTAGAACAAACTCAACAACCTTAATCCTATGTCTCTGTCGACTCAGCAAACCTTAGGCTCTGATACCAAAATTTTGTGATGATCTAACAACAAATCAAACTGTCACCAGTAAATAATTGCGGAATAACCATAAACAGTGGATTAACAAAAATCACTAAAAATTAAAACTATTTGCAAAGAGATACATTTCTAGGAAACTCTTAAGAAGAGAACCAAAGTACTACATACATCATGGTTCACATTGTGCATATCATGTACCATCTCATCTCGAGGGTTACATACAAAAGTTGCTTTGCCAAAACTATGCATAAACAACATAAAACCTCGAGGCATACAAGCCAAAATCTTAGATCATTCATAAAACTAGTACATACTGACTCCAAGGAACTGAGAGTATAGAGATGACACATAGGACTTATATCTACAAGACATGACATACAACACACTCAACCTGAGATGCTAATGCTGCCCCTGATGCTGTTGTCCTCCCTCTGTTGTATGGTCCCTACCTCCTCATCTGTGTCCACCTAAAAATGTTGGTGACCAACGGGGTGAGACCCATGTCCCAGCGAGAGATATAACTCTTCGCCAACAATATTAACATTGTAGATAAATAGTAATAAACTAAGAAGAGGAGTCTTTTATATTAATAAGTAGGATTTAATCACTATTTAAGCAGAATAGAGCAATATCATCTTATGAAGCATTGTAGCTATATTTGATAAAGCAGTAATTCATCTATTCATTTTATAAGGAATATGAAGAACATGAATAACATTTATCCATTTAAGATGCATTAATAAATGTAACATCTACCAATGATCTGTATTCCATCCTTAAGCAAATACGCTACATGGCTGATTTCATTTTACAATCACACTTATGCCTTGAGGAGATGAGGTATACCGCTCATACTCCAACCGACCACTGTGAAGTCAAAATTGGTACCATACAAGGTCAATGGGAGATCTGGCTGCCATGACCTCTGCCGTCTCGGTCAGTGCGAGACCACAAGTAGGACATATCATGTCAACTGCTACATTGCTTTCTAGGATATACTGACAACTTCTCTATAGAGCTACAACGGCGACTGCGCTCTCTTAGAGATTGAGAGATCTCGTGTTTATCTACCATCAATCCCGACATTCATCATTATCGGGAATGATTGTGATACATCCATCCCGACATTTGTAATGAAAGAGATAGCACATCAATCCCTCATTAGGGCATAAGGATATTCACGCTCATCACCCCCACATATTTAAAAATATGTGCTCTCCAGGAGATCCCGTGGGAAAACCTATTTAACCATCACCAGCTACTGACGATGATGGATCTATGGTCAGGGCACTACATGACAAGATTCCACTTGATTAATTAAGTGCATTGCCGTATTATTTTAGCATCAGTCAAGTTTTAAAACATGAATTATTAAAGAAAATGCTACAAAGAAAGGTGTAATACATGTATCAAGTACTTTTCAAATCTTTAAAACACATATAACATTTAGGATCTGATGTAAGGATTTTGAGTCACTTTTATAGACTTGTTTTACATGTGTTTTATGTGTTTATTAGTCACTTTTGTGGTTAGTATCGCATGATTCATTCGCCTTAGTCTATAATCTCATTTCGTATCAAATCTCTCATATTTTATCTTTTTGGTCATAAATGTTCATATTGATATGTTCTAGCATAGCTAATTTGGATTTATCTTGCAATTTCAGGAAGAACACATATATACAGTTGTCGATACCATCGACATCTGTCGATAGTATCGACACAGTCACATTGAGACAGCCGCAAGGAGCCAAGATGAGTTGATACCATCAAATGGGAGGTCGATGGTAGCGAGATACCTACAGTGAGCCAGCAATCAACTGGTCAATACTATCGACACAAAAGTCGATACTATCGACATTGCACAGCTTCAGCGTCAGAATGGTGACAAAATCGACACCTAAAGGTGTCGATACCGTCGACCCATGTCTATGGTATCGAGTCTGCATCAGGCGGAATGTCAGAGAAAAAAGAGAACGAGATGATTCTATGGCGGGTCGATACCATCGACCCGTGTCGATGGTATCGACGCCGTTAGATCAGTGTTTGTTTCAAATCGGCCTGAATCGGACGGGGGTGATTTTTTGGTGACCTAAAGTGGTCCATATACCTAATTTCGGCGGCCCTAAGTAGGGTATCACATCATTAGCCGCTGCACAAGTCCTGAGGAGAGGTGGAGAGAAGAACGGAGCCCAGAATCATGCATCGATCGTTATGAGAGGCGCAAAAGATGTTTCCCACCGCCAGAAGGCTGTAGATCATACACTCTACGTCAAGGAACGCCCGAGTGTTCTTCGTTCAGGGGTTTACATCACTTTCTTTCACATTTTCTCCATGTTTACCCTTTCTCTCATCATGTCTTTCATTGAGATGAACATGCGAGGCTAATCCCCTTTCTCTTTAGGACTGGGAGTAGCCCGGGTAATCGTTGTATGACATTTTTACCATAGTAATTCATATTTTGTCTCTTAAATCCATGGTATGATTTCGTTTTCTCCATTATATCATTATGATTGATCACCCTAATGATAATCTAATGCCTTTAATTACTTTGAAAGAAGAATTAACGGTTGAAAAGAGATGAAATTCACATTAACTAATAAATCCTTTGAACAAGGTGATGTACGGTTAATGGTGGAAACCCAGAGTTTGGTCTTCATGCACCTAGTTTAGGGAATAGGTTACTACTACCATGGAACCGACCTAGATTTAAGTAGTGAATTGTATCACGACATTGAACAATTCTAAATACAGGCCACTACCCAGAATGAGAGATGGATTTGATTAATTATATAGGAATGAATACAACGAGAACCCACGGTGAAACTGCAATCCTAAATATTTTCCATCTAAATTGATTAAACTAAACATTTAATCGATTGCTTTGTTTTCTTTTATTTTTCTTTTACTTACAATCAACTCTTAACTTTTTTGCTTGGTCTAGATGATCGCGAGTAGTTAGTAAGTAGTCTACTGACAGTTCAGTGTCCCTATGTTTGACTCAGGCCTCACAAAGGCCTATATTACTCTGACACGTGCACTTGCGTTATACGCACGGTAAAATATTGTCAAGTTTTTGGCTCCGTTGCTGGGGACACGACAACTGTCAGCACTATGAGTGCTGCAAGCGGCCACTCTAGGCCATATTTTATTTTATTATTGTTTTTTTTTTTAATTCATCGTTTATCTTTCATATTTAGCAATCGTCTAGCACTATACTGAATCAAATTTATTACCTTTCAGGTACCAGTGCATGGTGAAGATGCCTAGCACAGACTACACACTGCCATCACCAGAGGTTCCACCATTGGGATCAGACGACGAAGAGAACAATATTCACGATCAACCTGAGGATATAGATTCAGACTCTGAACTAGAAGCCATGGCTGAGGAACAAACAAAATGGGAGAAGATAAAGGCTTCTTCCTCATCAACATCAAAGGAGCCGATAAAAAAATAGGCAATTAACATTCCAACCTATAAGATTGATCCAACACTAATAAACTTGGTCAAGTCTCAAGCATTTCACGACATGAAGAATGAAGACCCAGTTGCCCACATCAGCACTTTCGTGGAAAATTGCGACATGATTAAGATAGATAGGTTTCACAGGAGACACTGTATTTGAAGTTGTTCCCCATATCTCTTGCAGGTAATGCACAAGAATGGTTGCATAACCTTGATGATGAGACCGTCCAGACTTGGGATCAAATGATCGAGGTTTTCTTCGAGAGATTCTTTCCACCAGAGAAAACCAATGACCTAGTACAGAAGATTCATAATTTCTATCAAAGGGCTGGGGAGACATATTCTGAGACATGGGAGCGCTTTCAGATAATGATGCGGAAGTGCCCACATCACGGGCTAGATAAAGAAAAACAAGTGAAGATCTTCTACTTTGCTTTAAATGAGCACGACAGGAGTAATCTAGACTCAATAGGTTCTGGTTTCTTCTTGAAAAACACTGGCACTAGGTGTTGGGAAATCCTGAAGAATATGGCCATAAAGCAATCATGGGGCAACAGAGACACACCAGAATAGGTTTGAGTTGCAGGTGAGTCAAAAGCCATCAAAGAATTGAATGACAAATTATTTCTCCTAGCCAAGAAACTTGTTGAGAGAGAGGAAGAGTCCGAAAAGGAGACCCAAGTTAAATTCCTTCAACAACAGGGCTATCAGAACAATGATTACGCTTGGAGGAAGGACATAAAATTCTCATGGAAGGATCCAAAAAACTTTCTACAAGGCCCGGATGCAAAACCACACGCTACTGTGGAGGACAAAAGCACCAAATTGATCACCCAGGTAGTGAAACAAAATTAAGAGATGATGAACATGTTCAGTAAGCAGTTATAGTCCCAGGGTGAGATTTTGACTAAATTTGGGAAGACATTGCAAAGTCATGGAGCGCAGATGAGGACACTAGAGACGACAATGACTCAAATCATCAATGAAGTGGAGGCCATGAAGCATGTGAATCAACAAAGACCGACTGGTAATTTAGAGTCTGCTCAAGTACATCATCAAGTGAAATATATATCTATGATTAAGGAGACAGAGTCACCAGTGGGGGAGGTCTATGAAAAGGGCAAAATGCATTTTGAAACAGAGGCTAAGCCCAGGGTGCCATACCCCCGTAGCTTATATGGACTACCATGTGGATATTTCCCATTCAAGAAATCCCAACAAGAACCCATCACATCATGCCCACATCTAGGCAAGAGGAGCAGGTAAAGGTGACATTACATAGTGAAGTCACAACTGCCGAGAAGGATGAGCAGCCATGAGTCACACCCACCATGAATGATGTGTTGAAGCCTACGCCAGAGGGTGACAGCGAAGCAGGCTTAGGGGATGAGACCCCAAATAGCCCATATGTGCCACCGCAAAAGCGCATAAAAGAGCGAAGCGTGCCATTTCAGGATATTTAGAAGTCGAAGAAGGAGCATAGACACTACAAGAAGTTCTTAGAGATGTTTAGGAAGCTCCATATTAATATTCTGTTAGTGGAAATGATAGAACATATTCCAACATATGGGAGGTTTATTAAGGATATCATCACCAAGAAAAGGCGGATAAAAGACATTGACGTTTGTGTTGTGAATGAGACGGTGAGCTCACTTATCCATGAGAGTTTACCAAAGAAGATGAAAGATCCCGGGAGATTCTATATACCGTGCTCAATTGGTGGCCATCACTTTCCGTATGCACAATGTGATTCAGGCGCTACCATAAACCTTATGCCGTTATCCACGTTCCAAAAGCTTGGATTGAAGATACTTAAGAAATCTGCCATGACTATTGAGTTGGTGGATGGGTCTAAAGTTAAGCCATATGGGCTGGGTCTGTGAGGATATACTTTTCAAGGTCGACAAATTCATCTTTCCCATGAATTTCATTGTCATGTACATGCCACAACTAAAGGTTTGTGAGATGCTACTGGGTAGGCCATTTGAAGTGACGGGTGATGTTATCATTGTTATTAGGAGAGGGGTCTTGAAATTAGGAATTGACCAGGAAACAGTTGAGTTCAAACTGCCAAGTGATCCCCTAGGAACACTTCCCAATGCCCCAAGTTGATGAGCCTGATTTTGTCTAGCCTAAGGCGTTAAAGCAGGGCGCTTGTTGGGAGGCAACCCAACCATCAATAGTTTTAATTTTAGTTTCTTCATTTTCTTCTACATTTGTAAGTTAGTTTTGTTTAATTTCATTTTTGGTGTAAAAATGATACCTTAATCGTTTGTTCAATGTGTAGAACTGAGTTAGAATCGATACCATCGACCACAGTGTCGATGGTAGCGACGTGGGTATAGGGAAGTGGTTGTAGAAAATTTTCTGAGTCGATACCATCGACAGCCTCATCGATGGTATCGACTTACCATCAGTGACTTTGAAGAAAAAGATAGCTCTGTGTCGATAGTATCGACTACGAAGTCGATACTCGCGAGATCCCTGAAGATTTACAGAAGAATTTGTCCCAGTGATCTCGATACCATCGACGGCCTTGTCGATGGTATCGACACGACAATAGTAAGGAAGCGGTGCCCAGGCCTCGTGAGGGTACTCGAACCACACAGAGTCGATACCATCGACACACAAGTTGATAGTATCGACGCGACACGTCACCGATCCACGATAACAAATCAACAGAGCCCACCATTTTCAGAAGTCTATCCGTGGGATGGGTCGATACCATCGACCCGTGTCGATAGTATCAACACGTCACCGATCCGGGCCCCCATATCCAGCAATCGACAACCGTCGGTACTCACAAAGAGTGGACCGTGCCTCCAAGTGTCGATACCATCGACACCCCATCGATGGTATCGACGGAGCAGCAGTAGCGATGGGATCAGTTATAAAAGGAAGGGTTGTTTCTCAATTCTCTTCACACCTTCAGAGCTTCTTCCTTCACCTCGTGCTTTGAGCATTGTTGAGCGAACAAAGGCCTTAATTGAGAGTCAAGGGATCGAGATATCTTCACTGAGCTTTGCACCGAACGGAGATCGTCTTCTCCAACCTTCATCAAGCTCTATTTCTTATTCCCCCTTTCTTTCTGTGCATGATGGTGCGGACGACAGGAACTTCTTCATCTTCACAGGCGGCCCCTATGGAGATTGAGACATTTGTTCCTCCACCAGCTGACTCCACTCCTCACCCGAGGTTCATTAATCCATCGGCGGACGTAAGGAAGACATACGAGGAGCTGCTCAAGCAGAAAGCTGAGCCAACCCGATATGTTGATCGCGCCATGATCCATGACCTCGAGTTCAAGGCCAATCTCACCTATGTCCTTCAGGGGCAAGAAGAGCATACGGGCAGGAGGTCTGATGAGGTCCAGTACCATGCTGAAGGTCATCCCTTTTTCGATGAGTGGCCGACGTACAAAGAACTGGTGGCGGAGTTTATGGCATCGCTCGACATATGCCTCCTGCCTAACGACCTTATTGCCAACGATAGGGAATGGATCAAGGGCCGAGTTTCTTTCCGGCTCTACAACAACAACTACACCCTCACCCTCCAATAGTTCAATTCAATCTACAATTGGTATCATTCCCCAAATCAGCACAGGAGGCCGGACAACTGAACGGATTATGATGAAATCTTTGCCCAGCTAGTGACCGCACCTCCAGGCAAGTTCGTCAGTTATCATAATGCAGCTGTAGATGATTTTGAGCATCCATTTGTGTTGATTCTGCATCGCATGTTGTGCACTACTCTATTTGCTCAAGGCGATCTTTCTCTCAGTAAGTTTTAGGAGACAGACTTGTTCTTTCTTTATAAGCTGTTGAAATGAGAAGAGATCAACTGGGTGCATTTTTCTTAACGTGTGTGTTGGCCATGCAGAGGAGTACTAGATGAACCCCTATCCACTTTGGGGGGCTTATCACACCGCTCGCTCTCTATCTTGGGTTGGATTTTTCTTAACTCACTCCACTGGTCAATAGGAATAAAGTCAACCCGCATCACCTACATCGCTCCAATCTTCTTACGCTCTGTGATGGCGTGGTCTATGCACATTGCCATGTCAACCAGGAGTACCAAGATTGCGTGCTTCCAGATCCCGTCTTCCACATCCAGGGAGCTCAACACTTTCGGTGGCCCATAATTGCCATTGACGACTCTGACGAATAAGAAGACGGTGATGACAACGACAACGACAATGACGAAGGCGACGAGCATGAGGAGGAAGAGGAGGCTTTCACTCCTCTTCGTGCACGTGTGGCACCGCAGAAGCGTCCACGCTTCCACCCAGATGCATCATCATCTTCACAGCCTCCACCACCACAACCCTCTCAACAAGGAGAGGATGTCTATTCTATGCAGGGAATGAACTCCATGCTGCAGGAGATCCAGCAGACCCAACAACAACACACCACCTCTTTCATCGGTATTCAGGATACTATGAACCAACTATTCTTAAATCAGTAGGCCATCTATGAGAACAAGCGCCTCCTCCTCTCCAACCAAGAAAATATTCATGAAAGGTTTCATAGGATGGAGATGCAACAACAACCATTCTATGATCATTACTGGTGCCAAAAATACTTCGGGGGATATCCGCAACCTCCACCCATGCCCCCATATGATCCAAATTTCCAGGGGCAATATCCATCATGGGATCCCACCGCCCCGCAGTACCCACCACCTGAACAATGAATGATATCACTGTTCCACCTGTTAAGATTGTTTTTGACTATGAGGCCATAGTCGAATTCAAGCTTAGGGGGGGGTAGATGGAACAGTTTCTATCTTTTTCTATCTTTTATTTTTACTTTTTATCATTTATTGCATTTTCTTTTATTCTAGCAATTTTCTTAGTTTTTAGGGTCCACATGCTATCTGGTGTATCTGTGGATGTCTAATTAATGTGCCATCTCTTTGTTTGTCACATGGGAGTCATGGGTCAATTTGAAAATTGTTAATGAAATTGCAAGCTTGCTTTGTTTGAACTTGAGCATATGACTTAAGAAAATAATTGGGTTTGTCAACTTTAAAACATAAAACCACAACTGTGCATGCCTATGATTCAAGAAAAGTGGACGAAATTAGATGTTGAGCCTAAACTAACCAAATGGTAATGAGACTTTAATCTGAAATGAAGAGAGAGAAACCTCTTGATTTTACGCATGTCAGTAAGGAGGGACATATAATATCTTCCAATGGTACTGTCAATTAATCTTGTGATCTATCCACTTCATCTTATCTACACTCCACCATAATAATTGGGAGTACTATATAGTTTGTCATCTCTTGATTGCATATCATGTAGATAGGATTACATTGTAGTTAGTGTTTATAATTGTTGCATTAAGAAAAAAAAAGAAAAAAATGTTGCATTATAATCCTGCATTCAAACATTTTAGAGTGCATGTCAATGTCATTTTAGTTTCATTTTGCATGATTTTAATCATCTTGTACAATGATGTGTCTTGCTTCTTCTGCAAATAAAGGACTTATTTCATACTCTCTAAAAAGTAAGAAAAAAATAAGAAAAAAATAGTAGATATCTGAACAAGCCCAAGACAAAGCTATTGAAAATTTCATCTTGTTCTATTAAGCAAGATAAGGGCTTGAAAAAAAAATGAAGATCATAGGGAGAAGGGAATTTGTTCATATGCATAATAAGAAGAACAAGCACATGTGTAGTTCTATAGATATTCTTTCTCTCATTGGGATAGAATGATACTGCATGCATCATTCCACTTAAATGTAGCATTAGGACATTTTCACATGCATTTTGCATCATGATAGGTCATTAATTTTTGTGTGCATGATTGACTATTATGTGCTTCCATTTCTTCCACAACCACCTATTCCATCCACCCGTTGCTCTAATTGGTAGGCCACCCGTGATTATCTCCTCTTTCATTAATATCAGGAGATCCTCTTCCATTTAAATGGTAGTTAGGAAATGAGAAACGTAGATAGAAGATCACAAAGATTCACCAAGCCTGAACCGATGGATTTTATTATATTAACTGCCTTATTTGATAGTGTTCATCAATCTTGTGTTGGATATCTCTTATGGATGATCATTGTCGCCTAGAGGGTAATTACCATTCTGTGGTTAGTGAGGGCCAGTATGTGAATGTCTGGTGGGGATCATATGGTAATGTCTATTTTGATAATATGTTCTTTAGTTGACCCTCACAATTTTATTCTATAGCTTTATTGATTGAGGACGAGCAATGTTTAAGCTTAGGGGAGTTTGATGTGAGGATTTTGAGTTGCTTTTATAGACTTGTTTTACACGCGTTTTATGTGTTTATTAGTCACTTTTGTGGTTAGTATCGCATGATTCATTCACTTTAGTCTATAATATCTTTTCGTATCAAATCTTTTATATTTTATCTTTTTGGTCATAAATGATCATATTGATATGTTCTAGCATAGCTGATTTGGATTTATCTTGCAATTTCAGGAAGAATGAATATACACAGTTGTTGATACCATCGACATTCGTCGATAGTATCGACATAGTCATAGTGAGACAGTCGTAAGGAGCCAAGATGAGTCGATACCATCGACTGGGAGGTCGATGGAAGCAAGATACCTACAGCGAGCCAACAATCAACCGGTCGACACTATCGACACAAAAGTCGGTAATATCGACATTCCACAGCTTCAACATTGGAATGGTGACAAACCCAATGCCTAAAGGTGTTGATACCATCAACCCACGTCGATGGTATCGAGTCTGCATCAGGCGGAACATCAGATAAAAAAGAGAATGAGTCGATACTATGGCGGGTCGATACCATCGACTCGCGTCGATGGTATCGACGCATCAGATCAGTTTTTGTTTTAGATCGGCCCGAATCGGACGGTGGTGATTTTTTGGCGACCTAAAGTGGTCCATATACCTAATTTCGGCATCCCTAAGTAGGGTATCACGTCATTAGCCACTGCACAAGTCCCGAGGAAAGGTGGAGAGAAGAACGGAGCCCAGAATCATGCCCTGATCATTCCGAGAGGCGCATAAGATATTTTCCACCGCTGGAAGGCTGTAGATCTCACACTCTACGTCAATCCCTTGTCTCATTACTGGGAATTCTCATCCCTCAAAATTATCATCATCATGATTACTATATCCGGGTATTCAAACCCTTAGTTCATCGTTGAACATTGTTACCACTTTTCAAGTAACTATTACCTCTAGGTCCTCAGACCAATGTATACATGATACTTGTTACACAAGCATATCACATGGCTCACAAGACCCATTTAAACATATTGTTACCTCTCACTAGGCAACAAATAATCACATGGCTCACAAGGCCCATTAAAATCTTTATCATATAAAACATCATAGCTCATACCTAACTATGCTCATCATCTCATGATACCTGTATGGTTAGTATACATGATAACAACCATATCAACATCATGCAATACAAGGGTAATACCACTATTCCCTCATTAGGGTTAGCGTTTCCCTTTCTTATCAATTAGGGTTTCAAAATCATACCATCACCCTACATTAGGGTTAGTGTTTCCCTTATTAACCATTTAGGGTTTCAAGATCACATTATCAAGGATCAAACCCTAAGTCATATCCTACATAGATTAGTAGTATTAATGTATGCCCATTGCATGTTTATCACAAAAGTAGGACTTTCTCTCCCATCCCTACTAGGATGTTGATTACTCCATACTTTATTAAGTTGGATCAACCTTTCCTTCAAAGTACATTAGCCTACTTAATACTTATTCATTAAACTCCATACTTCTTAATGTATGACTTGATATACGACACTTCATGTGTTACTCCATCAAGTAAATTGCATTTAAAGTGTTTTCCTTCATACGGGTTTTGAGGTGCTTTCACCATATCGGGTATGAGGTGTATGCTTGCTACCTTAGAGGTGTATGTGTGCTTTCATCTCGGTTTTGAGGTGTATATGTGCTTACCATATCACCCTTGAGGTGTATGTATGCTTCCATATCGAGTTTGAGGTGTATGTGTGCTTCCATCTCAGGTTTGAGGTGTATGTGTGCTTACCATATCACCCTTGAGGTGTATGTATGCTTCCATATCACTTTAGAGGTGTATGTGTCTTCCATATAGCTTTAGAGGTGTGTGTGTGTGCTTCACACCATATTGGGCAAAGGGGTGTGTGTTTTCTTGCATATCACTTTTGAGGTGTTTGTGTGCTTCACACCATATCGGGCAAAGAGGTGTGTGTGTGCTTCACACCATATCGGGCAAAGAGGTGTGTGTGTTCTTCACACCATATCGGGCAAAGAGGTGTGTGTGCTTCATACCATATTGGGCAAAGAGGTGTGTGTGTGCTTCACACCATATCGGAAAAGAGGTGTTTGTGTGCTTCACACCATATCGGATTAGACCCTTATGCTCATGCCCCTTCAAACCTTCATGGCTTTGACCTACCCTTCAACATGTGTTAAGTAGCAGGATAGACAACTGGTTGAACCTTTGTCAACCCATTATACAAATCAATAAGGGTGTGGGATTACAAGGTATATATATTTTCCTATCATATAGGGTTACATCACCATATCGGGTTCGAGGTGTGTGCTTCAACCTGATATCACTTTACCTTTGATGATGTCATCACCATCAACCTCTATACCTTTGTTCTTACTATTCTAAGTCATGGACAACAGTCCCATGAATCTTTTAGAACTTAAAGGATCATCAATTATTCAAGAGAAATCGAAATTGCAAGTAGATCAACAAGTATGACAAAATTGAAGGTGCATAATAATATAATTGGGTTCAAGTTATATAACCCACATCAAGAACAACTTCAAAGCTCCAAGCTCCAAAGCTTCATGTTCCCAAGGTTGGCTCCTTCTTACTCCTTAGCACCTTTGCACAATACCCTACTATTCTTGCAAGATATGCCACCACTCATGCACGATATGCCACCACCCTTGGCTGATATCCCCCTCACTTGTGATTAAAACACTTCACTATGGCCGATATCACCCTACTTAGTCGATACCACCTTACTTGGCCGATATGAACTTGCTCTGGATGATACCCAAGGCCCTATGCACGAAACCACTTCACTCCTACATGATACAAGGACCCTATGCAAGATACCTTAGGGAAGGAGGGTGGTAAGATTCGAAAATTTTCACTAAGGGGTGAAAGAAGGGGTATATATACTTGTTGTTCATGAAGAAATGTGAAAATGAGGTGTCATCAATTTGAGCTACTAGGTGCCACGTGTCCATTCAATGTTGACATGTGTACATGCATGCATTAACATTTATATTGACATGCAAAACCCTTGAGGATAATATAGGGATGAATTTTCGTCCATTACTTATCCCTTTGAATAAAATATATCAACGAAATCACCACTTTATTCACAACCCGATACAACATTTCTAAGGAAGTTATAAACCGATACACTTCACCTCCTTGAGGTACTTTGCACGTCATGGACTTTTCCAAGAGTCCACAAAACGATATGAGACTCCCCCTATGGCTCCTTGGCCGATAGGCTCTCATATAAAAGCTTTTCCACTTGATACAACTCAAGTTAGGGATTCATATTCAACCCTTTTCTTGGTAAATTCATCACCAAGAGTACCATCACTCATAATTGATTTAAACATGGTGTCCCCTCCTTTATCTCTCCTCTATATAATACTAGGAAGGAGTAGGGACACTCTAGATGTGGTAATTTACATATTAACCCTACATTTTGGGTAAATTACAATTTGTACCAAAATTGGTGCACAATGCACTAACATTATTCAAACAAGTTGCAACTTGAAACTTAGGCTGTTACAACCCTAGTTTTGAGTTCTTTTGGTGAGAAATGTAATTTCTCATATTAAAGATATTGGAACAAATAATTATATAAATTGTTTTTAATAAATAGATTTTGTTTACAATAGCCTTGATGATTGTGTTGTGGGCTTTATTGGCTATTGGGCCCAATAGCAAGGAAATTCAATTAAGAAATGAATAATTGAGTTTTTGAGAAAAGAGAGATGAGGTAGAAACCTCTAGAAGGGAAAGTAATGTAATATAAGGATGAATTTCGTGCCTCTTGTGTTCCAAGGAGTCTAAAGTTGCAAAGATAAAGCAACAAAAAAGAAAACGCCAATAAAGTATTTCCTTGTTAAGAAGGAAATTGAAAATAATGATAAAATGTGGAAAACATGTGGGAAGAGGTATAACTGAGTTATCCTTGGAGGAATTTCGTATCCCAAGGATTCCTAACATTAAAAGGAATAGTAATGAGAATAATAAAATAGAAATAAAGAGAAATCCTCAAAAAGAGATATTTTAATAAGAAATAAACAAGATAATGAGAAATAATGCATTTAGATGCATCTAGAAGGATAATGAGTATCCAATAAAAAGGATTTCGAAAATAATATATTTTATTGGGATCCAAGGAGTCCCAATAAAGAGGAAAGAAAGAGAAAATACCAAAATTGCAAAATAAAAGGATAATGGGAATACATAATTAATGAATTATGTGGTTTTGTTAAGAAGAAAGTATTTCCTACTTAAGGAAAATATATTTTCATGGCCAATAAATTAAAAGACATGAATAAAAAGAATAAGAGAGAGAATTTTCATATTTCTAATTATCCATGCAATAAAGAATATCAAGAAGGTAAATAGGAGAGAGAAGAATTTCTTCTCCATGAAGGAATTTGATTCCTATTGAAAATAGAACTAGTTGACCCAGAGATGGTCATCTTAGGGCGTGGATACTCACCCTATATAAAGGGGTAAAGCCCTAGTTCGAGCCCAAGAGAGAGAGAGTAAGATTCCACTGCAGCAGTAATCGCATGTTTCTCCTGCTTGGGAGAGGACACTTTGGCAGCAGCTACGACGAGCCCCAAGGGCGGCAGAGGGTGGCAGAGATAGGGAAGGGTTCGGTGGCAGCCATCGGGCCCAGAGGAGAGGGAGGAGCCACGCCAAACGCAGCTAGGGCAGCTACATCCTGCCATCCAGAGGTTGAAGATGATCAGTGTGCATTGGACGAGTTTTCCCCTCTGCGGGCAAAAGACTCATCTAACTTATCAAGGGTAAAATGGTCAATCAACTCTATTTGCAAACCAACGCGCATTGCATGGGAAACGGGCAACGTGGCAGTTTCTAATTGGCTGAAGTAAGGTTTTATTGAAAAATTCATATTTAAATATTGGTAGCTCTGATGGAAACGTGTAAAACATGAAACTTGCTCAAAACAATAGGAGGAATCCACTAAAAATATAATTGGAGCCTGATAATGCTTACAATTCAAAAAGTATATTAGGATGCTAGCTTTAATAGTTTAATTAATGAAAAACCCTAACCTTTGATGATTAACGAATTAGAAAAGGTTAAATGAGTGATTAAAGTTGATATTAACATGTTAATGATGAAAAGGAACATTAAGATCAAAAAGATGAACTTTGCATATAATTAGTTTAATTTAGAGTTTATGTGCATAAATAGGCTTTACTGGGCCTTGAAACTGTAATGCGGGTAGTTAGGACTACTAATGGCTTTAATTATTTGATTTCATGTATAGAACTGAGTTTTCATGGTTATAATCTATTTTGAGCATTAAATTTCCTAATTTGTGGATAAATGCCCTAAATGTAGTAATTAGGGTTTTCTCATGAATAAAAGGTGGAATTAATGGAAAATCGAGTTCATATTTGAATTGGACCATGATGAACTATGAATTGGTGATAAATGCGTATAATGATCTTGCCATGGATTAAAAGTATAAAAATAGTAGCTTTAATGTAAAAGAGGATTAATGAACTTAATTAATGGTTAATTATGCCTTTAATCCGAAATTGAGGATTAGATGTTGAAATAATTAAGGTTTGTAATCAATTGCGTTAAATTAGGGTTTAAAATAGTAAAAGATGAAGGGAAGCCCTAATTGCAATGGAAACCCTAAAAGTGGACTAGAAACCCTAGGAAGCGAGCTAGATTTAATAGATCTTAATAACATGAGTAATAAAAGGAAATTGTATAATTGTTTGAAGATCTTATTGAATGCTTGCTTGCCTATTGATTGATTGGATTATTTCTGTCTCACATCAACTTGAATAGGTATGTGGTTAATTATGGTTAATCACATTATTTTCCCGAGGGTTTTCCGTATGTTTCCTCGTATTGAATGCAATCTAAACAGTTGGATGTTCATACTTGCAAAATTATAAAGTCACTATGGTTATCTCAATTATAAAGAAGTGTGTATTCTCGCACCTACATGCCACCCTGATGGAAGATGCCATAAAGGTCAGGCCCAAGAGGGTAGACTCATGGGCACCATGAGAGGTGACCCCATACAACAAGCTCGGGAATGAGAAGGTGGTCTATGATGCATGACTATGGCACACCATGAGAGGTGACTCCTAGGCACCAAGCTCGGGATTGAGAAGGTGGCCTTAAGTCAATGGCAAAAGAGAAACCCTAGAGGGGTATGCCATGGTTAGGGCAAAAGCGGTGGAGAATGACACATTGAAAATGTAAATCGTCTTGATAAATAATTTGATTGTGATTATTAAGTTGTTAGCCATATCTGTGAAATTTTGAATGTCCCCACATACCGACATATTCCAATATGCTGACCGACATTTTGTTTGTCGGCGTTTTAGGTACAAGCTTGAAAGGCACAAATAGTAAAGTGACACATCATGAAAATAAGAAGTAAAGTACAAGGAGGGTTAGATAGAATATTTCAAGTTGTGGATAGATAGTTTTCCAAAGTTTTCAAAAGGAATGTAAAGTTTTATTTTAATACCAGATTTCAGTTTAGTTGGTAAAGTTTATTAGTTGTTATTGATTATTTGTCGAACCTTTGATCCGAGTTATTGGTTAACGACTCTGACCTTTCAGTCTCCCTTAATTGGGGGTTACCGGGAGGCGAGGTCGTTACATAGGCTTTCCACAAGCCATACTTTAACATCATTCTCTCTCTTATGATGCTTAAACACATGAGGTACATTCAACATGTGACATTTTGCAATATAACCCCTCATCTTGGGTAAATTTTACTTTATGCCCAAACTATCATATAATGCACAAACACTTTGAAATAAGCTCAAACTTGAAAATTAAACTCTATAAGAGTCTTAATTACTTTTCAAAAGATTAAAACAAGTTTATGAACAACTTACTTAAGCAACACTTCTAGGGTTAAGACATAACCCAGGTCAAGGATGTTATAGATATTAATAGATTTGATTTTTTCTTCATGTGACATTACATGTGATTTGAATGATAAAATGTTAATATACATATCTTATTAATCCTACATGTTTCACAACATAAATTTTTGATATGACATATGGGGAGACTATGGAAAATTTTGATTTGTCCTAGTGGACAAAAGTAAAATTATGTAGCCCTTTTTAGATGTTATTCACCTGAGATCCATGAGGAATGAAATCCCCTAAACTCCCACCCACTAATCATACAACAGAGCTACACAAGGTCCTATCTATGCCTATCCCACCTAGTTTGTATGGATGTCACACATTCATAAGGATCATCCATGCATGGAAAGTGATAGAATCATTAATATTTAAATAGAAGATATGTAATATTTATAAATTATACATGCCACTTGTAATATATATTATGTTGGTGCTTTTTTGCATGCTTATGTCCATAGATCCCTTCTTTGTTTGCATAATATGTTTATAGATGGATGATGCTTAGAGTTTAGCTGATAAGTATTCGTTGTGCATGTTTAAGCTCATCCTTTATTCTATATGTAATAATGTTTGTTCCTTCTAAATACCTTGAAATTTAACTTAAGGTTCCTTCATATCAAGTAATATAAATAGGAATAGCATAAGTTCAGAGGGTATGGATTGACAAGGAAGCCATGCAGATCCAATCATCATCCATGGAGTAATTGATTTGATACAACACAAATGTAGGTTAACACTTGATGATGCATGAGAAGAAATGGACCTTAGTTGGATAGAATTCCTTTGTCACTCCAATAGATTACATTAGTATGGTCGTAATCAGTGTTGGATGTTTGTGGACTATGGTTGTATATTGTTGATATAATGTGTATATGATACATATTAAATTATTTGGTGTTTGGATATGTATATGTATATATAAAGCCCCTAAATTAAATTCATGTGTAGGTGTGCAATACACATGAAAATCTTTATTGAGTAAGTGTGGTCACAAAAAAGAGTGGTGCACCATATATCTTGGGGATGTGTGATAGTAGATATGTGGGTCAGCTAGAACAAAGTGCAAATTCTATTATGTTGGCCATTGTGTTAGACTTAACTAGGTCTTCTTAAAAGGATTAAGAACCTAAAGGTATATAGATGGTTATGTCAAACTATTGGGAATCCATCTATCAAGAGTTGTATTATATGCAATTGGCAAGATAAAATGCTCGTAGTGATGTTTAACTAAAGACAAAATTAATATTTATAAACTTTTTCAAAGTGTATATTAGTTCTTGCAAATTTTCATGTATATTTAATGGAAACAAACAACAAAAACTGTTCTATGTGATTAGTCCTTGAGAATAAAAAACTAGATGGAAACAAATTCCATGACTAGTTTAGGACACTGAGAATTGTTCAGATACAAGAGTTCAAGCTCTATATCAAGGATACACTAGTACCAAAAGAACCAGATCTAAATGCACCTAGGGAAGTACGAGAGGCTTATTGTATGCATTTGGATGACATTGTGAACACCAAGTGCCTTATGTTATGCCCCATGAATCATGATCGTATCAGGAACATGTACTAAGAACAAGAAAGGTAATAGAAGTATGATGTCTCGATGGCATTGTTCGAATGTATCACTAGAGAGATAGTCATATGATGATTGTAATGAGGCATAATGTAATTGATTGGATAAATAATAAAGGGAAATTTCATGTATTCTATTTTGTTTAGTTATGAGATAATGATTAACATAATAGATGTCTAAAGAATGATGTTACTCGATGACATATTTCTTTAGGTTGAGGACTTGAACAATGAGACCATATGTATGATAAGAGTACATACATTTTTGTTATGTCCCTAGTGAGATATTATTGTGGAAGCAAAATAGATAAAAATAACACATAAGACTAGAATGTGTGTTTGCTGATGACAAAATCTCATTAATCATGATATATGATATCAAGACAAATGCATAGGTACTTCTTAGAGAATAGTGTATTAGGTAGACCCAACTTAAAAGTGTTACATGGAACCATTGAATGGTAGTTAGAATCAACTATCAATGTGAGAGTGGTGATTGTGGTTCTTATACCTTAATTCACTACACACATCACATGTAATTTATTGAACTTTGAAACCATCCAACGTGACCTAGAATAAGGGTTGCTATAAAAGTAGTGCTCGTGTATGTTGTGACACATAGGGATTGAGTGTGAGTGATGTAGATGGGATTTGTCCCTCCTACCAAAGATGATATCCTGACCACTTAATAAGCAAGATTGAGAAACACATGACCTTGTTGATGTGTGTCAATATGAGATATTCAGCTCACGTGTATCTCAACAGTTTGCTCCGGTTTAAGAAACATATATTGTGTATTAATAGGATGATTATTCCATGCCTCACATTCAATCTTAATTATGTGACAAAGGAACTATATGATCATAGTAATACTTATCATAGATGTTGGTTGACATTTTTCTCCAACTTTCCAATTACTTGGGTAGTAATGATGTCTTGCTAGACACCACTCATTGTTTGTGATGTCATCATCTAGTTATGGCCATTCATTGCAAACATAATTTGGAACCTATAGGGTCATACATATAGGATACACTAGGAACATGGGTTTACTCATAGATAAAGTTTAACTTGGTTACTAAATTTTTTGGGTAATAAACTTTAACAACACTGAGTGAAAGTTGTCTTCCTGGGAATGTGAGTCAACCGATTGGGATTACGAGTCGACTGACTGGAGTGTCCTTTCAACTGACTGAAAACTCCAGTCAACGAAATAGATTATCTGTAAGACTAAATCAAGGAATTGATGTTGATGTCATGAAGTGCATTAGTCATCACATTGAAAGAAAATGTGTTTGATAATAGGAAAACATTCCAATCGACCAACTAAATGTTCCGACCAATCAACTCAGGATTCAAAACAACTAAAAATTCATAAAATCCATCCCATCATGTCCCCGAGTTTGTCGAAACCCTAGCCCATCCACTCCTATTTGTTGGGGGGGTGTTGTTAGCCAAGTATCTAAAAACTCTTATATGCCAAGGCTCCTCATCTTAATGTTATGGTAACATGAGAGCTAAAGGGATATTACCCTTAAAGGGGATGGATAGATAAGGGGAGAAAAGTCAATGATAGCATGTTGACAACATAATGGGACAACTCCTTTCCGCTTGTTCTAGAAGAATATTGAGGAGTTACCGCTGGTGCGCGTGGACTACATAGAGGTTTCGAAGACATCACCATCATGCTAGGAGAACACTATCAACTACCATCCATGGTGTTACACAAGGAGGCCGCCACCAACTATCATTCATGTGTTGCTTGTGAAAGAAGCACAATCCTACAAAGATTGTCGTTTGACTTACTCTAAGACCAATTATATTCCTTGCACCCTCCCTCCCACTTCATAGGTATTGATGTGGTTTTCTAGTTATGGGAATATGGTAAGATTTTTTTTATTTTTTCTATCATCTCCTTCATCATATTTTCCTATAGTGGTATCAGAGCCACATCAATTTATTATGTTTTAGAATTAATCAATATTATCGATTTTGTTTTTATCATATATTTTATTGATTGTGAAATAAATATTTAAATGAATAATGTGCACATCTGATTAAATACACATACACTAGGGAATGTCCCGTAGATCCTATATATATATTTACACGCACACACACATACATGCATACATACATATATACGTGCAATGTATATGTGTCAGCCTAAAATAATTTTGATGGTGGATGTATGTGTGGTTATGCCCAATATACCTTTGGATGTGTGTGCTTGTTGAATGGTTTAATTTCTTTGTTTTAAATTTGATTTTTTTGCCAAGTCTCTATCTATTTTTCCATATGTAATTTGATGTTTTCCTCCCTATACTCTCCTCAAATGTAACTTGAGGTTTCATCTTTTACAATGTAATAGATAAATCGGATTGTTTTTAATTTTTATTTAGGAAAAAGAGAAGATGCTCTACACTAAGCGAGTCGACCAACTAGGAAGTCGAATCAATTGACTGGACAACCAAAGAGGCATTATATTTGAGGAGCAATGGATTGAATGGAGGCCTAATCGACCGACTATAGGAGTCCAGATAGCTACTTGAACCAGGAGCCAGTTGACTGGCCGACAAAAGATAGTTGACTGACATGTACATGAATTTATCAATGGAAGAGTCCAATTGACCAACCAGCTTGTTTTCAGCATAACACTTTTCCCTTCATAGGTTTTCACATTTGATTTTGACTTTAGGTGGATAGCAATCGATTGTGGCTCCATAGATTCTCATTACTACGTCGATAACCACCACTCATGTAATTATGGTTGCATATTTTGGTTGTGGGTATATCATGTATATGATAAATACTATATGTATGTGATGATTGTATATGTATATACATTTACATATAAAATCCCTCTAGAAATATTTAGTCTTAGATGTTTTTCTTAAGAATCACACACAGAAAGCTTGATTTAATAAGCTTAGGTTACGCCAAAGCATCGTTCGCCATCTATCTAAAGGAAGTGTGATGCTAGATATGTGCGTCTGCCAAAGCAGGGTGCATATTCTATCATGTTGGATTTTGGTCCAGGCTTAACTAGGTGGCCTTAATGATATTAATTGCCTAAAAGCATTTATATAGAATGTGATAATGAGTTGTGAACGTCACATATCCAAGAGTCGCATTGGATCCAATTGGCAAAAGTTGCCTACCTAAATAATCAAGTTGTGGGCAATCAACCAAAGTTGACTCATTATTTGATGCAATTTGGATCTTGGATCACTAAAAGGTTGTACACTGCAATCTTTTGAGTTGATAGAGAGGGTTATCGATTTGAAAAAAATAGTGTGAGTGACAATTAATTAAAGGCATAATTAATATCATCATCATTATCAATTCAAATCAAAATTATTTTGACAAAATGTAATTGTTTTTATAGAAATAAATGGAAAACATAGTCTTATAGTGATCGCTCATTGAGAAGCACAAACTAAATATGACCAACTTCCATGACTAGTTCATGACTTTGATAAACATTCTCACTCATGAGCACAAGATCTATGTCCTTAAAACACCAGTTCCAGAGGAACCCATTCCAAATGCACCTAATGCTAAAATGGATGCTTACTTGAAGCATGTCAATAATGGTGAAGACATCAAAGACCTTATGATGAGTTCTATGAACTATGAGCAGCATAATAAACATGAAAGCATGGACATCCTCAAGCTGGTAATACATCTTAAGAATCATGCAAAGAAAGAAATGTATAATGTTTCCAAAGCATTGTTTGAGCGCAAACTAATTGAGGGAGATCCAGAAGAGCTAAATGTGCTCAATATGTTTGGGCATGTAGAACATCCACAGAGAATGGGATTTCCTTTATGACAAGAGTTGGCCACATATACGATTCTACAATTGTTGCTTGAATCATATAGCCACTTTATCGAGTACTATTACTTGAGTAACTTGGTCAAACTATTATCTGAATTGCTTAACATTTTATTATGCCAAAGTATGATTGAAGAGGTACAAACCTATGGTTGTGATCAATGGAGGGAGTACAAGGGAAAAGGCAAGGCCAAATAATTTTTTGAGGCTAAGTTGAAGTCCAAGTCTTCTGCACTCAAGAAAAGGATAAGGGTAAGTGCAAAAGGAATGTATACTTTTTACTTAAAAGAACTCAGGAAGATGAAGCAAGGGATAGAGGTCTCTACTTAAGGTATACATGTAATTGAGATTAACTTTACTAGTTTTTCATCTTGGGTACTGGATACTGGATGTGGATATCACACTTGTTCAAATGTGAAGGATTTGAAAAGAAGTAGACCTTTAAAGAAAGATGAGGTTGAATTATGTGTTGCTAATGGAGAAAGAATTGGTGTCAATGCAGTTGGAACCTATGAGTTATCTAGGCCAAGTGGGCTTGTCATAGAGATAGATAACTTCTATTATGTACCTACAATTAATAGGAACATCATATATGTATCTTGTTCGGACAATAATGGGTTTGAATTTATAATAAAGAATGGTTGATGTTCTATTAGTAAAGATGAGATATTTTATAGAAGTTTCCCTATGTCCTATGGTCTATACTTATTAGATATGGAGACAAGCATGTATAATGTAAATAACAAAAGTCTAAAACTCGATTACTCAAACAAAACATATCTTTGGCATTTTTGTCTAGGGTACATAAATCAAAAATGCATTTCTAGACTCCATAAGGATGTGTATATGGACTCCTTAAATTTTGAATTAATAGAGACACATGAGTCTTGTTTGTAAGGAATGATGACAAAAACTCCTTCCATTGGTAACACTGAGAGTGAAAGTGATCTATCAGGACTCATATATACTATGTATGTGGCCCTTTTAATGCAAATTCTAGAGGTGGTTATCAATACTTCATTTCCTTCATTGATGATTTTAGTAGGTATGGCTATGTATACTTGATGAAACATAAGTCATAAACCCTTGAAAGGTTCAAGGATTTCATGAATGAAGTATAGGACCAACTTGTTACGAGTATTAAAGAACTTTATTCCAATTGAGGCAGAGATTACTTAAGATAAGAGTTTGAGGATGTTCCGCAATTCTGTGGTATTGTATCACAATGGACTCCACCAGTAACACCACAAAATAATGGTGTATTAAAAACAAGTAATCACATGTTACTATATATGGTGTGGTGAAATTGTTGTCTAGATTGCTTGACATGTTGATATGCCAAAACATAATTGAAGAGGTACAAACCTATGATGTGATCAGTAGAGGGGAGTCCAAGTCTTCTACACTCAAGATAAAGATAAGGGTAAGTGAAAAAGGAATCTATCCTTTTTACTTACAAGAATTAAGGAAGATGAAGCAAGGGATAGAGGTCTCTACTTAAGGTATACATGTAATTAAGATTGGAAAGGATCAAGAGGGATTGAGTTCTTGCAGCAGGGATTAGGTTGCTACTTTTTCATCTTGGGTTCTGGATACTGGATGTGGATCTCACACTTGTTCAAATGTGAAGGATCTGAAAAGAAGTAGACCTTTAAAGAAATGTGATGTTGAACTATGTGTTGCTAATGGAGCAAGAATTGGTGTCATTGCAGTTGGAACCTATGAGTTATCTATGCCAAGTGGGATTGTAATAGAGATAGATAACTACTATTATGAACCTATAATTAATAGGAACATTGTATCTATATCTTGTTCAGACAGTAATGGGTTTGAATTTCTTATAAAGAATGGTTGAAGTTCTATCAGTAAAGATGAGATATTTTATGGTAGTGTCCCTATGTCCTACGATCTATACTTATTAGATATGGAGACAAGCATGTATAATGTAAATACCAAAAGTCTCAAAGTTGATAAATCAAACCAAACATATCTTTGGCATTTTCGTCTAGGGCACGTAAATGAGAAATAAATTTCTAGACTCCACAAGGATGTTTATATGGACTCCTTTGATTTTGAAGTTAATAGAGACACATGAGTCTTATTTGTAAGGAAATATGACAAAAATGCCTTCCATTGGTAACTGTGAGAGAGTAAGTGATATATTAGGACTCATACATACTAATATATGTGGCCCTTTTATGCGAATGGTAGAGGTGGTTACCAATACTTCATTACCTTCACTAATGATTTCAGTAGGTATGGCTATGCATACATTTCTAATGCATCAACAACCTCCAAGCGGGTATTTCCTAATCATATATGGAGGAGATATGATTAGGAATTCTCTAAATAGATGTGTGTTGCTTGATTTGTACTTTTAGAAGGTTGTTGGAGAGGTTGAAGGACTTTGTGCCTTTCAGTCAAGAATCAATCATGTTTGGCAGCTCACCTAGTGAAAACCAGCCCAGCGGAAAGTTGCCTGGTGGCTACTTGGTCGGAGGTGATCGGCCTCTGGCGGCGGTAGGTTGTCGCCGATGGGCTATCGACAGTGCGGCTGCTGCTTGGCGTCCTGTTGCTACCAGTGGTGGTGCCTGTTGCTACCTGATGATGGCAATGCTGCTACTGCCAATGACTACTGTTGCTTCTAGGCAGTGGCGGCTACTGTCCAGTGCAGAGGTGACTTTCCCTATTGGTTAGAGGGTTAGGGCTAGATACGCTTCTCTTGGATCTTGTTGATCTAGTTCCATGTGAACAAGAAAGATAGGGTGCTGCAATGCAGTGTGTAGAGAGGAGCAATGTGCCCTCTCCCTTTTATTAATAAGAGAACTTGGAGAAATTACATAGATGTCCAACGGTACATAGAAATTACTCAGTATAATAAAGTTGAGAGTAAATAAGATATATTAACTCATATCTCTATTAATCTAATGTTGAGAAAGATTAAATATTGTTCTTAGTCTATATCTTTTATTATCCTCTAAAGGTTCCTATGTGTCGGTCCTAACCTCCTATGATGACCTTAACAGTGGGAGGTCCTAAGATTATTAGGACTTTGACTCACCTAAAAATTAGGACCTTTATGAAAACTATGGGATGGACACCAACATATCCAGTCCCAAAGGCCTGCAAATAATTAAAACATGTTTTAGTGACTGTTATTGATTTTTCATTTTCTTTTTAATCAAATGAAAATCACAACTTTAAAAAAAATCATAAAATGGCTCAATGTGATTTACAGAGAAAAATTAATGTGCTAATCCTTCTACACATGAAACAAGATCTTTGGATCTAAATTTATAGTTATGTGTTTTTATTTTTATCATACTCTAACACCATATCAAGTTTCCATCGTGGATTCATAATGTTCTATTCAATTTTTTTCATGATTTCCATATAAAATGTGGTGTTGGCTACAAACACTTTTTAATATATTTTTTTCAAAGTGACACCAAAATATGCTTCATTGTCAAAGGAAATATGATGAAGATGTATTTTTTGATAAGGTATTGTTACGACCGCACCTCCCGATAACCCCCAATTAAGGGAGACCGAGAGGTCGAAGCCGCACACATAATTTCTGGATCAAAGGTTCAGCATTTAACCAAGAACAATTATTAAATTTTAACAGACTATGATGGAAAGCTGTAAGAAAATAAACTTTTGCATACCTTTTGAAAATTTGGATCTCGAAAATTCTATCCACATACGAATTTCTACTTTAACTAATCCTCCTTGTATTTCAATTCATGTATTTCTCAATGTGACGATTTACTATTTGTCCTTTTGGCTTTGTACCTAAAACACCAAAAAACAAAATGTTGGTCAGCCGAAGCTGGTATGTGGGGGAAACAATAATCGTGCAATTATTTATAACAATCTATTGCATCCAATTACCATTTAACAAACAATTTTACGTTTTCAATATAATTTCACGATCCATGCATTCCCTATCATCTACGTTGTCCCTGCAGTGGACCTGGATGCTACTTTTCTTATAGTAGATCCCCATTAAACCCCTCATGGTCCCACCTATAGGTGAACTAGTTTCTAGGGTTGAGTCACATGGAACTACCCGTAAGTAGCCCACTCCTTAACTCATGGCATGATAAAGGGTCTCATGGCACTACACTTGGTAGCCCAGTTTTTAACCCACAAAAACCTAGACCTTACTCTAGGTTACCCCTTTTTAGCCTTTACAAGCCACATAGGTGGATTTGGATCGAATCAAGTTATATATACATTCATAGTTATAATCATAGTCACTTTATAGTTGCATGAAATAAAATGCATCCAATAGTTATTTTCAAGCAACTGATAGAATTGTTTGGGAATCGCCGTGAAACTAAAGCGATTATTCATAGACGTAACCACATACATGTTTAGTAGATTTCTCAAGATAATATCAATTACAACCAAGAAAGCAATCCAAGCAAGTAATTCAACCACATCATCAAGAATCCCGTAAAACACATGTACTCTATTTACTACACACTTTATCAAGATTTTTTTTATTCAACTTGAAACCGCTTCCTAAGGTTTCGTATCCATTTTAGGGTTTCCTTTGCAATTAGGGTTTCACTTCATCTTTTATTATTTTGAACCCTAATTATCTCATCTATCCTTCAATATTAAGGTTATCTTAACATATAACCCTGTTTTTGGATTAAAGGCACCATTAACCATTAATTAAGTTCATTAAGCCTCTTTTACATTAAAGCTATTATTTTTATTTTTTTAATCCATGACAAGATCATTATACACATTTATCATCAATTCAAATTTCATTATGTCCTAATCACATATGAACTCGATTTGCCATTAATTCTACCTTTTATTCATGAGAAAACCCTAATTACTACATTTAGGGTATTTATCCAGAATTAAGGACTTTTGTACTCTAATTAGATTAGAATCATCCTATATCAGCTTTGTACATGAATTTGACCAATTAAAATCATTAAGGATCATAATTACCACAATTAGGGTTTAAGGTTCATTAAATCATATGGAACCTTAAATTAATCAAATTATGCATGAAGATCATCCTTTTAGATCTAATATGCCCTTTGTATTAATAACAGGTTAATATCTACTTTAAACACCCATATAACCCTTTCTAATTCATTAATCATCAAGGGTTAGGGTTTTTCATTGATTAAACTATTAAAGATAGCATCTTTATATACATTTTGAATTGTAATCAGAACCAGGCTTCTATTATATTTTTATTATATTCCACTCATTTTTCTGAGCAAATTTCATATTTTATGCGTGCTAATCTGAGCAACGAGTAATTAACTATGAATTTTACAAAATGGACAATAGGGAGGCGCCACGTCACTACATCCATGCAACACATCTCGGCTATTTTAAAAACATAACGATCTACCGATTTTACTCCCATGCGGTTCCTGGGACTTGTAATGTCCAGAGGGGTAAAATCATCCAGTGTGGCCTGGTCATCATCTTCTACGTGGAACCCTCTGCTCCCACTGCAGTAGGGTGCCGGTGCGGCCGGGCCTCTCCTCCTCAGGCCCCGTCGGCCACCAGAAACTACCCCCTCACCTCAGGCAAGCCATCGCGCCCCCGTAACCGCTCCCATCTCGTGACCAGGATGGCGAATTCATGTGGCCATGCCTACACTTCACGGCCAGCTTGCAACCACCTTGCTACTACTGTTTCGGGGTGAAGGCAAAGGGATGACTGCCGAGCTATACTCCGGTGGTGTGGGGACATCGTGCTTCCACCAAGACCGCTCCATGTTCCCTAGTTCGCTCCACGATCTCTCTACCATCTCGCGGTTAGGGTTTTGACAAAGAAGATGAAGAGGAAGAAGAAGAAGAGAGGGATGGCTGCGTGGAACTCCCTTGGAACTCGACCCTGAACTCTACCCCTTATATAGGGGAGGGTATCCATGCCCCCAAGACGTTCATACAAGGGGAAACAAGCCCCTTTCCTAATAGGAAGCAATTTCCCTTAAATAAGAAGCAAACTTCTCTCTCTTCAACATCCTTTTAATATTCTTTATTCTTTAGATATTAGGATTTCGAAAATCACTTCTTTTATTCACTTAGTACTTGCCCTTTAATCCATTGGCACAAAAGTTTTATTTCTTAAAGAAAATAATCTCTCTTTTCGATAATAACAAAACACCATTAATGATTTGTAACATTATCCTATTATTTTATTTTATTTTCTTTTTCTCTTTGTTCTTCTTCATTGGGACTCCTCGGATCCCATGAAACTATAAGATTTCGAAATTACTTTTTAAGGATACTCATTATCCTTCTAGATGGATCTATATGCATTATTCTTCATTATCTTGTTTTATTCTTATTAAAATATCTCCTTTTGAGGATTTATCTTTATTTCTCTTTCATTTTCCTCATTGGTATTCATTTTAACATTAGGAATCCTTGGGATAGAAAATTCCACCAAGGATAACTCAATTATACCTCTTTTCACTTGTTTTCCACATTTTACCATTATTTTCAATTTATTTCTTAATAAAGAAATACTTAATTGATCTTTTATTTTCTTATTGCACTGTCTATGCAACTTTGGACTCCTTGGAACCCAAGGAACCCAAGAGGCATGAAATCCCTCTTTGGATTTGCCTTCTAGAGGTTTCCACTTTTTTTTCTCAACTATTTAATTATTCATTCACTAATTGAATTTTCTTGTTATTTGGGCCCAATAGCCAATAAAGCCCACAAAACAATCATCAACGCTATTGTAAACGAAATCCATGTCTTCAAAACAAATTATATCATTATTTGTTCAAATATCTTTAATATGAGAAATTACATTTCTCACAAAATGAACCCAAAAATTGGGGTTGTAACATCCTTCCCCTCTTATAAGAATTTTGTCCTCAAAATTCAATCCCAACCAATCTACTTGTCTCCTTGGAAGATCCATGTCTTCCCACCATCCATAAATGTCTCCTTCTTGGAACTACAATTCAAGACCACTTTATACTTCTCTAGGGTAGAATGGATTACATCGAATCCATGCATATCAAGTGGTATGAGATCCACTTGAATGATATGCCCTAAAAAGGAGAGGATACAGGAAGGACACACCTCATTCAACACTACAAAACCAACTAATAGGGTTTCTAACAACAAGCTATCCTTCCTAAGACTAACAAGAAAAATTCAACTGTCATGCGCTTCACAAGAGATAAAAGGAGTGTGTTGTACTTGGGTCAACCAAAATATATACAAAGTAAGAAGAAGACAAATCAAAATGAAATAACTCCATCTGACCTATCACCACTCGCAGGTTAACTGCCACCTCCAATTGACTGATAGCATAGAATATAGTCATTGCATGTTGTCACCTCCGTCATCTACTTCCCTGAGTAGATGATGCAACTTACAATGCTTTGCCACATCCTTGTCCTCCTGTGTTGCTGTTCTGTTGCCTCTACGATCCCTACTGGCTCTGCCTTCATTGTTGTGTCACTTCATCATCTCATATTGCAACCTAGATGGCCACATCATTGATATTGATGATGTGGTGTGAGCTCCATCATGTGGAAAGCTACTACCTCTTCCCATACTTGGTGACCACTGTGTTGGAGCACTGAACTTCTACATTACTAGAAGTGTAGAAAACCTTGGCTTCTTAAGGCATCTTGACAACTGCCCCTGGGACTATGTAAACCTCTTCCTAGCACTCGTCTCCCGTTCTCCTTCACAGTTTCTTCTATCCTCCGAATAGACTCCACAAATGTGGCAAACCTTTCCTGATTCTCCAAAGTAGCCTCCAGGGAAAATAACTCAGCGTTCAACCCCTTCTCAAAAAGATGAATCTGCTCATCCTCCATAGCAACCATGTGAGGAGAGAACCTCAACAACTCCATAAACCTTGCTTCATACTCATTGATAATCATGGATCCCTGTCGGATCCTCTCAAACTGGTTGATCATCTCATCAAGATACGTCTAAGGAAAGTACCGACTAACAAACTCCTATCAGAACTCCTCCCAACCGATCACAACACCTAACCTCTTCTCCTCCTCTATGGCCCACCAATAGCCAGAACTCCCTTTCAGAAGGTACACTCCATGCCTCACCTTATCCTCTTTAGAGATACCAAGGATCTTAAAGGCTTTCTCAAGCTCTGTAAGACATACATTTTCATCTATTGGATCAGCCGTCCCAACATACTCTATTACCACAACACGGTGAAGCCACTCAAAAGTCTTCCCACTACCCAAAGATTCATCATGGGGAACCGGTGCCCTAAGCTATGGTGTAGACATCTTGTCTACCATATGAGTCATAGTAGCCATAAACTACCCAAAAAGAGATTGAAAGGCAGGATTTAAAATCATGGCTAGGTCAAACTGAGGGACTTCATGTACTCGATCTTCTCATGCCTGGTTCCTTGCACCACCACCTGGTGCAGCAACACTACTCTCGGTAGCATATTCTTCATGTTCTCCAAACATTTTTAAGCTGTTTCTTCTTCTTCTTCATAAGCAAAATTCACTATAAGATAGATTGTAGGACACTAGAATAGACATAAACCCTAGTCCTAGGTCCCTGTAGACTCAACAAACCTAAAGCTCTGCTACCAACCTTACTGTGACACCTCAAAACACAAAAGTGAGATTACTAAAAAAAACTGTGGAAGAAAGATTAACAAGTAGATTACTGGGAAAAAAACTAAAATTAAAACCATTTCCATAAAATTACCAGATAGCAAAAACCTTTACATATGAGTTCTTTCATTCCTCAAAGCACTTACTATGTGTGCCACCAACCTGTTATAAGGAGACTTGTTCCCACACATATATACATATATCCATTACAATAGTTCATAAAAGGAACTCAGTCAACCACACATCGAAAGCATGTCTACAAAACATCCCCAACCTGAGTGTATAAGGACGACTCTCAGGCTCTAACAAAAAAAGACATCCGACAACACTTCCAACCTTGTCATCTACTACCTTTCCTACTATTCCTCAACCTCTACTGCATGATCTCTACCTCCTCATGCATGTCCACCTAAAAAGTATGTGGGAAACCCACAGGGTTAGATTTCAAATCTAAGTGGGAGATATAACTTTCTACCAACTCTATCATTATCACATGCAAGATGATCAAAGCAAGCAGTAAGATTTTAATCATGACGGGTAGGTTATCATTATTACAGAATAAGAAATTACTATTGAATTGCAACACATCTTAAAATTATAAAAGGAATATGAAGAACATGTTTATTTTCTACCAACACTATTGTAAAAAATAAAGTCCTCAACCAATGTTTTTGTATTTGATCCTATACAAATATACTACACGACTGTTTATGTATTTTACTTTGCCTTGAGTATTTGAGTCGTACAACCCAAATCCAACCGACCACTGCTAAGTCAGAATTGGTACTATACTGGGTCTAGTGGAAGAGACAAAATCCATGACCTCACCACCTCGTGGTCAGTACATGAGTGAAACATGAAGTGACATCATCAGTCAAAATGCTTCCAATGACATATAGTCTAGCTATGCATACCTAGCCCGCCTTGGTACAGGTCACGGTGCTAGTGAAACTGAGCTACGGCCCGCAGTCACACTCTTCCAGGGTATGTCCTATAGCCTATCATGTGTCACATATCACTAAGATATGGTCCAAAGCCACTTTTTCCAGGGTATGGCCCGCATCCAATCATTTGTCACATATCTTGGACGTAAGGGGATATTTGTCCTCACCCCCACATATTCAAAAATATGTGCTCCAAATTAAACTCGTTTCACTGTTCAAGAAATACTGACACTAAATGGATGTATGGCACAGGTCAAACTACATGATTTGGTTCCACTTGATTAGTTAGGTTATTTAAGTGTCGTTTTGCATCAATCAAGTTACAATGTATAAACTTTAAACAAATTCCTCATAGATAATGGCATAACACATCACCAGAACATATTTGAGCATATAAGTTGTGATTTTATCGCATTATCACTTGATGCTTGTCATTCACCATAATTCTCATCACAAGGACCACATACTTTTGGGGTAGAAACCACTCATCTCATTACTAAGGGAATTATGATCTCATCTAAGGTAATAAGCCATCATTAGGTCATAAGACCCATTTACTTCCTCTTTCAATGACACCAACATGTTACATGTCTCATAAGGCCCATCCAGTCATACCATAAGCACCATAGCTCATACCTGGATATGTTTATCAACTGGTGTTTTCTGCATGGTTATAGACTTGTAACAAGAAGTATAATACATCATTATTACTATCATTTAATTAAAATTCATTTCCTTCACATTACATCATTAGGATTAGGGTTCTCTTTAGTCGATTAGGGTTCACAAGGTTGGATCAACAACCAACCTCAGATCATCACTTCCATTATCATTATAAGGTATGTTATAAAATTAAAGGTTATAAAAATCAACACTCCTATGTTGTTCATACAACCACCCCATAGGGTATCACATCATATCATGTAACCTTATCATCTACATGATGAAACATAACCACAATCACAAGGTATCAGTTAGAGTGACATGGTGTATTGGTTTAGACCATCTTGTCCATGCATGTCGGGTTAACCACACATATGGTGTGACAAAATAACTACACTCATGGTGTGTATCAGTTTAAGACTTCTTGAAAGTGTGATGTGCAACACCACTTAACGGTATGAAGGTTAACACTAAGTGTGTCAGACTGCTAGGGTTAGGGTTTTAGCAAGGCATAACTGTTCACCACTTCAAGGTATATCAAGCAACCCTACTTGATAGTTTATCGACCTCTTCCTCCACCAAGGGCATCATGACTTAGCACCCAAAGTAGACCAGCTCACACAACACCATCCTAGTCATGATGGGCTAACATCCTCCATGCATATTGGTTTATCAACTCATATCGATTTAGGCACTTCTAGGGCATGACATGCTAACTCCATCAAGACCTAACTATTTAGAAACCATATCTATCTAGAAAACCCTAAGCCATGCCGGGTTAACCCCTTCAACACATGTCAACCTAAGCATCTCCAAGTCACAATGACTTGCCACAAGTTGTGTTGGTTTGTGCACTAAAAGTCATGATGACCACTTACCACTCGGAGCATGTTCATCAACTTAGTCATCTTCAACCTTAGAAAGAAAGGGCAGTAATTCATCTACTAACATGGCAAGAAGGTACAAAACATGGGCAGAAACTTAAATGAAATTCCTCCCCCAAAATAGTTCTCAAACCACCAATAATTACTAACATACATGAAATAAAAAAGCTAGAGATGAATAACAACATAAATGCATGAAAAGAGTGAAAATAACAAAGGAGGTTAAGAATTATATAACCCACCTCAAAGATCACCACCAATATCTAAGATCCAAGGTCCATCTTCAAGCTTATGAGCTCAAGGTAGAAGATGATCCACCAACTTGGTCATCACAACACTTACAAGGAAGAATATGAACCAAGGTTAAGATGGCTAAATATGGAAATAAGGTATCCAAGATACATGTTCGAGAAGAAGAAGAAAACTAGGGAAACATATCTTTACAAGGTAGGAGGTAGAAGATGGAAGATGATCAAAGAACACCACAACTTAGAACTCGTCCACCAAGCTCCAAGAGAACCTCCCAAGCTCCTTAAGATCTCAAGGTCATTCACCAAGAAGGAGAGAAAGTGAGGATGGCCAAAAGGATGCTCTTGCATGGAGAGAAAGAATATTATATACTAAGGGGATGAGAGAGGGGTCATGGTAGAGGTGTCATCACCTTAGGATCTTAGGTGACACTTGTCCATGTAAAAGTATCCACATGCAACTTCATGCAAGACATGGTGATAAGTTCTAGGTTAGGTCTCGCCCTCTTGGTCTCCTACCAAGGTCACGCCCGATACCATAACTCCACACACCCACAAATCGATAGGAAGAACCCTAAACACTCACAAACTGATAGGGAACAACCCTACACACTCACAAACTGATAGGTAACAACCCTACACACTCACAAATTGAAAGGGCACAACCCTACATTCTCACAAACTGATACACAACCTCTCCAAGGCTCTCTAACTTGAGATAACACATCACCAAGGATGTAACTGTACGACCAAGATACAAACAAGGTGCCCATCTCTCTCTACTATAGATGATGCCAAGAGAGAGAGAAGGAGCACTCTAGAAGTGGCAAACTTGCACACCAACCCCTACTCTGGGTGAATTGCAAATTGCACCAAAACATCATCAAAAAACACAAGCATCATCCAAACAAGCTCAAACAAGAAACTTAAACTTTATGCAAGCCATGATTACATCTTATATTATTAGAGCAAGGTTCTAGGAAACATACTTAAGAATATAAATAGGGTTATCCCAAAATGTGGGTCAGGGTCCTTATATTTTCCTCTTTGAATTGAATTAAAAGAGGATAGAGAAATTAATGATAAGAAAAGAAAAGAGGAGTACACCATACTATCCCTTCTTTAATATATTTTATCATGGTATTGAAGAAAATGAGGATAAAGAAAATGAGAAGGAGAAAAGAAAAAAGGGTGTGACATCCTCTCTCATTTTACAATCCTCTTTTTGCATGTAAATGAATTAAAAAAGGATAGAGAAAATAAGTAGGAGAGAAAAAAGAGGAGGAAACCTCTCTCTTATCTAATCATTTTTATTTGTTGAATTCAATTAAAAGAACAAAGAAAAAATAATGAGTATAAAAGAAAAAAAAAGGTGAACCAAAATTTCCCCTATTTAACTAGGGATGACAATGTTAAATGAAACCTCACGATCAAACCACTTCCAAACCATACCATTCCATATGAGGGAATTTTAGCATCCATCCAGTCTACATGTCACTGATGAAGGGAAACCAAATATGTTGTTTCCTTGGGTGGGGACCCAACCAAGACGACCTCTTCCTTATATTTTAGTCACAATTTTGATAGTCTGGTTTCTCAAACCACTATTGATACTAAGAGAAAATAGCAGGAGGCCTTGTTGTCATGCACCATAGATATTGCGGGCTTCGCCAGGACTCCAATGGTCATCTTTCAAGGTTTGGGTAGCAAGAATAGGAATATTTAACTCCAAGATCCTCCTATTGAGGTGAAAGAAGCCTCCTCTTGGATGTGGATAGAGTGAACGGGAAAAGGGCACAAAATGGTTGTGGTGGCAACATTGAGTACACCTTGACATCATTGACAAGGATGACATTTCCAAATATGCATGGTGTTGAGGGACTTTTGGATGGACTTCACCACACAAATAGAACTTGCTAGTGGAGAAGCCAGGGAAGGGGACAACGAGCTGGGTAAGTACACTGAGTTGAAAGAAAGGTAATATGAGTTGTTGAGGTTGGAGCTCCTAGAACCACATTTTTAAGACGCAAACTACTGATGGAAGCCATGGGTATAGGGCATGGCCATGAGTACATGACAACATCACTATGTGCATGGAAGTGATGGTGATCAGTTCATGGAGAAGGTGGTGAGTGCATGTTAGTGGTGAGGATGAGTTCATGGTGGCGGGAGTGATTGCATGATAGAAATAGAGACGAGTGCATTGTGGGGAAGTGTATGGTGGTGGTTTTGAGTTTATGGCAGTAACCAACAATGATAAATACATGGTGGTAGGGGTGAGTACAAGAAAGCAATGTGAGGGGATAGTGAGCTTCTAGCATAATGGATGAGTGTGTTGCACCCTATGGTGGTGGGTGGACAGGTGATAATGGTTACCCTACCATCGGGGGAAGATTACTGAAAGGACCCTGACCTGGGTTTTTGACTAACCCTATTTGTTTTGCTTAAGTAAGTTTCTTAGAAATTTAATATAATCCTTCGAGGTGTTTTGTAATCATGTGACATGCTTATGTTTCAAGTTTGGTCCTGGTTGAATGATATTTGAGCAATGTTTTCTCATTTTAGACAAAAGTGCAATTTACCCAAGATGAGGGGTTATCTTGAAATATGTCACATGATGAGTCTTCCCTTATTTATTTACCATAATTATATAAATAATGATGCTATGGGGCACCTTGTGGAGAACTCTGGTATTAAGTTGAGCTTGTGTGGGTGATGCTTGTGTTCTATGAGCTAGTTTTGGTGTAAATTGCAATTTACCCAAAGTGAAGGGTTAATGTTCAATTTACCATCTCTAAAGTGTTCCTTCCCTCACATGTCTTGATATAGAGGATATAGGAAGAGTTGGGAACCTTGTATGGATCTTGGTTGTGTGGTAGCATCTTCGGTGGTGTTTTGAGCACATGAGAAAGATGTGTTTTGCTCTTAGATGTGTCATCTCGGGTTAGAGAGCCTTGGAGAGGCTACCTATAGGTTTGTGAGTTTGTAGGGTTGTTCCCTATAAGGTTTTCAGTGTGTAGGGTTGTGTTCTATCGATTTGTGAGTATGTAGGGTTGTTCCCTATCAATTTGTGAGTGGGTAGGGTTGTGCCCTATCGGTTTGTGAGTGTGTAGGGTTGTTCCCTATAGGTTTGTGAGTGTGTAGGGTTGTGCCCTATTAGTTAGTGGGAGTTTAGGGTTTTGAAATATTAGCCATGATCTTGGTAGGAGACAAAGAGGACTAGATCTAGCCTATACCTTATCCTCATTTCTTGCATGTTGTTGCATGTGGCCCCTTTCTCAAGGACAAGTGTCACCTAAGCTCCTAAGGTGATGACACCTCTCCTTTTATATCTCTACCTTCCCTCAAGTATATAACCCCCTCCTTCTTCACATAAGAAATCCCTTTTATCCATCCTTATTTCTCTCCTCTTGGGGGAAGATCTTGGGAGATTAAGGAGCTAGAGGAAGTCTCCATGGAGCTTGGGAGGTCGAGTTCCTTGCTCATGGTGATTTCTTGTTCAACTTCCATCGTGGTGAGTTATGTTTCTTTGATGGCCATTACTTTGAGCTCTATTCCTCATATACTTCTTCACCATACATTAATCATACCTTGGATGAAGGTTGATAAGGACATGATTCTCTCTTCTTCTTTACTTTCTTCTTGATCTATCATAAGCATGTCATCTTCTTCTTCTTTCTTGAGGTGATGTTGAGATCGAGTTGGGACTCTTGAAGGGCTATCTTCAAGTTAAGTGTGATTTGCAGATTTGATCATCAAGTTTGAAATCTTGATGTAGACCTTTTTGAGGAGGATTATATAACTCTTAACATCCTTTGTTATTATCACTCTTTATGTGCTTAAGATGTTCTTCATCTATAGATCATGTACCTCTTATATGTTAGTAGTTAGTGATTGTTTTGAGGGCTATTTTGATGAAGGAACTTCATTTAAGTTGCTTCCCATGTCTTTCTCTTTCTTTAATTGTTAGTAGATCGACTAGTGACTGAGTTTGTTAAGGTTGAAGATGACTAAGTCAACACTTAGGTGGTGAATGGTTGTCATGACTCATGATGCTTTAACCGACACAACATGTATCAAGTCTTCATGACTTAGGAGTGCTTAGGTTGATAGGTTTGGATGGGTTCTAAACTGTCACACCTTAGAGATTCCTAAATCGATAGATATTGATGAAGCTAGCCTTCAAAACCTTGAAGTGCCTAACCTATATGTGTTGCTAAAATTATAAGCTTGGAGGGAGTTAGCCAGTCATGACCATGGGGGTACATTGTGTGAGATGGCCTGCTTTGAGTGCTAAATTGTGACGCCTTGGTTGAGAGAGGCCGACACACTTTAGTGAAGGTTTGCCCAATATCCCTTGAAATGGTGAACTATGATGCTCTGCAAAAACCCTAACCCTAACAACATGACATACCTATGGTTTCCCGACACCATTAGGTGGTGTTGGCCGTCACACTCTCAAGAAGGGCTAAATAGATACACCTCTTGTGAGGTTAACCCAACACAATGAGTGCCCAACTGATACACCAAAGATCTTTACCAACACACATAGATGTGGTCAAGACAATATAGGGGGGTGATGAGACTGGGATCCTCCTAGCCATTAGAAACTGATATACCAAAGTTGACCCAAGAGGTTTCAAACCAATACACACCACGAGTACTAAACTAATACACCACAAGAGGGTCTAAATCGACACCTTGGATGAGCTCACCCAACATACCTATATGTGTTAACCCAACACACTGTGAAGTAGTCAATCTGAAACATGTAGATGAGGTGAAACTGATATCATATTATTAGGGTTGAAGGGTATGCTTGGATACTCATTGATGTACACATATGAGCAATGCATGATATAGAAGAGTGTTGTTTTGGATAATGTATGATTAATCTTAGTTGCACCTTCTAAATCTAGTGCACCATAGGATGATGTTACTATGAGTGGTTCATCCTTAACTAAAGAGCATAGCCATAAACTCTCCGACAATGTGGAAAGTAATGGATGTAGGGCTAATGGTTGAATATCCTTATGTTAACCTTAATCATGGAAGGATATGACCCTTGTTCTCATATTAATGAAAGATTACAATCCATAACAAGTGTCTTATATATTTTCTTTTCATATAATATTAACTTGTGAAGTGAGGTTAATGACTCAACTATGTGAATATATTTTAGGATGGTGATAAGCCTTGTTGGAATAAAAGATGCCAATATTTGTGTAGGAATCATATAAACAAGTATAATAACCTTTAAGTTCCTTGGGGATAGTTTGAAGTGAAACCCTCTAGTTATGTAATATAAGGTTTGACTTCCCTTAGTATTATATGTGGTTAATGATTTGTAAGAAGCAATAACATATGGATCATAAAATGATGAAACATTATGAATGGTGTATGGTCAACATGTTTACATAATGCAGGGTTTTAATACACATGTACATGTATGCTATTGTTTTATCTATTGTTGATGAAACAATAATCTATTCATATCTAACTAATGTTGTTCAAACCTAAATCGGTCTCAAGAAGGTGGGAATTTGTGTGATTAGGGATTGGTGATGTACCCATGAGGTAAAACCCTAATCGGCTACATGTAAAGAGTATTGACCCTAATTCTAAGGGTAGTTCATATCATTGAATGGGTAATAATGGAAAGCATGATATTGTTCCCTCCCTTAAATTACCTGACTTTAACTTAATGGGTTAACTAGGTGTTATAACTTGTGGATACTATGAAGATAGTTAAATAATATTTAGCTTTGGCTATGAACCTTGATAAGGGAACATGGGAGGTTTGAATATGTGAATGTGCATACTTGGTTAAATTGACTAATTCTTAGCCATATGCACTCAAACATATGAGAGGTAGTGAAAGTCAGATATTTGAGTTAGAATAATTCTAGAGAACCTTATGTGGAATAAGCATGAAGACTAATCCTAATTAGAAAACTTATAATGTATTGCTTGACTTATTTAGAGGTTTGATGTGTTGAAACGTGTTCTCCCTCTAATTATATAATATTAACTTTGTCACAAAGATGAATGTATTAGCTATTGGTTGCTATGAGATGTATATGTGATATGGCACAAATGATAATTGGTATAAATAATGCTTACATGCCCAATGAAGCATGATGATATGTCCATGAATCAAAGTGTGATGTTATGGGTCATAGGACCTGGTAAGGGCTTAGTTCCTGGATGAGGTGATATCCTCTGGTACTGGAATGAGGGATTTATATCCCATGATAATATGTTGAAGATGATAGCCTTGTGGCTGGCAGTGATACAGTGTTATGAGATGATGAGAGTCATTTTATAGTTTAAATGGTGATATCTGTTTTTGTAATACTATGCCCTTTCTTTTGAAGGATTTGTTTGTGGTTTGTACATTGTAATTTGATTTATGCTAAAAGTAACTTTAATTGGTTTACATAATCAAGGGGAATCTAATCATGTAGCTTGCCCCATTGCATAGATCCATTCAATGTCAGAATTTGCTGGATGGTGAAATGAGTAACTCCTACGAGAAATTTGAAGCACATATTGTTGAGTATGTGGGGACAACTTGGTACCTTAATATCAATAAATAGAGGGTGACTTTGGCCATACATTAGCCTCATATCATGCCTCAGGATCTGTGACACAGGATTGTCTGCGGGCCATACCCTGGAAAGAGTCCGGTTTGTGTCATAGCTCAGTGATGTTATGTTCATGAGATTTCATTGGATTGGCTGCAGGCCATTCCTTGGAAGAGTGAGGCTATGGGCCGTATCTCAGTTTCACTAGTGTCATGACTTGTACCAAGGCGGGCTAGGTCTGCACAATTGGACTATATGTCACTGAAAACAGTTGACTCATGATGTCACTGCATGTTCACTTGTAGTTATCAAGGAAGGTGAGGTTTTGGATTCTGACTCTTCCACTAGACCTTGTATGGAACTGATTTTGACTTATTAGTTGTCAGTTGGATTTGAGTAGTATGACTCAAATCCACAGGGCATAATGAATATGTAATAGTTTTGTAGTGTGCATGTATAGGATCAGGCACACAAACATTGGATGAAGCCTTGCCTTGTTTTTATACTGTTTAGGTTATAATAGTCATACATGTTCTTCATATTCCTTTTTAATTTATTAGTTGCTCTTTTTTTTTGAAATAGGTAAATATGTATTTCCAAAAGGAGGTATAGCTACGCTATACTATAAAAAAAACACTACAGGGCATCTGGAACCAGACCCCATAAGTAAAGCACACCACTGGGTTATATACCAAGTTTCCAGTAGGTTCTACTCTATATATTTAGGTTACAAATCCAATATTTATTGGCCCTTCACTTCCACATTATATGTTTATCTATCACATCCACCAGGATGGCAGTAGTACATTCAATCCTACTATGGACTCTATTGTTTCTCTCCTGCCACAAGAATAAGCATGTAGCCGCCAAACATACACAGTTGATTTCAAAATCACATATGTTGTGCCAGCTTTTGGTCAGCAGATGTTGGATGATGCTCCCCATGCTCCAATCAAGGATTGGACCATGTCCATTCTTAAGGCTGATAATAGACTAGACATTAGCAGAAAACCTACAGCTCAAGAAGGTGTGTTGTATTGACTCTTCATCACTATGACACAGTGGACAAGATGTATCCACTATAAGGCCCCATCTGCTCATTCTATCAAGAGTGGGAATCCTATTCATTACAACTCTATATAGAAACGTACTTCATTTGGGGTAATAGTTTTTAACCCTAACAACCTTTATCCATTCAAAACCCATGGTAGAGCCACTGTTGATCCATGGTGAACGGGTTACACATGCCCAGACACCATTTCCATCAACAGAGTACTTGTACTGGATTTTAGAATAGATCTTGCACATGTTCCTCCACACAGGAGAGGGTTTACTTTTCTCATTCAACTGAAGATTCCTCCCATATATGGTTATCAACCATTTAACCCATACATTGTTAGGTGTCAGCAGGAACCTATCTATTCTCTTTATAGTATTGATCCTCATGATATCAGTAGGTTCAGTGATTTGTAACCCCCCTCCTTGAATAGTTAGCAATTTTCTCCCAGGCTATGCCATGAGCTTTTCCTCCGCACACAAAGTGAGTAAACAAGGATATAACAGAGTCAAGCGTTGGTATGGGAATATGGCACATATACGCCCAAAATCTTATTTTTCTTTGGAGCACAACTCTGACCAGAACAAGTCTCCCCGCCATCGAGATCTTTAGACCGCTCCATTTTTTTGATATTGTCCCTTATCTCATCCTTGCACATTTTGAAATCTATTGCAGTACCCCTTCCCCTCACAATGGGTATACCCATGTACATGGTAGGGAGCTTCCTTCTATTCATAACTGTTGCTTTCTTAAGTCTGCCTCTTCTTGTATCACAAGATTTGGAGAAGAACACACGGGATTGGATAGCACTAATGTACATCCCACTACTTTTTCCAAATAGGATGAGGACCTTGTAGAACTGTCTCCATCTACTCACATGACCAACAGATAAGAATAGCATGTCATCAGAAAAAATAAGATGAGACATAACTTTTGTTCCCTTGACTTTGAACATTTTGATATGTCCTTTATCTTCAGCTTCTTTAATGAGCGTAGTGAGCCATTCCATGATGATGGTGAAGAGTAGTGGGGACAAGGGGTCACCTTGGCGTATGCTATTTGAAGTTCTAAACATACCAGCATGTGCAACATTTATGAGAATGGAGAAAGATGTCGTTTGTACACATTGACACATTGTGTTCAGCCATTTAGTAGAGAAACCGAGCATACCCATTAGCTTCC
Organism: Alisma plantago-aquatica; assembly: GCA_963693085.1. Lineage (NCBI taxonomy): Eukaryota > Viridiplantae > Streptophyta > Magnoliopsida > Alismatales > Alismataceae > Alisma > Alisma plantago-aquatica. Next base: position 995,203,545 of record OY856410.1, on the reverse strand, counting down.
ACATATACTCCCAATCGACATGATCATAATATTTACTTATGTCTATCTTCATGCATGCCTTAGCATTAGATCTTTTGATGTTAAAGTCATTCAGGAATTCCATCACCAAAAGGGAGCAATCCGCTATTTTCCTTCCCTGTACAAAGGCATTTTGTTCCACAAAGATGATATGTGGCAGAACCGCTTTAAGTCATCTGGACAAAAGCTTGGAAATAATTTTATAGAGTATAGAGAAGCAAGCTATTAGTATGTAATCACCCATGTCCATGGCTTCCTTTTTCTTATGTATTTGCTAAATAAAGCAATGGTTCATAGCTCTAACCATATTACCTCCATTCAAGAACCATCTCACAGCATCACATATGTCCTTATTAATGAGAGGCCACATATGTTGGAAGAACTTACTGTTAAACCTACCTGAAATGCTGAGAAACAAAACATCGGTCAGCATATCGAAATATGCTGGTATGTGGGGACAACCAAAATTTCACAAATATTGCTAACAATCTAAATATCACAATCAAGTTAATTAACAAGCCAAATTATGCTTTTAGTGTGTCATTCTCCACTACTTTTGACCTAACCCTGGAATACCCCCTCTAGGGTTTCTCTTTTGCCATTGACTTAAGGCCACCTTCTCAATCCCGAGCTTGGTGTGTGGGGTCACCTCTCATGGTGCCCATTAGGCATGCAACATAGACCACCTTCTCATTCCCGAGCTTGGTGTCTGGGGTGACCTATCATGGTACCCATTGGTCTTCCCTCCTGGGCTTGACCTTTTTGCATCATCCATCAGGGTGGCATGTAGGTGCGAGAATACACACTTATTTTACAATTGTGATAATCGTAGTGAATTTATAATTTGCAAGTATGAACGTCCAAACTGATAGATTGCATTCAATGCGATTAGTCATCCAGAAAACCTTCAGACAAACTAATGTGATTAACCATAATTAGCCACATACCCATCAGGATGATTTAAGACAGAATTAATCCAATCATTACAATAAATCCAATAGGCAAGCAAGCACACAAAGAGATCCTGAAATATGCATACAATTTCCTATCATTGATCATGCCATCGAGATCTATTAAATCTAGCTTGCTTCCTAGGGTTTCTAGTCCACTTTTAGAATTTCTATTGCAATTAGGGTTCCTCTTCATTTTTACTCTTTTAAACCCTAATTTTATACAATTAGTCACAAACCCTAATTATCTCATCTATTCTTCATGAAAGATATTAAGGTTACCTTTTAACAACATATAACCTTAATTTTGGATTAAAGGAATACTTAACGATCAATTAAGTCCATTATGCTCTTTTACATTAAAACTACCATTTTTATCTTTTTAATTCATGACAAGATCATTAGGCCTAATTATCATCTTTGGTTCCTTTCATATTAATAATTCATAGTTCATTATGATCTAATTCACATATGAACTGTATTTATCATTAATTCCACCATTATTCATTAGAAAACCCTAACTTCCATATTACGGGTAGTTATCCACAATTAGGAACTTTTATACTCAAAATAGCTTAGAACTATCATATCTCAGCTTTATTCATGAATTTAAACAATTAAAGCCATTAAAAGTTACAATGACCAACATTAGGGTTTCAAGGCCCATTAAAGCTCATTCATGTACATGGAACTCTAAATTAAACCAATTATATGCAAATACCATCCTTTTAGATCTAATGTGTCCTTTTCAGTAACAACAAGTTAATATCAACATTAAACATCCATATAACCCTTCCCAAATCATTAATCAATAAAGATTAGGGTTTTTCATTAAATAAAACATTAAAGATAGAATCCTTACTTACTTTTTTAATTGCAAGTATAATTAATCTTATATTACATTTTTATTGCATTCCTTGCATTTTTATGATCAATTTTGATATATAATACTCTTTAATCTGAGTTACCAATCATTAGCTACTAATTTTGCAAGATAAATTACCTTTGGCCAATGGTAGGCGGCCACCTGGCAGCTTGCTCCTCGCGAGCAACATACTGGACCAGGTCAAATTACGCTTTCACCCCTGCACTGTCACTTTAGGGACACATTTGCCCGGGGGCAAGGAGGTCATTTCCTCCTTTTCCTTCCTCAACCTCCACACGCTGCTCTGATCTGCGAACTAGGTCCCTGGCTCGGTCAACTAGAGGGTTGACATGCAACCCCTCTCGGCACTCGAAAAGGCCACCACGACCTCCGCCATGCCTCTACAAACTCAATGGCAATCTTAGCTATGCCTAAGTTAGCCGGAGTCACTAGAGACCACGAGGGCAACCGTTGATTGATCCAAAGGAATCAGTCGATGAAAGGGGAAACGAGAAGAGGAGTTGGAGGTAGGGTTGAGTTGCTTAAATTGCAACGACAAATCACAAAGGGGTACCCAACCTCACAGAAGGGGGATCATCCCCTTATATAGTCCACGACCATGGAGAATGTCCTACGAGAAGAACTGGAATTAGGGGTTTCCGTAAAACACTTCCAAAGCATGGAAAACTTGGTATGTATGGGTGCAGTTTTCTCTCCAGAGTCTAATAAAGTGAATCCTAGTTTCACACATTAACTGTATGGAGAGGGATTCAAATCTACAAATCTCAGTTTACTATTCTTCTTTCCTTTTCCTACCCAAGGTAGGTGAGAATGCAGCCACCGTTGGATGTCAGATCCAACGGCTATCATGACATGCGCCCAAAAGATATGGAAACAATTGTGAAATTTAATATATATTTCCTTTACCCTTTCCACTTTAGGAGATTTTGTAAAACTCATAACTCCCAGAACGATTATCCAATTAATCCAAAAATTTGAGGGAAACTTAATAATGACTTAATCTACCTCTCTACCAAATTTGGGATCATTATCTAAAACAAAATGTGCCTTTTGTTTAGGTGCAAGCTATTTCTCAATTAAGCTTATTTCTCGCATATTTTCTCTTTCTTCACTTACTATCTTGCAACTTAGACTCCTTAGAACCCAAGAAATCCTAATATTTCGAAATTCCTTTTTAAGGATACTCATAATTCTTCTAGATGCATCTATATCCATTATTTCTCATTATCCTTTTTATTTCTTGATTAAAATATCTCTTTTTGAGGATTTGTCTTTATCTCTCTTTTTGTTTTTCTTATTGGAATTCCTTTTAACATTAGGAACCTTATGGATATGAAAATCCATCAAGGATGACTCAATTATACCTCTTTCCACTTATTTCCCACATTTTACCATTGTTTTCAATTTCTTTCTTAATAAGGAAATATTTAATTGATCTTTTCTTTTCTTATTGCATTATCTTTGCAACTTTGGACTCCTTGGAACCCAAGGAACCCAATAGGAACGAAATCCACTTTTTGATTATATTCTTTTTCCTTCTAGAGGTTTCTACATCTTTCTTTTCTCCATCTCTTATTAATAATGGAGTTTCTTTTGTCTTTTCCTTGGTATTGGGCCCAATAGCCAATAAAGCCCACAAAATAACCAACAAGGCTACTGTAAACGAAATCCTTTTATTCAAAACAAATTATATCATTATTTGTTCAAATATCTTTAATAGGAGAAATTACATTTCTCACCCAAAAGAACCCAAAATTTGGGGTTGTAACATCCTTCCTCTCTTATAGGAATTTTGCCCCAAAAATTCCATCAAGAAAACAAATAAATCAATATAAGTATTTCTTATGTTCATCATGGCTCCCATGTGGCCGCACCCTTTCCATGGTGCTTTCCAAGAACCTTCATCATCCCATATCCTTCCATCTGAGTTCTTTCTTACCTTGGTATATCATACCCTCATAGCTGACTCAGGACATTTCAGCTTCTCATAAAGCTGAATAGGTTTAGGGCTCAACACACGGCTTGGGTACCTCACATAGTACTCTAGATCAGACTCATGGAACACATTATACATCATGTTAAACTGAGGGGTAAGGCTAAACACAACCATATCCAGCAATCCATCACAAATGGACCATGCAGCTGGGACTTAGCTCTCTCTTAGTTGTAGCTTAGAGGGGTCAGATTTTCACATCACATACTCTCCCACAATGCACTGCATGTCAGTCTACTTTGCATCAGCTCACGACTCATGTCGCCCCTGGGCTCTCTTTTAGCCATTGCATGATCAAAGCGACTTCATCTGCACACATTGTGGTCCTTTTCTGACCTTCGTGAGGTCCCTTCACCATCATCATCTTAATCAAGTGGTGATCGATACAACCTCCCTTACAGAGCTTCTTTACATCCCGACACTGTCTATGGTGGTTATCATCACATCTTACAGAGGACAAGAACTGTCTCCATGTATCACTCTGAACAAGCACACATGCTCTCATCAGACCCTCTAGTCTGGATCATACTGACCATTAGTTAGGGGTGATAAACTGTACTAGCATCGAGTTCGTCTACTTCCACCTCATGGAAATGAATCTTTAGGTTATAAAGAACTTTTGAACTCGCATCATGGTGTAGTTGAACTATCTCTCTCATATGTAGTTCAACCAGATCTATCCCTTGACAGTCTTTTTTCTTTCTCATGTCATATAGGTAAGGCGATCTACCATAAACCATATTGCATCTTGACCTTCCTTGGTCTAGGGCAGACTAACCACAACATCCATAGTGATGAACTCCCATTCCCTCTCGGGGACTCTTCATCTACTCTACCAACACACTGGGTTACTGGTGTTCGTCCTTCACCTTTTGGCTGGCATGGCGGCAAGCCACATGTAGCTTCATCTTAAGCATCCAAAGTACTACTGTTACTTACTGTCTTTGTAGTACCACGAAGTATGATGAACTTAAAATCATGATCTCCTATATGTCATGATTTCTCAAGATTGATTCTTCAGAAAGCCTAAACCACTCTAGTCGGGTTTCATCACCTTATTTTCCAGAGAAGTACATCTGAGGTTCTACAACCATCCTTTTATTGCATCAAAGCCTAGGCTAGCTAACCAAACAACTACTAACTTGTTCAACAGATCTCGTTACATTAGAGTGTTAGCCCAAAAATATCTCCTTTTCAAACTTAGGGTTAACCAAACAGCCTCTTCTAGCCTCCTACTAACTAGGCAGTTGCATCTCTACCATTACCACTTCACATCCTTAGGTATTAGGTAATATGGAAGACCTACACCTCCACATATTCCACTTACCATCTCATCTCAAACTCTAAGTCTATCTTCATAAAGAAATTCTGAGCTCATCCTCTTGGTTTTTGAACACAACCTAGTATAACTCACAAATTCCACATAGCTCATGATACAAGCATCCTCATAACATGACTACCTTAGTTATCTTGATGTTTGTAAACCATCCACATATCGTTTACTCTACAAGGGTATGTTATCATCAGTGTCCTCATACCTCAAAGTGACATTCCAACTCCCATCATCTTTATCCTTGGTGTATGGCATGCATACTATCCTATCTCTCACTCCCATAACAAGAGGAAATCAGCATTTGGCAGCCGTCCAAACACAAAGTTCTTCCTATTCCAAGAGTAGGGATAGTACATCCCACATTGCCCACCTTCAAAACTAAGTTGAAGCGTGCAACTTATGTCTCTACATCATCATTGTCTCGATATCAAAGTTACTCCCATGGAAAATTGGTCTCGAACCTACTTGGGTCACCACACAATCCTTGGTCATCTCCTCTAGTTCTGTAGGGTGCCGAAACTTTTGGGGTCACCCCTCTTCCCTTATGCATCTAGAGAGTGCCCTACTCATCTGCCCTTTGGGTCCCATGAGTTCATGAAGGTGATCAATCTCGTAACCCATAGCCCTCAGACAATGATAGTTGTTACCTCCCGACCCTATGGTCATGTGCAACTAGGGAATTAGGAAACTCCTACTTCCATCGGTCTTATCCTTAGCCTACCCTAGGATAGACTTAGGATTCTAATATAGTACATGTCCAACTCAGAACCTTACCCAAGTCTTCATCATCTCTCTCTGCATTCATGGGCTGACTTCTATCCTTTCATAGGGGTCATCGCGACCTGCCTACCTTGGTCAGGCCCCATACTGTTTACCTTCATGGTAATACATCCACATGCACTTAGAGATGGTTATCTATGGGTGTACATGTTCATTCTCATACTATGTACTCTTCACTTATCTTCTCAAAATCTTATGAGACCTCTTTAAGTTACTCAAAACCAACAAAATTGGTATACACCCTACCAAAGGGTCCCTCTCCCAGGATGATAGGAAACTATATATTGATAACAAAGGTCACAAACGCCCTTATGTCAAGGCTTTACATCCACCCTAGCAAGCTACTAAGGCACAAGCAGACCACCTACTAAACCATGCCAGCTCACACTTGTTCTCATCCTCAACATTGGACCAATAACAAACCTTCCCATGTCGCCAACTTAGCTGTGAGGGGTTCAGTAAACATACCTTAGAATTAAGGGGTTTCCCTTTCCTCTCACCATGAGGAGTGTCGTGCTCGAATCTCAAATCTCATCATGAGCATCTGATACACCACTTCCCCTCTGAGGCCTAGGAACCCTAGGTTCACTTCTTTATGCAACAACTGTCCAACTGCATGCTCAACATTCTATCCACAAACCAAGCATGTATAAGGCATGACATGCCCTTCCTGTCATACTTCTACTCTAGGGTGTGGTTCCTCTAAAGGCAACCAAGATATCCTCAGCCTCCAGGGATCATGCATGAGGCAGCCACTATCATCCGCTTAGGTCACATCATCCTCAACTGCCATTGTTCCTCATATCTCGGAGTCTAACCTTCTAACCTTCTACTAGAGGTTCTTTCTCCATGAAGGATTGAGCTCACAAGCATACCCCTACATGGGTGAAGCCTCTGTTCAAACTTATGTTCGCTCAAGATTATTCAGAGCTCCTCATGCTTATCTCATAAGCCATCTGACATACTCTCATGGCCATAGGTTCAACCTACTGCCCACACTACTGACGTACTATGGATGCATGTTATGCCCTACTCACATAAGCCCATATGGTTTCTATAGGTTCTTCACTAACCTCATCATCGAAGGAGCTATCCTTCACTCTAACATGCAAGATTCTTTCCAGGGTTGGGTTGCCAAAGGTACTAGGTCATTCAACCTCACATGGCTCATAATGTCATGGGCATCCAAAAGCATGTCCACACACCTGGTCTATCTGACCTCTAACTCATCATGCCATCTCTCTCTCTAATCACCACTTAGGGTTAGGGTTAGAATCATCATCAAAGGATGTGCCAGGGATCTACTTATAATGGAGGTCTCTACCTCCAAGACTAACTTTCTCAACTCATCCTCCTGACAAGGAGGTCTAGCCTCAGGTCTCCTTGAGGGCATGACAACATATGTCATCCGACCTAAGCATGCATCTATTATTTAGTTTACGCTTAAACTATTAAACTTATGTCCATGTCATCTTATTTACATGCTTTTCATTAATTTGGTGGAGGATTCTTTAAACCTTATCAACCTTACCCATACCTCAAGAGGGTGAGGAAAAGAGAGAAAACCCTAATCCTTAAGGTCCTTAGCAACATTTGAGCTGAGAAGGGATGAACAAGATGAGAGAGTCCTAAAGGTATCTTATTTCGAGTCAAATCCTGAGACATTGGCGAGGAAGTCACACTAATCTGGGAGTCCTCATATTTCGACTAGCGGTGCAGAGGAAAATCTTGCCAGCCCCCAGACGTGATCCTTTTCTAGACACCTATATCTTTCAAAAAATCCTCTAATAAATATCTTGGGTTCTACAGAGTTTTTAAAATTTAATAATTATTAATGATTAAGTGAGGAACCTATGCTCTGATACCAAATGTAACGACCCCACCTCCCAGTACCCCCCAATTAAGGGAGACCAAGAGGTCAGAGTCGTTATCCCAATTAACAGGATCAAAGGTTCGACAAATAATCATTAATAATTATAAAATTCTACCAAATTATACAGAAAGTTGGTATAAAATAAGACTTTGCATACCTTTTTCAAAATCTCAAATATCTAACTTCTATCCACATCTGGGCTCTATTCTAACTAATCCTCCTCACTCTTTATTTCTTATTTTCACAATATGCCACTTTACTGTTTGTCCTTTTCAACTTTGTACCTAAAACACCGACAAACAAAATGTCGGTCAGCATATCGAAATATGTCGGTATGTGGGGACAGCCAAAATTTCACAAATATGGCTAACAATCTAAATATCACAATCAAGTTAATTAATTAGACAAATTACGCTTTTAGTGTGTCATTCTCCACCACTTTTTCCCTAACCCTGGAATACCCCCTCTAGGGTTTCTCTTTTGCCATTGACTTAAGGCCACCTTCTCAACCCCGAGCTTGGTTCCTGGGGTCACCTCTCATGGTGCCCATTAGTCATGCAACATAGACCACCTTCTCATTCCCGAGCTTGGTGTCTGGGGTCACCTCTCATGGTGCCCATTGGTCTTCCCTCCTAGGCTAGACCTTTTTGCATCATCCATCAAGGTGGCATGTAGGTGCAAGAATACACACTTATTTTAGAATTGTGATAATCATAGTGACTTTATAATTTGCAAGTATGAACATCTAAACTAATAGGTTGCATTCAATGTGATTTATCATCCGGAAGACCTTTGGAAAAACTAATGCAATTAAGCACATACCTGTCAGGCTGATTTGAGATAGAATTAATCCAATCATTGCAATAAATCCAATAGGCAAGCAAGCACACAAAGAGATCCTAAAATATGCATACAATTTCCTATCATTGATCATGCCATCAAGATCTATTAAATCTAGCTGGCTTCCTAGGGTTTCTAGTCCACTTTTAGGTTTTGTATTGCAATTAGGGATCCTCTTCATTTTTATTCTTTTAAACCCTAATTTTATACAATTACTCACAAACCCTAATTATCTCATCTATTCTTCATGAAAGATATTAAGGTTACCTTTTAACAACATATAACCTTAATTTCAGATTAAAGGCATACTTAACCATCAATTAAGTCCATTATGTTCTTTTACATTAAAACTACCATTTTTATCCTTTTAATTCATGACAAGATCATTAAGCCTAATTATCATCTGTGGTTCCTTTCATATTAACAATTCATAGTTCATTATGATCTAATTCACATATGAACTCTATTTATCATTAATTCAACCATTATTCATTAGAAAACCCTAACTTCCATATTAAGGGTAGTTATCCACAATTAGGAACTTTTATACTCGAAATACCTTAGAACTATCATATCTCAGCTTTATTCATGAATTTGAACAATTAAAGCAATTAAGAGTCACAATGACCAACATTAGGGTTTCAAGGCCCATTAAAGCTCATTCATGTACATGGAACTCTAAATTAAACCAATTATATGAAAAGACCATCCTTTTAGATCTAATGTGTCCTTTTCATTAACAACAGGTGAATATCAACATTAAACATATATATAACCCTTCCCAAATCATTAATCAATAAAGATTAGGGTTTTTCATTAGATAAACCATTAAAGATAGAATATTTACTTACTTTTTGAATTGCAAGTAGAATTAGGCTTCAATTACATTTTTATTGAATTCCTTGCATTATTTATCAATTTTTATATATAATACTCTTTAATCTGAGTTACCAATTATTAGCTACAAATTTCGCAAGATAAATTACCTTTGGCTAATGGTAGGTAGCCACCTGGAGGCTTGCTCCTCGCGAGCAACACACTGGACCAGGTCAAATTACGCTTTTTCCCCTGCACTCCCACTTTAGGGCCACACACGGCTGGGGGCAAGGAGGTCATTTCCTCGTTTTCCTTCTTCAACCTCCATGTACTACTCTGATCTGTGAACCAGGTCCCTGGCTCGATCAACCGGAGGGTTGACCTCGAGATGCAACCCCTCTCGACACTTGAAAAGGACACCACGACCTCTGCCATGCCTCTGCGAACTCAACGGTGGTCTTAGCTACGCCTGAGTTAGGCAGAGTCACTAGAGACCAAGAGGGCGACCGTCGACTGATCTAGAGGAACTAGTCGATGAAAGGGGAAACGAGAAGAGGAGTTGGAGGTAGGGTCGAGTTGCTTAAACTGCAACGACTAATCACGAAGGGGTACCCAGCCTCACAGAAGGGGGATCATCCCCTTATATAGTACACAACCATGGAGAATGGACAACAAGAAGAACTAGAATTAGGGGTTTCCCTAAAGCACTTCCAAAGCATGGAAAACTTGGTATGTATGGGTGTGGTTTTCTCTCTAGAATCTATTGGAGTGAATCCTAGTTTCGCACATTAACTGTATGGAGAGGGATTCAAATCTACAAATCTCAGTTTACTATTCTTCTTTCCTTTTCCTACCCAAGGTAGGTGAGAATGCAGCCACCGTTGGATCTCAAATCCAATGCCTATCATGCCATGCGCCCAAAAGATATGGAAACAATTGTGACATTTAATATATATTTCCTTTACCCTTTCCACTTTAGGAGATTTTGTAAAAATCATAAATCCCTGTACAATTATCCAATTAATCCGAAATTTTTAGAGAAACTTAATAATGACTTAATCTACCTCTCTGAAAAATTTGGGTTCATTATCTAAAAGAAAACGTGCCTTTTTTTTAGGTGCAAGATATTTCTCAATTAAGCTTATTTCTCACTTTTTTTCTGTTTCTTCACTTATTATATTACAACTTGGACTCCTTGGAACCCAAGAAATCCTAATATTTCGAACTTACTTTTTAAGGATACTCATTATCTTTCTAAATGCATCTATATCCATTATTTCTCATTATCCTTTTTATTTCTTGATTAAAATATCTCTTTTTGAGGATTTATCTTTATCTCTCTTTTTATTTTCCTTATTGGAATTCCTTTTAACATTAGGAACCTTATCGATACGAAAATCCATCAAGGATGACTCAATTATACCTCTTTCCACTTATTTCCCACATTTTACCATTGTTTTCAATTTCTTTCTTAATAAGGAAATATTTAATTGATCTTTTCTTTTCTTGTTGCATTATCTTTGCAACTTTGGACTCCTTGGAACGTAAGGAACCCAAGAGGCACGAAATTCACTTTTGGATAATATTATTTTGCCTTCTAGAGCTTTATACATCTTTCTTTTCTCCATCTCTTCTTAATAATGGAGTTTCTTTTGTCTTTTCCTTGTTATTGAGCCGAATAGCCAATAATGCCCACAAAAAAACCAACAAGGCTATTGTAAACAAAATCCTTTTACTCAAAATAAATTATATCATTATTTGTTCAAATATCCTTAATAGGAGAAATTATGTTTCTCACCCAAAAGAACCCAAAATTTGGGGTTGTAACATTTACACTCAGAACAACTGCCTGAGATAGGACACATTGTGTCCAAAGGAGGACACGCCGTGTGCCTCTCGGTTTCAACAATTTTCAAATACGACTCCTTCCATTTTAAAAGACGAAACCACTCTATGGAGCAGTTATCTTTGTTCATTATTAAAAAAATCTTTCATCCCAGAGCAAGGCTAGAGCAAGGATGGCAATTTTGGAGGTGGAAGAAGGTGGTTTCTTGCTAAAGAGCCCCATTCTTCTCGTTTTCTCCAAGGTTCAACAGAGCTTCTCCACTCCAAAAAGCTTCTTGGGAGAGAGGTTTGTCTGGTTTGGAGTAGCTATAGGAGTGGGATTTTGTCCTCAAGCCAGAATTCTACTCCTCTTGGGTTACACTGTGGGTTTTCTTAGTTTTTCCTTCTCTAAATCATGTTGAACTCTGAAATTTCTGTGCATTTTTTGTTGTACACCATTATGGACAAGTAGTTTCCTTTTCTTGGCCGTGGGAGAGTAGATCCCATGTCATAGCGTGTATGGAAAATGATAATTTCATACTAATGTTATGTTGATTGTTCTTCCCCCTTGTGAGTACCGGCTTCTTTTTTTTCTACATGAATGTATGGCCATCTTATTTGTATGTTTTATGCTCTTTTGATTAATCTGAGAAAATAGGTAGAAGAGTAAGGAGGTACTCTCTTGGTAACTCCTTCTTTACCTTGAGAGTGGAAATTATGGAGTTGATGAGTAGGTTTGTGATCCAAAATGAAATTCATACATGGGAATGTTGAATTGAGTTAGGATCGTTGTACTTGCACCAAGAGGTGAATTGCAACATACAACTCTCCTTTAAAACAAGTGTGTAGTATGTTTAAATTTTATGCGCCTATTCTATGCTATGATATGTGGGTGAAATCCTAAGTCCAAGATATTTCCATATCTGAATTTTAATCTCTTTTAGTAATCCATTCACTATTGGCTTAATTCTAAAATTTTTACATTAATCAATCAAATCACCTTAAAAATGGTCTAGATTGTTGAACCTTAGCACTACTATGTTTAATTGATTGCTAAATCTCCTTGTGTTCGATCTTGACTACAACTACTTCTGTATACTTGTAGGAATTAGTTAGTTGATTAAAAGATCTTTCTAATGATTGAAACTCATTAGTGTAATAAACCAACAAGCTTCTTCTATTTATTCTCCAATCAAATACAATCCATCAGGCTTTTACAGCAATGCGAACCTGAACTTCATTCAACCACAACAACAACAAGTAACTTCTAGACTAGAGTCCATGCTTGCAACATTTATTTCAACTCAAATGCAGTAAAATGAGGAGTTCCATCAACAAAGACAATCAATTAAGGGTGCCATTTTCCAACTCTCTTCTAAGGTGATGATATTTCCACTCATGCACACATCTTGGAGAAACAATTTGCCCAACAAAGAAGCATTTCTACCTTGCTTGCCTAGTCCACCACAGATGAATCCTACATATTTTAGGTCGGTGACATTGAAGAATGGTGTTGTCATAGAAGTATATCTTTCAAGGTATGACGATGTTGATACCTATGAGGATTATGAAGTTGCAAATAAAGGGGAGAAAGCTACAACACATGATCTACTTTTAGATTCTTTAAGAAATCCACATGCCCTTCCTCCTCACAGTCTAGCTGACACATTTCTTTATAATGAGAACACTCTTCCCAACTCATATTTTGATGATGCTTCAAAGGATAATGAAAACACAAATACGATTGGCATGTAAAAGACTATTCTTGTTGCAGCTCATAGGTGCTTTCGCTTGCCCCAAATCAAGGACATATTTGCAAGGAGGCATCAATCTTTAGCAGAACAATTTCCATCCTCAAATCAAAGCAATGGACCTCCATCTTCATCATTCACCATGACAGATATCCGGTTGCAATCCTCTTGAGTTGGTAAAAGTAGTGAGGACACTACAAATTTCAAGCTTAGGGGGAGAGCAATCGATCGGTAGTGTAGTTTTATTTCCCTTTTATCATCTTTTTCTTATTTGTTGTTTTCGATTCTTCTCTTCTAGTAGCAAATCTAGTATGATATGAGGTTTATCTTTTATATGTAGATATAACTCCTATGCTTAACTGATTGTCCTCTTTTGATTAGAAATATCATTTGGAGAAATTGTAAAAGGCATGCATTAATCAAATTAAACCTTTTGGCCATCAACACGTGCTAAACTCTAGTTTATGCTTATAGCCTAAACATTCATCTTTCACATCCTTGATTGCTTAAAACATATCATGGTTTCAATTTTTGTGAGTAAATCAACTTTACCACATCATTTAGAATATGGGATGCCCTTGCCAAGTTCTTAATGCATTTTTAGCCATTCTTTTAGTGATTTTTTTTTCAAAACAAATGAATGAAATCTAACTAATGTTGCAGTTTAGTTGACTCTCCTATGTTGTGGAATTTTTTTAAAAATTTCTTTTGGCTTATTTCACCCTCATACTCCATAAAAGATAGCTAAACTACCCACATATCATGCTAGCCTAGTGTAAGTCCAATCTGGCCACAATGTTAGGTGGTATGTCTTAAAAGAGGGTAAAATACCTCAACTGTCACTCCATGTGTGCATAAGCCTACATTAGCAGCTGAGTGCCGGAACACATAATCCATTGTCACATCATTTTTGGAAAGAAGGAGAGTAAAACTAAAATTGTTAATTTTAACTAAGATTTCATCATTTATATCCTTAATAGCTGAGAGTTTGAGTTGCACATCCACTAATTGTTTGGTTTGGTCATCAAAATTCTACTTAGTGTTGTTTTATTGATTGATTCATTTAATTGTGACCACCCTTGCTGAACTAAAAATCTCTTTCTTGGGTGTTTAAGTTGAATTGATGGTTATGAGTATAAACATGTTGATCATGGTTGGATTGGTCTTATATACATCTTTCTTTTCATTTGATCTATGCATGAACTTGACAATTCTTCATTTGTGTTTCTATGCTCTTTTTGCTTGAGGACAAGCAATGGTTTAAGCTTAGGGGGATTTGATGTGAACAAATCATATCATCTTTTGGATCATGTTTGGTTGCATATCCATGTTGTTTTTACTCAATTATCACTCTCATTCATGCTAGATTCTATATTTTTAGCTATTCTTACTTGTCTCATGGTTTGGATTGTAGGTACTACATTTTGTAATGAAATGATGAGGAATATATCATATTATCACTTATCGGATCACTCATCAAGTATCTACAAGTTTTGGGGTTTGAAACTACACAAATACCACTTTTTACGGCATGTAAAATTGACCTACACGTCGTATGTTATGAGCATAACACATAGTAGGCCAGAATAGCCCCGAACAACCATTGACACGTCGTGTCTTAAAAAGACATGACGTGTTTTATTAAAGACACCCCGTGTATCAGTCCAGAAATTGAATGCAGAACTCCAGATTTGTAGCAAAATGATGTGTTTTATCAAAGACACACCGTGTCTTATTAAAGACATGTCATGTCTTATTAAAGACATGTCATGTCTTATTAAAGCATGTCATGTCTTATTAAATACATGTCGTGTAGCCTCCCAAAACTCAATCCAAACTTCAATTGTTGCATAAGACATGCCTTGTATTATAAAAGACACGTCGTGTGACCTGCAGATTTCACTCAAACATGGATTTAACTATCTCACACTTATATATACATCCCCAACTCATCTTGGGATAGTTATGATGGATTAGGATAGACCTTTTGGAGGGAAATTCGACTGGAGGGAGTCCAGGAGAAGTTGGAGGAGACCAAGGGAGATAATAGGTGGTTACTCGAGAGAGAACCCTCTTCTTCTACCTTCTTCTTCACTATTTGCAACAAGCATCTTCTTCTTCCTTTTCTATCTGCTTGGGAGTGAAGAAATCTGGAGAAAGTGAAGCAAGCAAGGACGGAGCTTGACTTCTAGCCAAAGTTCTTCTTCATTCTACTACTTCTAACAGACATACTAGTTCTTTCTACTCTTTTACTATGTCCTTTGATGTTTTCTTCTACTTGTACCTTCTTTCTCTTGCCATGGATGAGTAGAATCTAAATCTTGGACATGGGAGAGTAACTCCCATGTCATATCTTGTATGAAAATATGAGTTTCGTACTAAATTTTAGTTGCTTGCATGTTCCAAGAGTTGTTTTAGATCTGAAATGAGGTCATAACATAACATGTATGCTCATTAGGACAAGATTCATACAAGATTTAAGACTTTGTTAACAACATGTATACTAAATCACATTTCAAGTTAAGATTCAGGCATTTAGTCGCATAAGGGAACAATAATGATCAATATGGCATTTGGGTTATAAATCATGTAATATTACTGATTTTAAGTCCACATGATCATCTTGGACATCAAAGAGCCACATAGGATCAAGGGTTGATCATTAAATAGCATGAATCATCATTAAAAGACTACATGTAAAAAAATAGGGAAAACCGTGGAGCTAAGAGAAAAATTAGATCTTAAAACCATTTCCAATGGATGTAGTATGTTTTCTAGATAAAAAAAGATAGATAATATGTGGTTATATGGTTAAGAGGTGAGGAAGATATAAGCATTGTAAGATTATACTCTAGATAGGGTTTTGGGAGGATTTACCTTGGTTGGGTCAAGAATGGGCCACATAGGGGCCGAATTCACAGAAATCCTGGGCCTGTGTAGGTGGGAAAGATAGACTGATAGTAGTGCACTAGCTTGCAGTTCCTACAAGCGTTGGACGGCATTTTCTGGCTAGGTCAAGTAGAGGTTGTGGGCAGTGTCATGTTGAGCATGTCCTACGGTTCAGGAGAGTGACCCACCAAGGTTGATCAGGGCTGTTGGAAGTCGATCCAATGAAGCATGAGTTGTCCCTAACATGGGCAAAACTTCCACATGCAGGGCAATGTCCTTAGGGCTACAACTCATCAGAGATCTAGCACCAACCCAGAATAGGCCGTGGAAAGGCCTCGAAACATCCTGCCCGACCTCACTACAGCACCGCGAATCCAACGAGCAAGCTTTTCTTGGGCGAGGAGAACTAGAACACAGACACCCTTTTGGCTTGGTGGCGGTGCTGTGGGTCAATGATGGAAAAAGGGGTGAGGCTGGAAGGTGCTAGGGTGAGCGATGGAGTGAGAGAAGAGAGTGGAAATAAAGGGGGAGGGAAAATACAGGCAAAAGGGGAATGAATTCGACAAAAGAGGCAAGTAAAGGTGGGAGTAGGTAGGATCAAGTGCCATGACCACCGGCCATGGTATATGGAGGTTCAGGAACTCCAGACAACAATGGGATGGACACTAAAACCATCACAGAAAGATTCAAGGGCCGAAACTAATTGCTTTTGGACTCAAGAGTTTGATTGGTCAAAAATAATCACAAGGGATAAGTGATGTGTCAAGGTGGATCTTAACCATACTGGGTCGCATGCTC
This sequence comes from Alisma plantago-aquatica, assembly GCA_963693085.1. Classification (NCBI taxonomy): domain Eukaryota; kingdom Viridiplantae; phylum Streptophyta; class Magnoliopsida; order Alismatales; family Alismataceae; genus Alisma; species Alisma plantago-aquatica. The sequence continues at coordinate 995,186,794 of OY856410.1, read as the reverse complement.
ATCAAATTAGGCCCAATTGGGTCAAAAACGAATTAAATCAGTGATAAAACAAGATTAATTTGTTGAAGTTCAAAAGGTCATATCTTTGGCTATGTTGGTTTGATTGAGGTGATTTTTGTATAGTTGGATTCAAAATTGAATCCTCTATAACATAAAAACAAACGAGGATTCATTATATGGGTTCAATTTCAATTGCAAGTTGATGATACCTAATAAGCATGACACTTAGTTCAAAACTAAAATTAGTGTCACATAATAGTAGAAAGTGATATTTATTCAAAATCAATTCATCAATTGGGTATAAAGTGACTTAAAGTCGTCAAGGTGTGGATGAGAGGGGTTGTTGAGACTAATAGTGTATCTAACGAGTCAAGAGTACATAAAGTGAATGAGGGGTAAAACCTAGGTTATCACAATTGCCTAGTCCACCCTTAGTACATAGGTCATGACACTAGTGAACAACCTAGTCCACCCTTATAAAGATCGTGATACTAGTGAAAGCGAGATACAACCATAGTTGTTATCCTATCAAGGTGTGACCACAACCATCCTCATATTGTATCACATATATCGAATCATATCATCTAAGATATAGTCTCAACCATTCTGCTACCAGGGTTTGACCGAAACCATCCCTATGAACATCTATATACTCAACAATATATGACTCCAATCTTTTATTAGAAGAATACTCATTTTACCATCTAGAAATTCATGATACTAGAATGGATCTATGGCACAAGGCACTACATGATTAGGGTTTCACTAGATTAATTATGTTAATTGGGTGATTTAAGGCTGCATCAAACAAATGGACATACAAAACCCTAATTCATTTATAACAAGCATTGATATGTAACAACTCCAAAAGATATAAAACATATTATATCTACATCTCATCACATCACCACATGATACTATACCATTGCCATTCATGAGACTATACTTGTCATCATACTATCACATGGCACATATCCTTGTCACATCACAAAGAGGATCACACCTCCATTAGGCTCATCCATGCCCATGGATCATTAAGACCATCACATCATATTCACCTACAATAACTTCATTATATTTCCATTTATTATAATAAGAATCAACAAACCATAATCATTCACGTGATAAAAAAACTCGGCATGACATTGCATTGAAGAGCTAAATGATGTTCATAGGATAACATAGTAGGGTTATCTTAGCATTAAGAACATTCCTTCATCATATCATCATACAAGAAGCATAAGTATTATTAACCACCATCATACTTATTGTGCACAAGTTTATCTATAATAAAGTATCAACCATAAGGGCCATGATAACCACCAATTAACACATTAAGGTTATAATCAAAATTGAGAGACTATTCCATTATCATACAATTCACACAAGGAAATTAAGTATAATCAATCACCATCATTGGACTATATTAAGGTTAAGTTCAACAAGGTAGATCAAGTATGATTACCCATCATCTCTTAGTTGTATAAGAGTTACCCATGAGCTCTTTTGTTAGCTATTAGTTTATATTCATCAAGGGAAAAGGTAAGACTACAAAGTTAAGGGCATAACTCCATAAATTTTTCATCATTAAAACCAAGCCATCATACCATGAGAATCACCCCAAAAACATCAGATGTTGAGTTGGTAAAACCATCAGTTTCACACAAGCAAACACTTGGAACAAATCATCTACAGAAACCATCGAGTTGTGACCTAGGAAGAGTCACCAAATTAATCTAGTCAAGCCATCGTTTGACAATTCAAAGTGAACCATCGGTTGACGAGATAAGAAGAACCATAATTTGTTGACTCAAAGGACACCATAATTTGTGAAACCTAGGTCCACCATTGATTATGGTGTCCAAGATCACCATCGATTATGGTGTACATGACTACCATCTGATCATGAAGTTAGAACATCCATTAGTTGACACCATCGAGTGTTGAACCAGTACCACCATTGTTTGATGATGATAGGTTAGAGAGAGCATCAAATCTTGGAGTAAGAATATCCATTGGTTGATAGACCAGTGGGGCCATCGAGTGTTGGACCTAGTGTAGACATCGGTTGTCATCAACAAGCGTTGAAACAAGTCAAAAACCAAAGGTAAAACCATTGGATCAGAGGGAAACCAAAACCATTGATTTCTCTACTTAAAGAAGCACCAAAACCATTGTTTCTTGATCACAAAAGAGTCCAAAAAAAATTTAATACAAGGCCATAGGTTGTATAAGAAAGTCAATGAAAATAGCACCAAGTACAAAACCATTGATTTCTAAAACTAGAAGGAAGACCAGCTCAAAACCCTAAGCTAAGAACCATCTTTTGAAAAGTAAAACCATTATTTGTTAGGGAAAGCATCACCATCAGTTGTGAGAACAATAAAGAAACCAAAATAGAAACTAAGTTTCCACCATTTGTTGGCACACAAGGCCAAGAAAAAAAGCAACAAGAACCAAACCATCGGTTTGCAAAAGAAGAGGGAAAAACAACTCAAAAACTATAGGTGGTAACCACCATTTGAAAAGCATAAACATCATTTTTCTGCATGAAAGTGAGGTCTAGAACTCCCTATACCAAAGAAGGTTCGTGCACAAGGTTTAAGGTACATCCAAGAAGATAAACTATCTAAGAATTAACAACTAAGCTCAAACCCTAGGCAAAGACAGGAATTTTCCACTTAAAACTTCATTTTAGAGAAAGTTCATGTACATGCAAGATAGTAGTATGCAATAAACGTGGAAAAATTTATATAACTCGCCTTTAGGATGAAGAATAAGTTTGAAACAACAAAGTAGCTCAAGAAAGAGATAATGAAACCCTAGCTTTAACCACTCCACACGGCCAAGCAAGCTCTTTCTCCAAGAATGGAAGCAAACCCTAGGTCAAGATTGAAAGAAAGAGGTGTTATTTAAGATATAGAGTATTCACCACCATGGAATAACATGGCCACGACCAAGAATAAGAGAGAAGTAGGTGGGTCAGCAAAAAAATGAAGGAAAGAAGGGATGACTTACTTACTTAGGTCAAGAACAAGCTTAGAAAACTCCATAAGCTCAAGGAGAAATTAGATCTGAACCCTAACCACACATGAAAGGAGATTAGCCACCATCTTCTATCTTGCACACCTTATTCTCTAACAAGTAAAGGAGGACGAATTTCTATGAAGAAAGGAAGAGAAAGGGGGTCTAAAGGGTTTGTTTGCATGTTAGAGGGAAGGCATAAGAAGCTAAGGGTGAGAGGGGTGTCTGACTAGGTTTGCCATGTGTCCATGGCCTAAAGGACCAAATCCATGCAAAAAATCAAAACCATTGGTTGTGGGAGTCTTGAGGTCCATCATATGTTGGCTTCCTAGGGTGGTCATCGAGTTTCAAAGTAGGGTGACCATTGGTTTTGGAACCCTAGGTCACAAGGGTGAAAAGCATCGTTTGAGCACCTCTTTAGGTAAACCACAGACACAAGGAACTCCAAGAGGGTAAAACATAAACACTCAAAACTCTAGGAAACTTCAAGGAACTACCATCAGATCCCATCTAACCAGGAGGACCATTGAGTGATGGCCCCCAAGGTAGCTCATCCATGAGAGCAAAACCCTAACTCAATCCTAGTAAGGTATCTCCACCAAACCAAGGTGTAACAAGGTAAAAAATTGCACAAAAATCTCAAGCATGACAATAAAACATATAAGGTACCACAAAAATGTGAAAAATTGCAAGAAAAACTGTACATATGGGTAAATTGTAGAAAAGCCCAAAACAAGCATAAAATTGCATAACTTGCTCAAACAATGTCCAAACCAAACCAAATTTGAAACTTAAGCTTGTCACATGATATCAAAGAATGTATTAGGGTTAGATTAAGGTTTTACACATCCAACTAAGGTAATAAAGCATGTTCAACCAAAAATCAAGGTTAGAGGCCTTACATTTAAGAGATAAATAAGTATTGCATGTCTATCTAATGCAATCTTATTTAATTTGTTTACGATCTTGGACCTTCACGTTCTTGATGTGTAACTTGATATTTATCATTTGCTTTAGTGGGTGTTTTATTTCTGGTCCTTTTGGGTTGTATGATCTAGGTTGATGGCCTTTCATAATTCCATTTTTTGTCTAGAGTCTAGCAGCTCTCTATCATTTTGGGTGACAAGTACCTACCACCAAAACTTCATGAAAGATTTAGGATTTAAATTTCAAGACATATGTGAATTATTGTTGTGTATCCTATGAGTTGCATAAATTAGTCTTCTGTTTCCAATGTGAATGTTAAAGGATGATTTCTCATGTTTGTTTTTTGTGTCTTCTTTAGACTACTATATCAAGTCTAGTTGTCGCCCTTGGTTATGTCCTACACATACCAATTAGGATACACATCCATGATCTAGTATTGGATGTATGAAGTATTTAGAAAATTTTACATGTTTCGATCCAACACACATCTACTAGGTTGAACACATTCACCTTTCTTTTGCAAAAAAGTTTTCAGATCATATGTCATAATGCATCAAGTATGTTTACCATCTACTACATGATCATCATTTTGGAGAACATATCTTGTCTAATGTATTGCATGATGTTTTGGTAGTAGCATTCAACTAGAAACTTCTTTAGTGATAATAGTGCCTAGTTGTTGAATCATAATCTCAAATAAATATATGTGTTTCATCCATTTGTCATCTACATCAAGTAATATTTGCAAAATGATCAAATATCCACCTCCTCAAGTTATCCTATTGGCCTCACTATTAAAATTTAAAGGGATACACGAGTGAAGTCATGGATGTCAAGAATGTCAAAGTCTTAGGAGATCAAATCTAAGGGGCATGTGTATTTCAAAAAAAGATCATATTCATTTTTGTTAGTGTTCATATTTACTTAGGGTTGACACCCCATTTTTACTCAGTCAACAAAAATTCCTCATAAATATTATTATGTGGCTAATGATGGAATTTATTCCATTTTCCCACATTTTCCACATATCCTTTTTTGCACCATTTCCATATTTTCCCATTATCTCCGCATTTTATTCTTTTTCACTTTCCCTTATATTTCCACATTTTCCCACCCATTTAAACCACATGTTTAACCATTTACCAAAGACTAAGGGTTTGGTGCAAGGAAAATCATTTGTCTAGACTTAAGTGTAATTTTTCCTTTCATTGCGCTTTAAGCCTTTTTTCAATAATTAGCCTATTAAATTATATAAAATATCCAATCCCAATGATGGGTGAAAATTCAATTGCTTTTAATAAATTTTAAAAACGAATGTTACTATAAAATAAATAGAAAACATAGAACAAATAATTTGCAATAAAAAAATCATGACATATAATTCATTTCCAAGAGAAAAGATGATTAAATAAGGAGAGAGGATGGAACCCCCTTTTCCTTGCTCCACCTCATTTAATTCAATTCTATGAGAAAAAGTATGCAATATAGGGATGGTAATGGGGTCCTTTTTCTGCCAACCACCCCATACAAGTCTATACCATTAAATAAATGTATCACTTGGAAACCCACTCCATTTCCCCACTATAATCATCCCCCAGTGGCATGGTAACCCATCCAACCACAACAATAAAATGGAACACATTTGTCCATTCCAGTAGAACCATACTTCCACCTCACCTCACTTTCATGTACTCACCTCTGCCACCATGTATAGATCACCTCCAGTCACTGCATGCACTCACAATGACCTCTATACTCTTACCGCCCAGCCATGCACTCATCTCTATTAATGTCATGCATTGACTCCAGCTGCCATGGACTCATCTTCTCCACTGACATGCAATCACTACCTTATCCATGTACTCATCATCACCTCTATCATGCATATAGAGATGAGGCCATGTACTCATGTCCACATTGGCAAGCCCTACACCCATGGCTGCATCACTTCTTCCCCTCTTGAAAATGTAGTTCAGAGATCTCTGATTTCAACAACTTGTATTACCATTCTTCCAACTTTGCATTCCTACCCAACACGTCATCCCCTTACTTGACTTACCCACATGATAATTCCAACTGTGAGGGGAAGTCCAACCAAAAGTCCCTCGACACCTTGCATATCCAAAAATGTCATCCTCTTCGATGATGTTGAGGAGTATTGATTGATGCAGTCACAACCATTTTGGACCCTTTTCCTATTGACCATGTCCTTGCCCAGGAGGAGGGTACCTTCACCTCAAAAGGAGGATCTTAGAAATCTCATTGATTTGGAGTTGTTCATCCCACCCAAACCATAAAATGCCATGACTGGAGTGTTGACGAAGCCCAAAATATTTGTGTATGCATGACAACAGGACCTCCTAATGTTTTCTCTTAGTCACAATAGTGGATTTATACACCACATGGTCATCATTGCAACTAAAAATTAGGGATTAGAACTACTTAGATGTGTTCCCACTCAATGCAACCATAGATTTCGTTTGCCTTCACCAGTGCCCCACATTTTTGATGAACACAAAATCCTCATGTATGGGATCGTATGGTTTAGAAGTACTTCAGTTATTATTCTCATCACTAACTAAATAAGGGAGACGTTGGTGCACCACTCTTTTCTTTTCTACTCCTTATTTTTCTATGCTCTTTTAATATAATTCCATAAGGAAAAAGGATTAACGAAGGGAGAGGAGTTCCTCCTCTTTTTCTCTCTCCTTATTTTCTTTATACTCATCTAATTTACTTCCATGAGAAAAGAGGATTGGAAAAGGAGAGGGTATTCCCCCCCCCTTTATTTTCTCCACCTTATTTTCTATCTCCTCATTTTCTTAAATTACATGAAAAAAGCATTAAAGAAGGAAAACTTTAGTGCACTCCTTTATTCTTTTCTTCTCCTTATTTTCTCTATCCTCTTTTAATTCAATTCTAAGAGGAAAAAGTCTTAAATAAGGGATATGGTTTCCTTCTCATTTTCTCTTCTTCTTTTTCTATCCTCTTTTAATTCAAATCCATGAGCAAAAAGTAATAAAGAAGGGAAGCATTTCCTCATTTTCTTCTCTTCTCCTTCTTTTCTCTATCCTCTTTCAATTCAATTCCATGATCAAAAAGATTAAATAAGGGAGAGGATTTCCTCATATTTTCCCTTCTTGTTTCCTCAATCATTTTTTAGTTTATTTCCAATTAGGATAAGGAAAAGATAAGGAGAGGGAAATATATTGGTCAACAAGTTTAGTTCCCTCATATGTTTCTCTCATTTTTTCTCTCCCTTCTAAAATCCAAAAAATGAATTCCAACTACAAAATTAATCTCATTATCCAAATCATTTTTATCCCAAAATACTCATGTAAAATATAGAAATTCAAATAAAACATTTTCTCTTTCCTTTTCATGGAACACTCGTAGAACCATGCGATCCACCAGTTGTGCCATATGGCGGAATCCTTCAATCACCAACTTGCTCCTCAAGTTTTGACTACAACCATTCTAGATCATTCTTTTATACACCAAACTCCTGACCCTTAGGTATATGTATCCCCTATATCCCCTGTACACTAGAGCCCCCTATGACCCTCCTTAAGACATAGGGCCAACTATCTCCCCCTCATTTCTTTCTGCAATATTTTTTATTAGAGGATCCTTCTTCTGACACCACCTTCTTTCTGAATGTTGGTAGGTTGCTCAACTATAAATAACTACTACTTTTTCTACTATATTTATTATAGTTGATTCATAAATGTTTATATATGCATGCTCTTTCTCAGAGATATAGATCTCACTATACTAAAACTAGTTAGCATCTCTCTCTCTTCCTGAGAAAGAGCCCCAACTTCTTATGTTGGATCTCCACCGTAGGAGGTCATCTACAGTACCATAGGTTCACCGACTTAAAAATTATCCTTTTTACATATTCTGCTATTTTCTCTAACAACAACCTTGATTGTTGCCTTTTTAACCCATTATGTATAAATAGGTTTTAATACCATTATTGGGTGAGATGGGGGTCCTAAATAATTCCCCACTCGTAACAAGATCTTCGACTCTGATTTTTAAAATAAGGCATATCTTTATTGTCTGCCATTTGATGCAATCAAAATTGGGCTTTTTGTGTTTTTGTGCCAATGTAAATGCCCACCTTTGTTTCCCTTACTTGAGAATAAAACTTGGTGGAGACTCTAAGATTTATCAGTTCATTATTTTCATTTTATTTTCCTTGCTTTCACAATCATAGGATCCATGAAATTTTTTGGACCAAGTACAAAAAGTTTGGCGACTTTGCATGAGACAGTCAGACAATTAAAATTGTCCTTTTCTTTCTAGTTATTTATGTTTTACTAATTGATTGAAGTTTCTATTATTCCATCTATTTTTCTTTTGTTCTTTTTGATTCGCTAAAATCCAAATTTTTTCAATACGAAAGTTGCCAACAGTGAATTAATGGAATTTTCCACAAAAAAGATCTAAAACAAATTGCACATATTTTTTCCTTAAAAAATCCTTTCGGATTAGTTTGCCCCACCAATGAAAAAGTGATTTCTTTTAATTTTTTCATCATCACTTTTTGTTTACTTAGATCTTGGTAAATCCAACACAATCATCTATTCTTCCAGCAATAAAGGAGTTTCTTTTTTTGCTTTGCACTTCGATTTTTAGCAATACGACAACTATCATATTTTCTAATGATCATAGCTTTTAGTGCTAGCCTATTCTTCCCTTCCGAGGTTTGATTTTGATTCCCTTTAAGGATTAGCCTCTTCCTCCCTCATTTTTATCCCCATTTTCTTTTTATTTATTTTAATATATTATAAGAAGAAATATACTAAAAAAGTATCAAGAAAAGAGAGAAAATGATGAAAGAGGTCTTCATGATGAGAAATATCATTCAATTTCATAATAATAACATGATTGTTTCCTTATATGCTTATCATTTATATTTCATGAATTATTAACATGGTAGGCTTGCTTCAAAATATATTAAAAGGTTATACTTGCAAATGCAAACCTACAAAAACCATGCGTTACAGAACGGGGGCCAACACCCATGTCTGACCCCTAAAGGTGGTATGGGGTGTTAGTAAAGGTATCGACTCAATGTCAAGTTTCCCTTCTAATGTCCTTGAGAACAATTCCACTCCTAGAACTCACACTAATTATTATCATCGTAGTCATAAGGTTTATTGAGATTAGTACCAATATATAAAAACCTTAGGTTACCCCATGATGAGTGTCATATACCATAGAGAAGATAAGGACCTACACATCATATACAACTCATGCTTGAGTGAGGATGTAAACCAAATCTGAACTCATGGGCTAAAATGGGGGACTTTATCTTCTACATATGCATCTTCTGGTTATTTATTTTATAAATTTCAAGATTGTTTCATGTTTTTCTAATTCTAAGACTGTTTAAAGATTTTTGCTATGATTTTAATTCATGCAAATTATAATGTGAATATGACTATCACATAAAAGATGTGCCTACTAGCTCAGATCCTAGTCCCCTATGTAGCTTTATAGATTGACCTAGTAAATGGCTACCAATTTGGTAGGTCCATCACGTCATTAAATGACTTAGTAAATGGCTACCAAAGGGGTAGGACCATCAAGTCATCATGAGTTAGATATTGGGCTACCTTCGGGTAGTGCCATGCGACTCTATTACTATGATGTCCCTGGATTTTGGTTTCTCCAAACCCTATTGGGAATGAGATGTCAGAATCCAAAAACATCATCCAATCATACCAAAGAGCGATGCGGAAGCATAATATGCATACATGAACATACAACCATAAAATTCTCAACATTCAACATGTACATTATTACAACATGATTTACAATTGCATATTGAAAGGGAATTTTTACACAAGTCTAAACATGTATGCTAACTAGGATCTTAGACAATAGGTACAACCCGGAGAACTTGCTCACATCTTGTACTTTTTCCTCCCATGCTATCTCTGAACCTAAAACATACGTGAAACAACGAATCAACACACAAGGTGTTGTGCACGTGGGCAGAAAGATACATATATTTATGACTTTCATAATTTTTGAAAAAGATTTGCAGAAGGAAAGAAAATCATAGAAAACACTTCTTTATTAAGAGAAATACGTCAGTTTACGTCAGTTTTCCTAGATGAATTGCATTATCAAGGTGGACTAGTACCAAAACATAAATATTGGACCCATCCCCGTGTACCAAGTACTCTAGGGAAACTCCCCGTACACCGTGTGCTCTAGGGAGGTGTACTAGCCAACATTAATCCATTCCCTCATAAGGGGGATAATTAACACCTTAAATAACTACAAAACATCTACTCATAATTTATGTTTTCAAGTGACAAAACAACGAGTACTACATAGCAATACTACATCCAATATTTGCAAATAGAAGAGAGTATACATACATATCATGATTGCAAGCAATAAAACCATAGTCATATACTTAAATAAAAACACACGTACCTGAGTTCAGAGATTCCTATATATCCATGATCATCTAAAAGTCCGTTCATCACCTGATTAAGATAAGACCACATACTATCATCAGATTCTCATCATCTTAACCCTAGTCATGTTCATTAGGGTTTATATTATCTCATTATGTTATATACATTATTACTTGTCTTCTTATCTTAGATTTGTCATACTGATGTCATTTTCCAGATTACATCTCATTATCAAAGTTCATCGTCTGAACATTAGGTTCCAAATCCTTTTTGTGCACATATTAACACTAGTTACATGTATTACTTGAATTAGGGTTTTATCATGTGTATTATGTGTCATCTTTGTATAACATAGATTATGTGTATCATATTGATCTCATATTTAATTCTGAGGTTCCAGATACTGATATGAGCTTACTCTGTAACTTTCATCATTTATTGAGCATGTATGTATTTAATACATTTTATTTAGGGTTATAAGCCCTAAATAGACATATTAAGCAAATTACATGATTTTGTACATCATCATGACCATAACTGACATCATATGCATTATAAACATGAAATATGATTTACAAGTATTTTCTCATAATTTTAGGGAATCGTTTGATATTTATTATCCATCATAAGAGCATTTCACATCTTACATGATATCATTGTTATTAATGCATCAAAAGCCTAATATTATCATTTAACTGTATTCTACTCATTTTTTTGAGAATTTCAATACCTTACTTGTATTTTTTTGATGAACAGGCTAATTACTGTGAATTAAAGAAGATCTAAGTATTTGCTAAATATTTACCTTATATGGCCAATCGGAAGCCGCCACATGGCAATTTATGTTGGCACACTCCATGGCTTGGCTGGCTGGGGTCTGGCCGGTTTGGTCTGCCTTTGGCTGGGCTGATCCGGTTGGGTCTCAGAACCGGACGCTCCCTCTTCCCCTCACGTGAACGCGATCTGCGCGACGCCCGGTTGAGGTCTGTCAAGTCGCCTCCACCGCCACTGGCTTCATCTCTGGTGAGCGGCAGTGCCTAGTCCGGGCAAAATCGTTGGTCATAGCTGCTGGTGTGGCAGAGCAGAAGAGGGCAAAAGCCTCTTGACCGCCAAGCTTCCTCGACGTCTGAGTCCCGAGCGGGACTCCGTTGGCTCTGCTCTCTGCCTAAAGTTGCCGCCCGCAGCGTCCTTCCTCCAGTTCTCAGACGCCGTCGTGGCTCCAGGACGAGTAGTAGTGGTCGTCAGCCAGGTCTAGATAGATTCCAACGAGGGGTCCTGCAGATTCTTACCTCGTCAACCTCTTGCCTACTCCAGTGCGAGCCACACTTCTGGTCGTCGTCACTGTGGCTGGGTCTGCTCTGGGTGCTGCACGCCGCCCGCAGGAGCCTGTGCTCCTCGGCTCCAGTGCTACCATCGCCGCTATGAGCTCCAGCTAGCAAAAGTATGCCAGCTCTCCTTCCGACACCTGGGTCTGTGCCGCCATTAGACCAGAGACTTCACACTTGGACGGCACGGGGGACAATGGCCTGGAGTTGGACCGCGCTCAGGATGACCTGCGGTTCCATAAGATTCATCGTCCAACTCCTCCTCGCATCTGTGTGAGCGTCGCCGGGACTCCATGCCATCACAGATCCTCCTCATGGATTGAGGAGGCCGCGGTCGCAGGTTGCAACCATGGCAGATCCCCTCCTCCGCAGTTCCTCTTTCTCCCCACAAGAATGCAATCCCCATTGTATTTTTGTTGTGATCCGATAGGTACGGTGGGTTCAACCACTCCATTCAACGATCCCCAAACCTCGTAGCTGACTCCTTCGTTACAGATTGGATGGAGGCAACCTCCTCCTAAACTCCAGGAGCTAGGGGGGTACGATGGATTCTCATCCCCTTGAGCCCCGCGTGACACACCTCTACATTAGACTATAGTCCACAATGCATCAATTTGTCATTTACTTATAATATCAAATCCTAATAACTTATCATAGAACATCATTTATTCATCTAATTTCCACCATAGGTTTCTCATCATATAATCTATCCATGTATTTTGGACACAACTTAAATTTTGACCAATATGATGTTGGTTCTTCAAAAAGGATAATGTATAAGCATATTGAGTTCCAGTACATCTCAAATGGCTTCCAACATTAGCAAAAATTATAGATCTGAACTTTATTTTACTAAGTCATACTTCAAGATCCACCCTTAGACTACTTTCCACTCATAAATACCACCAGTTGAGAACTTAAAATCACAAGTACTTCCATGCTCATTAATAAGTGATATTGATAATCAATGAGTGCAACTAATATTTATCAAATGCTTTATCTTATCTAAACCCTTAAAACATACCTTAGGATCAATAATCCTTCATGAAATACCAATTCCTAAATTTGAGCATCAATCATCCATATTACCTTCTTGGCCCTAAGGTACTGCTTTGGCTAAGAAAATCCTAAAATTCTGGGTCATCACATTCACCCCATCTTATATGGAATTTCGTCCTCAAAATTCAACTAGTCTCATTCTTAATCTGATATCAAGGAGTTGTTTATGCCTCTAGGCCACCACTTCTAAGTGCTAAGAGTACCATTATTCGGTCACGTTAGGATATTTAAGCATGTAAGATGTACCCACCCCACCTTATATATATGTGGAATCATCACGTAATGTCTTAGTCATAACATGACATTACGTTATCTTAGGATTACATCACCTCTAAGGGTACATGTTTTGTTCAAACTTTTAATGTTAAGGAGGAATTCATTTATGCCATGATATTTAGATCATTCAAATCTAACATCATTAACATGTTTTATGATCAACATCATACAATGATTTCAGTATTAGAGGAGATTCATCTTCATCCTTGATATTAGGATTTTTCTACATAAGAAGGGCTTACGTAACATGCTTGACCTTTAAGGTTTCACCGTATGGTGTGATATTTATACTCAACTTAGAAGCATACATTGAGAAGGATCAAAGTTACAAACTATATTTCTGATCATATATCCTATGATCCAAAAATTTCGTTATATCAACTTCATTAGTTCAACCTTTTATGTCTTGCATGTATTATGTGAAGGGAAAAAATAAGAGAATATACTAAGTTTATCCCATGATCTCAGCATCATATCTTTCATGTTTCATATGAAGGGAAAGGGGATATTTTATTGTCAAACTTATCATGATTTCAATCTTTTGTGTTGCATGTATGATACTGGGGGGGGATATAGAATAGGTCAAGCTTATACGAGTGACTCCTCATATATAAATCATCTATATAGGTCAAGTGATGTTTCTATCATCGTATATTAAGAAAGAGAAGAAGAAGGGAGAACATGTATTTTGAGTATCTTTTGCACAAAGCATTATACTCTCATAACTAGTGTTCATATATTACCTCACTTGCAACTAATGATGAGATTTAAAAAATATGTCACTCCAGCTAGGACCTAACTCCGCCAAAGGATTGACTTTATCATATGGGTTATCTACCCATCCTTTTCTTTTACCCAATTCTCACATATGGATTTAATTCATGCCACATGACTCAACTCATCTACTTAGGAGTAACCCAACTTAGGACACATCATTTCACTTATTTTCATATATTGTAGGGTAGGTCCATTGACCCTCTCCTGGTGGGTCTCACTCTCTCTGGAGTTCACCACATATCTTGTCCTAACACTGGGGGTCCTCCTTTGTAAAAGAACTTGAGGCTCATGCATATTCAACCTTATTTTAACTTAGCTCATCTTAAATAAGAAAAGAGGATGCACATTCATCATCAAGACTTAGCTTTGATTCTTCTAAATTGGATTCAGGTCATATACAACTTAAATCCTTATAAAGCAACTTATATCATTAGAGGTAGAACTTAAATAAGATCATCCATGCTTATATCAACTACCATTCTATCATCTACACTATGCATCACATATATTGATACGGCTCTAGACATCTAATCTAGACTACTCTCTCTCTTCTAGACTGATGTCACTCCCTTTCACGTAGGTTGCATGAACACTAACTACTCTCTAGTGTGAGGGACACATTTTTATATTTACATATATATAATAAAATATTATATAGTTTTTCTCCGAGAAAGAAGACGTCAGAGAAAACTGTCGAGGCTCGATGTGATTGGAAAACAAAGCCAAATCAGCAAAATCGAGTGTCCCACACACAGTAGATAGTTTAGTGTCATGTACCCTAGTGAAATGGTGAGAACAAGATGTAGACCAGTGTAGCTACCCAATACATATGAGCTTTATATGGAAAGGGTTTCATACACTTGTCTAAACCTAGTTCTCGAACATCTAGGTTCTAACTTAGAGGCTAAGTCAAACCTTATTCCTATAGAACAACTTACTAAGTTTCTGAGGTTTAAAGTGAAAGGTTAAATTAGTTTTCATGTTTCATGTTGAGCAATTGTTAGGTGTAGCTATTGTTCATGCTCTGATACCAACTGTGACGTCCCCAGATTTTGGTTTCTCCAAACCCTATTGGGAATGAGATGTCAGAATCCGAAAACATCATCCAATCATACCAAAGAGCGATACGGAAGCATAATACGCATACATGAACATATAACCATAACATTCTCAACATTCAACATGTACATTATTACAACATGATTTACAATTGCATATTGAAAGGGAATTTTTACACAAGTCTAAGCATGTATGCTAACTAGGACCTTAGACAATAGGTACAACCTGGACAACTTGCTCACATCCTGTACTTTTTCCTCCCATGCTATCTCTGAACCTAAAACATACGTGAAACAAAAAATCAACACACAAGGTGTTGTGCACGTGGGCAGAAAGATACATATATTTATGACTTTCATAATTTTTGAAAAAGATTTGCAGAAGGAAAGAAAATCATAGAAAACACTTCTTTATTAAGCAAAATACGCCAATTTACGTCATTTTTCCTAGATGAATTGCATTATCAAGGTGGACTAGTACCAAAACATAAATATTGGGCCCATCCCTGTGTACCAAGTACTCTAGGGAAACTCCCCATACACTGTGTGCTCTAGGGAGGTGTACTAGCCAACATTAATCCATTCCCTCGTAAGGGGGATAATGAACACCTTAAATGACTACAAAACATCTACTCATAATTTATGTTTTCAAGTGACAAAACAACGAGTACTACATCCAATATTTGCAAATAGAAGAGAGCATACATACATATCATGATTGCAAGCAAGAAAACCATAGTCATATACTTAAATAAAAACCCACATACCTGAGTTCAGAGATTCCTATATATCCATGATCATCTAAAAGTCTGGTCATCACCTGATTAAGATAAGACCACATACTATCATCAGATTCTCATCATCTTAACCCTAGTCATGTTCATTAGGGTTTATATTATCTCATTATGTTATATACATTATTACTTGTCTTCTTATCTTAGATTTGTCATACTGATGTCATTTTCCATATTACATCTCATTATTAAAGTTCATCGTTTGAACATTAGGTTCCAAATCCTTTTTGTGCACATATTAACACTAGTTACATGTATTACTCGAATTAGGGTTTCATCATGTGTATTATGGGTCATCTTCGTATAACATAGATTATTTGTATCATATTGATCTCATATTTAATTCTGAGGTTCCAGATACTGATATGAGCTTACTCTGTAAATTTCATCATTTATTGAGCATGTATGTATTTAATACATTTTATTTAGGGTTATAAGCCCTAAATAGACATATTTAGCAAATTACATGATTTCATACGTCATCATGACCATAACTGACATCATATGCATTATAAACATGAAATATGATTTACAGGTATTTTCTCATAATTTTAGGGAATCGTTTGATATTTATTATCCATCATAAGAGCATTTCACATCTTACATGATATCACTGTTAGTAATGCATCAAAAGCCTAATAATATCATTTAACTGTATTCTACTCATTTTTCTGAGAATTTTGATACCTTACTTGTATTTTTCTGATGAACAGGCTAATTACTGTGAATTAAAGAAGATCTAAGCATTTGCTAAATATTTACCTTCTATGGCCAATCGGCAGCCGCCACGTGGCAATTTATGTTGGCACACTCCATGGCTTGGCCCGCTGGGGTCTGGCCGGTTTGGTATGCCTTTGGCTGGGCTGATCCGGTTGGGTCTCAGAACCGGCCGCTCCCTCTTCCCCTCGTGTGAACGCGATCTGTGCGATGCCCGGTTGAGGTCTGTCAAGTCGCCTCCGCCACCACTGGCTTCATCTCCGGTGAGCGGCAGTGCCTGGTCTGGGCAAGATCGTTGGTCATAGCTGCTGGTGCAGCAGAGCAGAAGAGGGCAAAAGCCTCTTGACCTCCAAGCTTCCTCGACGTTCGAGTCCCGAGCGGGACTCCGTTGGCTCTACTCTCTGCCTGAAGCCACTGCCCGCAGCGTCCTTCCTCTGGTTCTCAGATGCCGTCGTGGCTCCAGGACGAGTAGTAGTGGTCGTCGGCCAGGTCTAAATAGATTCCAATGAGGGGTCCTGCAGATTGTTACCTCCTCTACCTCTTGCCTACTCCAGTGCGAGCCACACTTGTGGTCGTCATCACCGTGGCTGGGTCTGCTCTGGGTGCCGCACGCCGCCCGCAGGAGCCTGTGCTCCTCTGCTCCAGCGCTACCATCACGCTATGAGCTCCAGCTAGCAAAAGTCTGCGAGCTCTCCTTCTGACACATGGGTCTATGCTGCCATTAGACCAGGGACTTCACACTTAGACGACACGGGGGACAATGGCCTGGAGTTGGACCGCGCTCAGGATGACATGCGGTTCCACATGATTCATCGTCCAGCTCCTCCTCGCATCTGTGTGAGCGTCGCCGGGACTCCATGCCATCACAGATCCTCCTCATGGATTGAGGAGGTCGCGGTCGCAGGTTGCAACCATGGAAGATCCCCTCCTCCGCAGTTCTTCTTTCTTTCTCCCCACAGGAATGCAATCCCCACTGTATTGTTGTTGTGATCCGATATGTACGGTGGGTTCAACCACTCCATTCAATGATCCCCAAACCACGTAGCTGACTCCTTCGTTACAGATTGGATGGAGGCAACCTCCTCTTAAACTCCAGGAGCTAGGGGGTACGATGGATTCTCATCCCCTTGAGCCCCGCGTGACACACCTCTACATTAGACTATAGTCCACAATGCATCAATTTGTCATTTACTTATAATATCAAATCCTAATAACTTATCATAGAACATCATTTATTCATCTAATTTCCACCATAGGTTTCTCATCATATAATCTATCCATGTATTTTGGACACAACTTAAAGTTTGACCAATATGATGTTGGTTCTTCAAAAAGGATAATGTATAGGCATATTGAGTTCCAGTACATCTCAAATGGCTTCCAACATTAACAAAAATTATAGATTTGAACTTTATTTTACTAAGTCATACTTCAAGATCCACCCTTAGACTACTTTCCACTCATAAATACCACCAGTTGAGAACTTAAAATCACAAGTACTTCCATGCTCATTAATAAGTGATATTGATAATCAATGAGTGCAACTAATATTTATCAAATGCTTTATCTTATCTAAACCCTTAAAACATACCTTAGGATCAATAATCCTTCATGAAATACCAATTCCTAAATTTGAGCATCAATCATCCATATTACCTTCTTGTCCCTAAGGTACTGCTTTGGCTAAGAAAATTCTAAAATTCTGGGTCATCACATTCACCCCATCTTATATGGAATTTCGTCCTCGAAATTCACCTAGTCTCATTCTTAATCTGATATCAAGGAGTTGTTTTTTCCTCCAGGCCACCACTTCTAAGTGCTAAGAGTACCATTATTCGGTCACGTTAGGATATTTAAGCATGTAAGATGTACCCACCCCACCTTATATATATGTGGAATCATCACGTAATGTCTTAGTCATAACATGACATTATGTTATCTTAGGATTACATCACCTCTAAGGGTACATGTTTTGTTCAAACATTTAATGTTCAGGAGGAATTCATTTATGCCATGGTATTCAGATCATTCAAATCTAACATCATTAACATGTTTTATGATCAACATCATACAATGATTTCAGTATTAGAGGAGATTTAACTTCATCCTTGATATTAGGATTTTTCTACATAAGAAGGGCTTACGTAACATGCTTGACCATTAAGGTTTCACCGTATGGTGTGATATTTATACTCAACTTAGAAGCATACATTGAGAAGGATCAAAGTTACAAACTATATTTCTGATCATATATCCTATGATCCAAAAATTTCGTTTCATCAACTTCATTAGTTCAACCTTTTATGTCTTGCATGTATTATGTGAAGGGAAACAAATAGAGAATATACTAAGTTTATCCCATGATCTCAGCATCATATCTTTCATGTTTCATATGAAGGGAAAGGGGATATTTTATTGTCAAACTTATCATGATTTCAATCTTTGGTGCTGCATGTATGATACTGGGGGGGGGATATAGAATAGGTCAAGCTTATACGAGTGACTCCTCATATATAAATCATCTATATAGCTCAAGTGAGGTTTCTATCATCGTATATTAAGAAAGAGAAGAAGAAGGGAGAACATGTATTTTGAGTATCTTTTGCACAAAGCATTATACTCTCATAACTAGTGTTCATATATTACCTCACTTGCAACTAATGATGAGATTTACAAAATATGTCACTCCAGCTAGGACCTAACTCAGCCAAAGGATTGACTTTATCATATGGGTTATCTACCCATCCTTTTCTTTTACCCAATTCTCACATATAGATTTAATTCATGCAACATGACTCAACTCATCTACTTAGGAGTAACCCAACTTAGGACACATCATTTCACATATTTTCATATATTATAGGGTAGGTCCATTGACCCTCTCCGGGTGGGTCTCACTCTCTCTGGAGTTCACCACATATCTTGTACTAACACTGGGGTCCTCCTTTGTAAAAGAGCTTGAGGCTCATGCATATTCAACCTTATTTTAACTTAGCTCATCTTAAATAAGAAAAGAGGATGCACATTCATCATCAGGACTTAGCTTAGATTCTTCAAAATTGGATTCAGGTCATATACAACTTAAATCCTTATAAAGCAACTTATATCATTAGAGGTAGAACTTAAATAAGATCATCCATGCTTATATCAACTACCATTCTATCATCTACACTATGCATCACATATATTGATACAGCTCTAGACATCTAATCTAGACTACTCTCTCTCTTCTAGACTGATGTCACTCCCTTTCACGTAGGTTGCATGAACACTAACTACTCTCTAGTATGAGGGACATATTTTTATATTTACATATATATAATAAAATATTATATAGTTTTTCTCTGAGAAAGAAGACGTCAGAGAAAACTGTCGAGGCTCAATCCGATTGGAAAACAAAGCCAAATCAGCAAAATCGAGTGTCCCACACACAGTAGATAGTTTAGTGTCATGTATCCTAGTGAAATGGTGAGAACAAGATGTAGACTAGTGTAGCTACCCAATACATATGAGCTCTATATGGAAAGGGTTTCACACACTTGTCTAAACCTAGTTCTCAAAGATCTAGGTTCTAACTTAGAGGCTAAGTCAAACCTTATTCCTATAGAACAACTTACTAAGTTTCTGAGGTTTAAAGTGAAAGGTTAAATTAGTTTTCATGTTTCATGGTGAGCAATTATTAGGTGTAGCTATTGTTCATGCTCTGATACCAACTGTGACGTCCCCAGATTTTGGTTTCTCCAAACCCTATTTGGAATGAGATGTCAGAATCCGAAAACATCATCCAATCATACCAAAGAGCGATGCGGAAGCATAATACGCATACATGAACATACAACCATAACATTCTCAACATTCAACATGTACATTATTACAACATGATTTACAATTGCATAATGAAAGGGAATTTTTACACAAGTCTAAACATGTATGCTAACTAGGATCTTAGACAATAGGTACAACCTGGACAACTTGCTCACATCCTGTACTTTTTCCTCCCATGCTATCTCTGAACCTAAACATACGTGAAACAACGAATCAACACACAAGGTGTTGTGCACGTGGGCAGGAAGATGCATATATTTATGACTTTCATAATTTTTGAAAAAGAATTGCAGAAGGAAAGAAAATCATAGAAAACACTTCTTTATTAAGCGAAATACGCCAATTTACGTCATTTTTCCTTGATGAATTGCATTATCAAGGTGGACTAGTACCAAAACATAAATATTGGGCCCATCCCCGTGTACCAAGTACTCTAGGGAAAATCCCCATACACCGTGTGCTCTAGGGAGGTGTACTAGCCAACATTAATCCATTCCCTCGTATGGGGGATAATGAACACCTTAAATAACTACAAAACATCTACTCATAATTTATGTTTTCAAGTGACAAAACAATGAGTACTACATAGCAATACTACATCCAATATTTGCAAATAGAAGAGAGCATACATACATATCATGATTGCAAGCAAGAAAACCATAGTCATATACTTAAATAAAAACCCACGTACCTGAGTTCAGAGATTCCTATATATCCATGATCATCTAAAAGTCCGGTCATCACCTGATTAAGATAAGACCACATACTATCATCAGATTCTCATCATCTTAACCCTAGTCATGTTCATTGGGGTTTATATTATCTCATTATGTTATATACATTATTACTTGTCTTCTTATCTTAGATTTGTCATACTGATGTCATTTTCTAGATTACATCTCATTATCAAAGTTCACCGTCTGAACATTAGGTTCCAAATCCTTTTTGTGCACATATTGACACTAGTTACATGTATTACTCGAATTAGGGTTTCATCATGTGTATTATGGGTCATCTTCGTATAACATATATTATGTGTATCATATTGATCTCATATTTAATTCTGAGGTTCCAGATACTGATATGAGCTTACTCTATAAATTTCATCATTTATTGAGCATGTATGTATTTAATACATTTTATTTAGGGTTATAAGCCCTAAATAGACATATTAAGAAAATTACATGATTTTGTACATCATCATGACCATAACTAACATCATATGCATTATAAACATGAAATATGATTTACAAGTATTTTCTCATAATTTTAGGGAATCGTTTGATATTTATTATCCATCATAAGAGCATTTCACATCTTACATGATATCCCTATTATTAATGCATCAAAAGCCTAATATTATCATTTAGCTGTATTCTACTCATTTTTCTGAGAATTTTGATACCTTACTTGTATTTTTCTGATGAACAGGCTAATTACTGTGAATTAAAGAAGATCTAAGCATTTGCTAAATATTTACCTTCTATAGCCAATCGGCAGCCGCCACGTGGCAATTTATGTTGGCACACTCCATGGCTTGGCCGGCTAGGGTCCAGCCGGTTTGGTCTGCCTTTGGCTGGGCTGATCCTGTTGGGTCTCAGAACCGGCCGCTCCCTCTTCCCCTCACGTGAACGCGATCTGCGCGACGCCCGGTTGAGGTCTGTCAAGTCGCCTCCGCCGCCACTGGCTTCATCTCCGGTGAGCCGCAGTGCAGAAGAGGGAAAAAGCCTCTTGACCTCCAAGCTTCCTCGACATCTGAGTCCCGAGCGGGACTCCGTTGGCTTTGCTCTCTGCCTGAAGCCGCCGCCCGCAGCGTCCTTCCTCCGGTTCTCAGACGCCGTCGTGGCTCCAGGACGAGTAGTAGTGGTCGTCGGCCAGGTCTAGATAGATTCCAATGAGGGGTCCTGCAGATTCTTACCTCCTCTACCTCTTGCCTACTCCAGTGCGAGCCACACTTCTGGTCGTCGTCACCGTGGTTGGGTCTGCTCTGGGTGCTGCACGCCGCCCGCAGGAGCCTGTGCTCCTCTGCTCCAGCGCTACCATCACCGCTATGAGCTCTGGCTAGCAAAAGTCTACCAGCTCTCCTTCCGACACCTGGGTCTGCGCCGCCATTAGACCAGGGACTTCGCACTAGGACGGCACGGGGGACAATGGCCTGGAGTTGGACCGCGCTCAGGATGACCTGCGGTTCCACAGGATTCATCGTCCAGCTCCTCCTCGCATCTGTGTGAGCGTCGTCGGGACTCCATGCCATCATAGATCCTCCTCATGGATTGAGGAGGTCGTGGTCGCAGGTTGCAACCATGGCAGATCCCCTCCTCCGCAGTTCTTCTTTCTTTCTCCCCACATGAATGCAATCCCCACTATATTGTTGTTGTGATCCGATATGTACGGTGGGTTCAACCACTCCATTCAACGATCCCCAAACCTCGTAGCGGACTCCTTTGTTACAGATTGGATGGAGGCAACCTCCTCCTAAACTCCAGGAGCTAGGGGGTACGATGGATTCTCATCCCCTTGAGCCCCGCGTGACACACCTCTACATTAGCCTATAGTCCACAATGCATCAATTTGTCATTTACTTATAATATAAAATCCTAATAACTTATCATAGAACATCATTTATTCATCTAATTTCCACCATAGGTTTCTCATCATATAATCTATCCATGTATTTTGGACACAACTTAAAGTTTGACCAATATGATGTTGGTTCTTCAAAAAGGTTTATGTATAAGCATATTGAGTTCCAGTACATCTCAAATGGCTTCCAACATTAGCAAAAATTATAGATCTGAACTTTATTTTACTAAGTCATACTTCACGATCCACCCTTAGACTACTTTCCACTCATAAATACCACCAGTTGAGAACTTAAAATCACAAGTACTTCCATGCTCATTAATAAGTGATATTGATAATCAATGAGTGCAACTAATATTTATCAAATGCTTTATCTTATCTAAACCCTTAAAACATACCTTAGGATCAATAATCCTTCATGAAATACCAATTTCTAAATTTGAGCATCAATCATCCATATTACCTTCTTGGCCCTAAGGTACTGCTTTGGCTAAGAAAATCCTAAAATTCTGGGTCATCACAATTACCCTAGGTATTGGCTACCTATAAGGTAGGTCCATGGGGGTAAGAATATACCTAAAGAGAGGTAGCATACAAGTCCACTGCAGGGATAGCACAGAGTTAGGGATAGGTAAGGATTGAGTAGTGTGGCTTAAAACATAATCTTGGTTGTTAAATGATTAATTGAATGATTACATTGTTATCATATTTGCATGATTATTGTTTCCCCCACATAGCAGCTTCTTGCTGACTGACGTTTTGTTTGTCGGCATTTTAGGTACAATGAAAAGAACAAACAGTAAAGTGGCATATGGGAAATTAAATAAGAATTAACGTGCATGGGAGGATTAGTTAGATCAGTACCTTCATGGTTAGAAGTTTAGAAATCCCAGTTTTTAAAAGGTAAGCAAACTTTTATTTTATACAAGTTTTCAGTTTAGTTGGTAAAGTTTATTAATTATTATTGATTATTTTTCGAACCTTTGATCCGGGTTATTAGATAACGTCTCTTCTCTCTTAGTCTCCCTTAAGTGGGGGTTACCGGGAGACAGGGTCGTTACAACAAGCAATATTACTAATCTCATCCCACAGAAGCCCCCTTTGTCTATCATCATTAGAACCATATATAGCAGTAGCAAAAAAAGTTATATCACAAGAACATATTTTCATGTGGATATGTTGAACAAATTCGTTAATATAGGAAACGTCAACTCTGGAAGGATCCCAGATAACAAACACTCTCCCCAGCACATGAGAGTTATGATTAGATAGCCAAAGATGATTAGGCCGGATCCTCTTCATAGTCTTGTACATCTTTTTCCTACGAATTTTTGTTTCAGACTAGAAAATAATAGGAGAATTGATTCTCATTAACTCCTCCTTAACTCTACTTTGATGAGGTCCTCTATTGAGACCCCTGACTTTCTAGTAGATAATAGAAATGTCTTCAGTCATTATTGAACCTTATGAGTTAGAGACCTTCTAGCTTCAGTATTTCCCTTATCTCAACAGAATCACATAACTCCAATTCATTAAACTTGTTAGGAGAAAATAGTTTGGGATCCTTGGATAACATACCTCATTTTAGTTTTTGTAGACCCTCTTGGGGGAACTTTAGATCTAGAAACCAATTGGAATCCATCTTTATCAATCAAGATATGATTGGCATCAGTACCTGGGAAAGAGCCTTGGAAACAGTAGATCTTTTAGAGTTACTGAGACTTACCATAACTTCTAATTTGCACATCATAGATTTAGGATGGGACTCGTTATCTTCAACAATGACAGCATCAAGTGTCTTCATGAGGTAGGGAACACAACCAGCTCTGTTTTCCTATTGAGAACTCAGAATATCCTCAACTATAGTTTTGGACTTTTTAGCTATACAACCATCAGTAGGAATGGAAACATCATTATCCTTCCGAGCAACTTCCACATTTCCCAGGGTGTTTAGTTCACTAACAGGTTTAGGAATCCATTTTCCTTTATCTTTTGAAGCCTTCTCTAACACAATTGGTTTACCTTGGCAGGTGGCGCAAGCTTTAGGACAAGATCTACTGTCATGACCAAACGACAAACATCCAGGGCACTTACTTGGAATCCACTCATAGACAACATCAATCATATGTTCCTTACCTGTGTCACTTCTCATATTAATCATCCTTGGAAACTCTGAATCCTTCCTAATAAGAACTAGAATATGAGCATACTCAAGCCTAGAACATTGTTTGGTGGCTAGGTCAGTATCAATCAGAAACCCTAAGAAGCTTCCGATTCTAGAAAACAAAAACATAGAGTTATCCCAAAATTCCAAAGGAAGGTTAGGTAGTTGTATCCACACAAGAATGGAATCTAGGGATTCCTTCTCGAGTTTGTCTCTAATTTCTAATTTTCTAGGGCTTGAGAATAAGAGGATTACCCTTCACCGTCCAGGGCCCATCTTCGAGAGCATGAGTTAAATTAGACTTCTCAGAAAACCTGATGATGAAGAATCCATGACTTCTAGCATTGATCTCGATGCTTCCTTTGATCTTCCACAGCCACACTAGATGCCATGCAAGCGTGGGGAGATGCGCTTTGAGATCAACAATGTAACTAGATAAGGTATTCGCCCATTTCTCTGCAATCTTCTCCACCTCCTCCTGTGGATAGACAAGCCTACCGTCAGAGATTTCCACATCAATCTTCTACAATTTCTCTTCTGTGTTGGATTTAGGCCCAAGATTTGCCCAAATCCCCTTCATAAGCCATATCTCCACCTCCAATCAACTAGGAATCGAAGAAGTCCCATCCAGGATAGGCCATTCTCCTATCGTCACCTCTCCCGCTCCCGCACGATTCAAAATCGGAGGAGCCATTTTCTTGTCATTTTTTTTTGCATTTTTCCCTTGTGCAAGGTATTCATTTGTTCCCACTATTTTTTTAGTATGTACGTATTATAGGGCATCTTCATCTATGCGGTCTTAGAGATGAATAGAGAGGTTTTTCTTACCATAAATTAGGTTTTGTTTTTCTAATACATGGAGGGTTGTGGTAAGTCTGTTATGTTTTTTATTTGTACTATTACTGAATCTCCATACGAGTGGTTGATCAAAAATAGGGTTAGAGACTTTTTATAACCCTGGTGTCAGCGATATAATTATTGAATATGACTAAAATACAAAAATTCTTGAATTAGTAAGCAACATAATGACTCCAATTAATCGAGTTACTTTTTAAGTGCTCACTAAACTTTCAAGGTAGGAATAACTTCTCAAAATTGTCCCTAAAATGGTGATCAAAGGTCACCGAAGACCTCTTTCACATACTTCAAAAGGTCATGCTGACCTTGTAACAAGTAGGTCTAATCTATGAACACAAATTTATCAAATATTAGATGATGTGAACCCAATAACCTTTATTTCAAACACTAAATGTCAGTAGACCCACCTTTGTCCCTATCTAGGGATTTTTTTCTTCTAAACTCTGTAAAATGTTAACTATGCCCTATAAAACCCCAAGGTCCTAACTCTAAACTAGGTATCGATTGGTTTGAAAATTAGATATACTCACATATCTCACAAGTTCCATAGAAAACATCACATCAGACTAAGAAAAGCCAAAGAATCAAATAGGAAAAAATAAAGTTTCACATAATTATTGTTTGAAACAACAATGATGCAAAACATGTATACTGACATATAACCACTATTATCAACCACTATATATAAATATATAGTCAAAATCATATCACTTAGTTTAAAACTGAGTAGCAACAACTTTTAGGGTAGACCAATATATTTTTTATGTAACTATCATATCATAAAAAACATCAATTAGGAATTCATTTTGCACATATATCAAGTAGTTTCTTGATAACAACACACTATCAATTGATTATTAGAAAATAGTTAACAAATCTATGTAAATAGATAAATCACTATTTCATGATGATTATATTGCCTTACTAAGCACACTTTGACATGTTTCTCTAGACCTGATTTTAATCAAACTTTGAATAACCAGAACATTGATTGGTTTAATATTAATTGACTAAGTTCAAGTTTGCTTATGTTGAATGTTTACCATTTTTTGTAGAAACTCACATGGATAACTATTTCATGATTTTATTTATGCACCACTCTGGCCATATTTGAGTGATATATTGGGTCAAAGGTCTTGGAAGTCAAAGGATATTTGAACTCTTATAACATGTCTATAAGCCCAGTAATGTCATAGCCTAATAGGTCAATAGGTACAGTAGAGTTCCCGTATGTATGGGATCATTTCTACCACTCCTATATACAAGAAAGGGATTTTCTTACATCAAACACCTTGTCAATATATATTTTATTCAATATTTTGGATATGGTAGCAAAATGGTACTTCCACAAACATCAATCGTACAAAATGAAAGATTATCTCAACCCATGGGAGGACGCCGGTGTCAGTTGGATTACTACATTGTTGTCTCTATATCTATTTCTTTGGAATCAAAAGGTCTAACTAACATAGTCTACTTTGTTCTCTTCCATCACCTTGGTCTAATGAATTTTGTCATCAACCCTGTCAAAGGAAAAAAATAGTTCAATGTTGTTGTCTCACCTGGATCAGTGACATCTGCCTCCAATCAAGAATCCAAATATAGCAATAGCAATCATGAACTAGGGATCAATACCTAGTAGACATCACCTTCCCAAGATTGTCCTCTTCTATGACAACAAGTCCAACTATGACAATAAGGATTACCCAATGTTGTCAACATAATTGATATTCAAGTCAATCATTAAAATGAAATAATCCTTGGGCCTCTCTTCAATGGTAAATCTAGACATGTCATCCTTAAGTATTTGGTAAGTTAAATAGTGCTTGTCTCTCTACTTGTTGATCCTAATATTGGTATGACTTGTATCATAATCAACATGCTATTTTAAATTTGTCCCCTCCATTTAGGGAGTCCAGAATATAGGTTACACTATATGTTTCTATTTCACATTTTGTGTAATCAAGATTTAATCACCTCCATTGACATTTGACACAACTTGTAGCCCAAGTAAATGCCTTGTCATTGGAGTAGCAACAAATGTCATCCTTGACTAATCACATGTCATGTATCCAAAGTACACCATGCGCCCTACTATCTCAGCCTTACAAAATATATGTGTATATTTGACACACATCTTTAGTAGTGAAACTAAATTTGGAGGCCATGTTGGAAAATAATAAGGGATCCCGGAGTGGAGATCCCTTATGGTTGCTTAGGATAATATGTAGGAAGATTAGAGGATAATGAGAAAAAGGCATTGATCATAAATAATATATAAACTCTTTTTGAGTAGATAAATCAAGTTATGCAACTAAAAAACACGAAGAATAAGCAATTGATAGGAAGATAAGCAATTGAAAAATTAAGAAAAGGTAAGAGATAGTAGATAATATCAATAGTTAGGAGAATTTCTTGATGATTGTTGTGCTACCTAACAAAGTTTAGAAGCAGGTGGTGCTAGAGGAAGGATCTTATGATCAGGAGTAAAGCATAAGGTAAAAGAGGGGGGTAGTTGATCCTTTGGTTTCATAAGGTTTAAAAGGTCCCCAAAATATGATGGATATGGGAGGGTATTCAAGATAGATTTTAGGTTGTAGTACTCTGAATTGAAGAGTCTGTAAAAGAAAGTGCATTGCAGTGATTTATCACATATGTGTGGCATGTGGATCCAGGCAATCCACCACACAACATATGTGGATTTCTCTGATTCGTCGGGTGACTAGGGTAGGATACAACATGTTTTTTGATCTTTTAGTTATTTCAAAAATACTTTGGAGAAAATCATGGGAAAATGATGATTCTAAAATATCAGAAAAGAGATAGAATTCAAGATTATCCCTCAATTTTATCAAACAAAAAGTCAATGTGAATATTCATGGGAGAAAGAAATATTTTATTTAGGATAATTCAACTGGATCATTTACAAAAAAAGGCTTATAGAAAGAAAAATTGATGAGAAATTGTAGTTAGTCTAAACTAGAATATTTTCTACTAAAAAAGTCCCAAATTGGGTAAAAGTGGGTGAAAATGAGTTGTTTAGATAGGTGTAAAATATGAATAAATACAAGAACATTGGATAAGTGTGGAAAAATGTGGAAAATGTTGAAACATTGAATGAACTCCATCCTTATCTAGAGAATCAACATTAACTTAAATTTGTGCTAAGTGAGAAAAAATGGTGAGTCAACACCTACACGCCATGCAAATCAAGTGCATGTCATGTATCTGAACACATTGTGTCATATCAACAGACTGTATGTCATTTTCGGGTTGATTTTACAAAATCTATGAGACATTTCATGTTTTGTTTCACATTTTGTATGACATGCAACTAGATGTTCTAGTCATGTTTTACAATGTATGACATTTACCAAGTAGTCATGATGTGATTATGGCTTTGGAATTTTAGAATCACTTTGGTATTGTGTGGTTATGATTCTAGAGAAATAGGCCATGGATGAAAAACACACAACAATATTATGTACATATACATACATATATATCATAATTATGCAATTTTGTTCTTTTTACTTGCATAATTTTAAAATGTATTTCTTTATATATCAAAAAATAAGTAGGAAAGTATATTTTTTGAAATTTTTGTACATACTTGACATTTTATAGATATAGTAGACATACATGTGCCATTTATACGTGAAAATATAAATAAATATATTTTTTTAGTATAGACTTTGTGATTAACATTTATCTAGATATTTTCAAATAATTATGTTTCCATTTGTATGATGGTTTTAGAGAGTTTGGGATCATTGAATGAAACATATAATGCATATTGTTTATTTGTCATTGTCCTATTATTTGTAGATATAAAATAGAATTGTGCAACAATTAGATAAGGATAGATAGACAAATAAGGTAAGAATTGGATTTTTACTATAAACGACCTACTTTCCATTGAAAAATTGGTGTAATTATTAGTGGAGATAAAATCAATACTTGAAAAATAAATTAGTGTAAAAAATGTAGGGAAAAAGTGAGATATTGCGTCAATAAGATATACTTACAATCATTATTATTTATCCCTTCATGTCCTTGATCAGTTCCAATATTATATCATCTTTATGTAAGAATCATTTTGAGTTCTTCCATGTTTCTCTTAGATTATAGATCATTGTATTTGTGTATTATTCTTATATTACTTACTTCCCATTATAAATAAATTCAAAGAGGAAAGAAACATTACTTACACATTTGATAATGAGGAAACATGTTAGTTGAGAGAAAGAGAGAAATTATAATTAAATTTTTTAAGGACAATGACTTAGTATGGGAGAGAGACTCCATGAATTATTTCTGATTAGTATAATGGTATTCGAAAATATAAAAATGTATGTTAATGGTAGAGAAAGAGTTAATGAGTCATTGTAGAAGAGGACAATGTAAGATTTTGTTTGGGTAATTGTATGTTGTTAGAAAGTGTGAAAGGATAAAATTGGAATGATACCAAAAAGATTAGCATGCCCCCTATGCAAGGATGACACACAAAAAAAAGTAAGAGTGGTGATCAGTGTGAGAAAGTCAATGAGAAGTGTGAGTGAAAATGAGTAAAATGAGTGCAAAAGAGAGAGCAGAGATACTCAAGGATGATAAATAATTTGGAAAATTCTAAAACCTAGTGCTATTTTCAAGACATGTGAATAATAAATGTTGGTGGCTATGTGTATGTTCCAACAAACTCAAAATTTTTGTGGATGTGTAGATTAGTCATCATGTGATTCATGGGTACTGAGGCATTTGGAACATGATTATATAATAATTCCCTTGACAACAAGTATATTCCTCCAACTAAATATAGAGAGAGGAATGTTTGACTTTCCATTTTTTAGTGATTTGTATCTCTAGAGAAAGAGACGATATTGTTTTGATCTTAATTGATGCAAGTGAGACTTGAGTATTTTTTCTGTTCATATTATGTATTTAAAGTCAATGCTAAATAGTCATAGATTCATATTATCTTCATACCTCCTCAACGCTCATAGAAGTTGAATCCTAACACTTGCCATGTGTTAGAGTGATTGGTAACGAACCTCATTTGATTAAACATGTAATGAAGGAAGATATAATAGGGGATTACAATGGGAAAAAAATCTATAAGATTCAAGCGAAGATGAAAAATGGAAAACATTGATATCAGATTTGTTTGAGCATTTCATTACAAGGAAAGACAACTCAAAAGTATATAAATCTTAATAAAACTATAGCTAAACAACTTAAGGAGAAAATACAAGGAGTGGGACCAGTAACATGTTATAACATTTGCATCGAGAAGAAAGAAAAGAGATGACGCTAAATTTTTTAATCAAACACTATGTGAAATATGATGGGAAGATAAGTATGTCAAATTATATTAAAAATTTGTTAGTTAGAGTGTTCATCCACATGAACCAAACAATTGATTTTGTATATGAAATATGTATCCCATATTATTTTTTCAACTATTTTGATAATACATATACATTGTTACTTTCATGTGCGGTATATAACTTCTTCATAGATTTTAGTTCAATATTATTGTGATAAACAAAAACTTAGTCATAATGCGGTATGCTGTGGTGTAGTGTGGTGTGGTTAATCACAATTTTTTTTATAATACAAACTTCACTTCTCATATTAAAAATCATGGTGGATATGGGAAGGGACAACTTCCTTGATCACGTTGGAACAAGAGTTGTAGTTGGTAACACTATTAGCAGAGTTGTTGGTACTATTTGTAGAACTTAAGAGGCCATTAGATACAAACTTCCTGGGATATCAAAGATTAGGCATATTGGGAAAATCAATCTTAGCAGTGCTTCAATATTTTGTTTATTATTAGGAGTGTGGAGTGTATTTATTGTGTGATGTCATATTGCTTCGGTGAAATAATTGAAGTCAACACTTCTTGGGTGCTAGTTTTTTTGTATTTAAGTTTTGTGCCAAGCAAGTATATGTGAGGAGCACACATAGTGTTGGTGTTGTAGTACTTGTTGAAGCCACACATGGTGTGTTAATGGGTTTTAGAAATGCATCATTAGAACTTAACATTGTGATTAGTCTAGATAATTGTTGTGCAATATCAAGGATGCATGTTTTGAACTTGTTTTATACGATTAATAAATGTTGACGAATTCTTTGGTAAAGAAAAAAACTATGGTGGATATGGTGCATATATGGTGTTTTATTTTTCTACAACAAGGCGTGGTTATTGTTTTGATATAAACCAAACCATATTTGCACCACTCCCATCTCTAATCAAGAGTCCTATTTGTTTTAATCACTAAAACATCCAACACATTACTTCTCCAATTTTGTCAAACAACTCTTTTTCATATGCCTTATGTACCCTACGAACCCTACCCCCTCTAATTTCTTTTAAAAAAAATCAACAATGAAGTTTATCTTTGTCTTGTCCATCCAAAAATACTTTCTTTTGACTTGTCATGGTTGGTGTGAAGAAAAGAGATAATTTTAAGATTTTTGAGTTTTAGAGGAAAGAAGATAAAGACATCAAATAAAGCGTTAATGTTAGAACCAGTCATGCTAAATGAGATTACTCAAAACTCAAAACATGATTGATCAACAATTAACAACATAACAAAATAAGGGATATTTAAAACCGATTTATTTCACCAGCATACTAAACATTTATATAAGAGTCCAATATCTAACATTGCTTGTATTCATATATCGTGACAAGTATCATTTACAAGTATTATGTGGCCTCAACCACAACATATATATACAAAGGGGCATTATCCACACATACAAGTATCAAAATACTACCAAAACTTGATTCGATTAGAATATACAAACTTTTCTGCACATACTTGAGAGTACAGGAAAAACTCTATGACACACTAGACATCTAAAGAACCTTTGCTAAGGTCCATCGCCACAACTCCTCCTCATTGTCACGAGTCCGATGCCACTGCTTTCGATCACCTAAAAATATGTGGTGACCCACAAGGTGAGTCCCATGTCCCAGTGAGAGATATAACTCTCAACAACGCTTATTGATTATGATAGATAATTCAATTAAATAAATTAAGAAAATTAAGAAAATGAAACAGATAGAGAATGCTATATAACCGATTAGAAATATTAGATATCAAACTTCTTGGAAACATTTCTAACGAGAGTCTTACTTATAACATTGAAAGATTAACATTATTCTCAGGAGGTCAGGTGTAGTTAACACTATGAGGATAACTAACATCATGAATCTAGCTATATCATGAGTATAGCTAAAAATTATTAGCATATCTAATAGGATAAGCATATTTAAATACATAGGCATGGCTAGCATTATAAGCATAGATAACAACATGTGATAACTAACATCATAAGTAAGTCTAGCAGTATAAGCACAGATAATGACACGAGCAAGTCTATCAACATGAGTATATCTATAAGGATGAGTATCTAACAACATAAGCTTGGCTATCTTCTATATTTTATTATACAATATCTATATATAAAAGAAGCAAATAAGGTTCATCATCCAATGTGAAGTGTTATGTATAACCCTAACATGTATACTACATGGATGGATTACATTTTTAATTAAACCCCAATGAGAGTGAGCTATACCACCCAGACTCCAACGGATGACTACTAAGTTGAAATCAATTTTGTACAAGATCTAGGAGTATCAACATCCTAAGATCTGTCCCTGGTCTAGCTGCAAAAAATAGCCTAGTCTGTCCTTGGTATATAGGTCATGACATTAGTGAATAGCCTAGTCCACCCTTATAAAGGTAACAATACTAGTGAAATCAAGATATGATTGTATCCATTCTCCTACCGAGGTGTGACCATAACCATCCTCAAAGTATATCACATATGAATCATATCATCTGAGATACGACCTCAACCGTTCTCCTGCTAGGGTATGACCGCAACCATCCATATGAACATGCATATACTCAATAGTATATGACTCCGAGCATCCAATAGACTATTGAATGGATCTACGGCATGGGACACTACATGATTAGGGTTTCACTTGATTAATTATGTTAGTTGGGTGAATTAAGGGTGCATCAAACAAATGGACATACAAATCCTAATTTATTCCTAACAAGCATTGATACATAACAACTTCAAAAGATATGAAATACATGATATCTACATCTCATCAAACCACCACATAATACTATATTAGTGCCATTCATGAGACTATACTTGTCATCACACTACTACATGGTACCAATCATTGTCACAACATGAAGAGGATCATGTAGGGAAATTGGGTTGATAGATAAGGAAGCAAAAGAAAAATTAAAGCCTGATTCCCTTGAACTACAAGATCACATCAACAAAAATATATCTAGGAAGGAAGGTTTGTAAGGTTATATGTGGTCCTGGAGCATGTCCAATGACATTACCCTTGTAGTAGCATCATGCTTCTTCTTCTTCTGGAAACAATACACCCCTTCAACAATAGAAACACTCGAGCAATCATCACCACCGACCTCCTGGTGCAACACCACCAAAATCAGCTAATAGTGTCCTACTAGTGACAGACAATGGCCTCCCGCCTCTAGAGTAGTCCACGTGTACCACCAAGAACTCCACATTGCTCTACTAGAGCCAATGGAAAGTAGTTGTCCCTTTTTAACGTCAACCTTCTAAAGTTTATACGCTCTCCCACAATTGTCTCTCCCTTGATATTCCTCCCTTAACCGAGTAGGACTTGCTCAAGCTCTCTATTAGTTACCAAAACTAGAGAGGACAACAATTATTAGAGTAGCTATTATGTTCTGAGAAGTCCCTAGTACACTACTATTTATAGGAGAGGCTAGGGTAAAGGTTCGTAGTCTCTGTGAGAGTTGAAAAGGTCGCATTCACAATTTTCTCGAACCTGTACATGACAAACCAGTTCGTTTGAGCACCCAACCAGTCGGTTGGTGCATGAGTCGGTCAGTTCACCAAACAAACTAGTTGATTTGTGCAGTTTCCTATTCTAAATCAAATTGGTAATCGATGCATGATTAATGTCAAACATGATGCCAACAAAAATCCTTATACCAATCAAATTGGCAACTGAACCAGGTGGTTCATCTTATGAACTAATCAATTCACTATGTAATCAATCATTATCATCCATAGATCAGTGAATGTTGATTCCAATTGACCTAACACTCCAACCGATTGGTTCAACACTTGAACCGGTCAGTTTAGAGTCCAGTCAGTCAATTTTAAACCTCAATTGTTTAATTTAATACCTAAACAACTTTATTAATCAATCTAAACATCATTCATAAATATACTCCTCCAATCCAAGTGTATCCTATCTGTGTGACCCTATAGGTCCAAAATTACATTAGCAATGAATGTCCATAACTAAGTTACAACATCACAAGTAAAGAGTGGTGTCTCACAACACATCATTGCCATCCAAGTAATTTGGAAAGTTGGAGAACAACTTCAGCCTACAATCTGTGATTAGTGTTATCATGATTGTATAGTTCCTCCATCTCTAATATCAGGATTGAACTTGAGGCATGGAATCCTCATGCTCTCAATGTTCAATCCATGTTCCTTAAACTAGAGAAGATTGATTGAGATGCATGTGAGTTCAAATATCATATATTGAATCTCATGAGTACGGTTTTACATTTCCGAGCCTTGCTTTTCAAGAGGCCCTGGATATCAATCTCCTACAGGGGGAACAAATCCCATGTACTTCACTCACATTCAATCCCCATGTGTCATAGTGCACCCACTCATCACCATTATGGAAATGCTTTTTCATGATCATGTTGGATAATGTCAATGTACACAGATGACAAGTGATGAATGTAGTGTCTTCAAGTCTATGAAACATAATCACCACTACCACTATGAGAGATGATTTTACCATTCTATAGTATCCATGAATCACTCTCACGGTGGGTGTGTCCAATACACTATTATCTAACATATACCTATGTGCTTGACTTGATATCACATATCATGACTAATGAGATTCTTTCATCATTCAACACACACTCTAGTCCTATGTATTATTGTTTTCTATTTTGATTCCACAGTATTATCTAACTAGGGACATAACAAGAATTTATATACTCTTTTTTTTGGTCAGTCCAAAAAGTGTGTTAGTATTAAATGAAGTCCACAAACTTTGGGCACAAAAGAGCACCCCTTACAACCATGATATAAATCTAGAAAAAAAACAAAAGGCCTAATCCAAGACCTCCCAAGAAGTAGAAAGAGAAAGAGATGAAAAAAACCCCTATCCTATGCTAGCAACTATCACGCAGATTTAGAGCTACTTATAAACGAATCAACATAACTGACAATATGACCACCTTCAGAGTGTGACATCAAGCCGCCCAAGGTAGCCTTAATCTACATGGGAAGATAGCAACGTCAATAGGCCATCCATCAACAGACTCAAACTACTTGCAGGCATGCAACCGAACAATAGAGATAGAACCAAAATAGCACATCCAAAGGTTATGATAAATAGCTTATGTCCATGGAGGGGAAACCCCCTGTCCTCCATATGCATTCTTCTCATCTCTGAAAGAATGGATTTCAAGGGCGTTTTCACCCATCTTCATCTGCCGTCAACATACCCTTCT
Source organism: Alisma plantago-aquatica (assembly GCA_963693085.1). Lineage (NCBI taxonomy): Eukaryota > Viridiplantae > Streptophyta > Magnoliopsida > Alismatales > Alismataceae > Alisma > Alisma plantago-aquatica. Next base: position 995,150,372 of record OY856410.1, on the reverse strand, counting down.
TAGGAGCCATATGATAACTATTTGCAACCATACAAGAAACAAGCGGCTCAGGATTTTGCAAATCTGATGAGCACATTAGTACCCAACCAGCTTCTTTCTGCTTGACTTCTTCTTTCTCTTTGACCAGACGTGATCGTAGTCCATAGAGAATGAGTCCCAATGCTATGATTCATAGTCATAGGTGTTGGACACCTCATCTTCTCCGAGCTGATCCTCTTTGGAGTGGCTTGATAAGCTGCAGCTATTCCAGATTTTGTTCAGCTGAAAAGAACCAAAACTAGAGGTTTTTTCACCCCTCTTGGTGATTTGCAATTCCCATTCAAAGTTCCTACTACCTACATTACAAATAGGCGTACCCCCAAACATGTCAGGTTCCTCCATTTGAATGTTGGAAGAAGAACAATGGGATAGATGGATCTCGCGTTCACTGTCAATGACAATGTCTTTGACTTGGTGGAATCAGTTCGCGTAGGTTGTCATCCACATCTGAGTGGACTTCACAAGAACTTCTCGATGGTTGCTTTGCAGGCTTGTTAGCCTCCTTGGCATTGTGTCGAACAACTGATTTTCCTAACTTGACTTGAACGTCCATTTCAGGTGGAGGTTTCCTTGCCTGCAGGGGGCATGCCATCCCCTTATGCCTGGATTTCTTGCAGCCGGGGTAGATAAATGGATGAGCAATCAACTCCACCTTCAAGGTCTTCAACGACAAATCGACCTCACCTTCACAGATCTGGGGAGCTTATGCTCACAGGGGACTTCAATGCAGGCGATTGCATCTCCAAGATAGCCAGCAGTAATGGATTGATCATCGACATCGAATGGGATGCCCATGGTACTGGCAACACAAGTGACATGTCGCCTGGTCCATGACAAACCAGGGTTCTTGATCTTGAACAAGATCGGGACCCGTAGAAAGGAGAGGGGCTGGAGAGTTGATCATGGCTACCACGTGTGGACGATGATCAATGACTTGTCCATGAACTACGATGCCTCATCTAGCACACAATTCCTCTCGCTTTCAGTCGACATCTTCATGATGAAGCCATCTCACTCCTCATCCATAACTTCGACAGGACCGCTAGGCCGCCAAAGTCGCCGCATCCAAGCACTTAGTTGGCCACTAAATGGTTTCCTACCCACAAATCTCACTGAGAGATACTCATTCAAGTTAGGAATCGAGCAATCTTGTCTAGAGATTGTAGCACACTTCTCCCCATCTCGTAGGCTTGGCTCGAAGTAGTCTACTTCCACTTCGATTTTTGCCTTATCTAGCCTACTAGCAATGATCCAGTCTCCAAGTCGGACATGAGTCGAAGCCTCTGTAGATTTACTCGAAGATAGCTTTGAGGAGTTGGTGATGACACTTTCAGCCCTAGATGATTGAAGAGGGTTCGATATCTTCCTACCTCCTTCTCCATCAACCTCTGATTGGCGGTGTGGAGGAGCATATGAGTGCTCAGGACCAGATTTCTCCCTTGCCCTTCCCCCTCTCGTGCTAGGAAGACGCCCTCACCCTCACCCTCTTCCACCTCTTCCTCTCGACATGATGCCCTATTCTCACTTGTTTGGAGCCAGAATTTATATACTCTTTACATTCAGTTGATCTCATTATTCAAGTCACGTACTTGAAGACATACTAATCATCATTCTTTAGGCATCTACTATTTTTGTGTCATCATCTCATGATGAGACAAACATAATAGATGGAATTACCTTTGTTATTATCAAATAAAGTATTTAATGCCAATTCCAATCATCATATGATTGGCTCTCTAGGCATGCATACCAACAGAATCCCACTTGCACTTCAAGCCAATCACCCATGAATCATATTTCAAATGATTTTATCATGTCCATCATGTTTCTACTATGCAAGCACTTCTATAGTGGGTTTAGCAACATTTGCTTCAAGTTGGTATTTTTCAAGTTTCACATTTCTTTATTTTAAGACATCTAATATGAGATGGATGTGCCGAAGTATGCTGCCTGAGATTCCTTTAACTAACCAATAGATCCTTTGTTGTCAGAGTATTTCTACTGTGTCATCAATGGTTGGTACCTCCCACAAGTTCTCCCATATGAACTTCTTAATCCATACAATATCCTCTTCTATTCTCTGAACATAGAGATACTCAACTTCTTTTGTAGATTTAAACAACTATCATTAACTTAGAACCCTTTCCATCTTATAGTTCTCATTTAAAGTCAAACATCAATATAAATTGCAACCATTGATTTTACTTGTCATTTCGGAAGCTTGCATCAGTGTAACCCTTTACACCCAACTCTTCCTTATTACCATAACCAAGGAACCAATACTTTCAGTTCTTCACAAGAACCTAAGGATGTTCTTTATGGTAGAGTCACTCTCACTGGCATCTGACATATAACCTCTCATCATGTCCAATACATACGATATTTCTAGATAGTTATATATATATATATATATATATATATATATATATATCCTCTCATCATGTCTAATACAAATTAGATGATTGGATATCCTCTCATCATGTCCATTACATATGAGATAAAGGGATACATAAAATTGCATTCCAGATAGACCCAATTGTGAATGCATATGGCATACCCATGTGTTTTTGTTCTTCACAGGAACTAGGACACTTGACTCCTGAGAGACTAACTCCATGGAATATGGACAAGTTTTCTCTCATTGAGTTCTTTCATGTTGAACCCTTTCAACATCTTACCAATGTAAGTGCTCTTTCTTACATCAAGAAATTTTCCAGATCTATCTCTATAGATCTCAATCCCTATCACATAGGATGTCTTGTCGAAACCCTTCATTGAGAAGGCATTTCCATCTAGGTTTTAACAATTATAGGATAAGGATGTTATACCCCATAATCGTTTGGAATATAAATATGCTCCTACCAAATCTTTTAGAATCACATATTTCATCTTCATTCTAACTCAAGTCAAACCATTTGACTATTTTTTGTCAAATTGAAGATTCCAACTCTGAGATGCTTGCTTCAATCCACATATTGACCTTTGTTGCTTGCAACCTTTATTTGTAATGTTGGATTTGTAAAACCTTTAGGATGTGTCACTCCTCATAATTATTCCAACTAAGGAATGTGCTTTTAATATCCATATCACCAAATCTGATAGTCATACTAAGTTCCAAGTGCAATCATGATCCTGATGGATTCAACTGTGGCAACTGGTGAAAAGATTTCATCATGTTCAACACCTTGAAATAGTTTGAAACTCTTTGCAACCAAATTACCCTTCCATGTTGGTCTCCTTTCAAAGACCAAAATGCACCCTATGGGTTTTTCCCCTTTAGGTGGATCCAACAAGGTCATACTTTGTTGGTTTACATGGAGTCCATCTTGGATCTCATGGCCTCAAGGCATGTTTCATATTTTGGTCCCTCAATAGCTTCTAGATAGATTGTTGACTCATCATACATGACACTCATACCTACTTTTGAGCCATAAGATGTCATAATATTTCAAGCTTATGGAGTGTTGTACTAAGACTATGAGTATTGCGTGTTACATAAGGAACTTGAGATTCCACAACAAATTGAGATTCTCCATGTTCCTATTGTACCTCTTTAGGTTCATTGGTTTATTGCTTGTATTGAACATTTTGAGCTCTACTTTTACTCCCACTGATTCCTTTGGAACGAATTTACTCCTAAGGAATACAGTTATCTATATTAACAAACAACTTTTTTGCTAGAATGTTATTTTGTGGGAAAAGCTTTTCACAAAACTATTTTCTTATACAAGTGATAAATAATGTATACTAATCCCTTTATTTTTATCTTTTAGATATCTTTCTAGGATTGTTTTGTTATTTATCTTCTTTATTTTTTATTAATTACATTAGTTTGGAATTTTCTATTTATTTAGAGTTTTAAATATATTTGCCTGTTTTTTTGTAGGAAAATAGCTCATGAGTAAATTCCTCTAGAAGATATTTTGCACAAATTCCTGCAGTGTCTGACTTCAGTATATACCTTTCACCAAAATTAGTATAACGCCCACATCCCAAGGAGAACTTTAATGTGCAAGTATGCGTTGGAAAGAGCATTTAATTATCTATAGGAAAAACATATTTTTGGACCTCTTATAAATTTATGACTGGCCCAAAATTATGCTTGAAATCGCTATTGTGGGAAATTACTGCAAAAGGAATGCAAAGCAAACAATTGTTTCCTCTATTCACTAGATCCAGAAAGTTAGCAGCCGCTGCTGGCCATTTTGTTTACCCTAAACCTAATGTATACCCTCCTCCTTCTCCTATAAAAGGAGGGGCACTTCCTCCTCCTTGGGCATCTGCGATTTCACTTTGTATGGACATTTTGAAGCATTTCTATTCTTGTGTTCATCTCTAATATTACAATAAAGTATATTTTTCTTCAAGCATTGTTCTTTCTTATATTGTTCTTGTCTCTTCATTCTTCTTTCAGTTCTAGATCTTGTTTTCTCCATTCATTAGTTCTGGAGCAAGGAATTAAGAACTTGGCCATTTTATTGTCTCTAGCATAAGGATTAACCTCCTAATTTTAGGCTAGACTATGAATTCCGTACTTTCTTCCTCTGTCTCCCCTTCTCCTCAACTATGAGTGAGTAGTTCTTTATCGAGGCAAGGGAAATAGCCCCTTAGCCATAGTTTGATCAGATTAATTTTAGTCGATTCCTTTAGACGGTGATTGGTTTATTATTTTGATAAACTAGCAAATTAATTACTTGCTTAGATGTTTTGTTAATTCGGATGAATATGACCATGGAAATCTGGGTTTAGAACGATAAATCAATTCACATAGAGATTTTGATGTGACCATAGATTTATCTCTTTTTCGGATGAAGAACTAGGAAACATGAGCACAGGACCAATGGGCTCATGTGGAGTTCATCTTTTGTGTTTCTTTTGTGATTCACATGTCGTTGTCTATTTATCGATTAATAATTAATTCATGTTTTTACCATGGCTAAGGTGGTGAAAACCCGTAAAGCCTCGATTCTCACCCTTTGATTTCAATAGTCGATTTTCTTTTTTACTCTAGTTTTTAGTCTTTTAATTCTTAATTGTTTTTTGTGCTAACAATAATTTTTGTTTACCTTTTACAGGGCAAATAATATTTTGCTTAAGTGCAATTTCAATTTTAGCATTTTCTTTCTTGTTTTAATGTAATCAACCAAACACCCATTCTGACTTTTACTTTTCGTTTTAAATCTGAAAATACCAAAAACAAATAAAAAAAGTTCTTCAAATAATTGGGTTTTTAAGAAACAATCTTCAAAAGTTGTCCTTTGGGATTTTACCCTTGCTATACTATCCTTAACCGGAGAGTTAAAAGGATTAAACTCTAGGATAATTTTCTTAGTGATTGGTGTGTTAAATGGCATGCATCAATTTGGTGCCGTTTCTGGGGACAACATATTTGTTTCTTTGAACCCCAAAAAAATTTTTGAAAAACTTTTTTTCCTTTTTTTATGCCTTCCTAGTAACATTCTGGAAGTGCTATTCCTCCTTCTGCTGAGTTTCCATTCCGGTAATCCATTTCTTCTGCACACGATTAACTGCTTCATTTGTGCATGCGACGATCACCAAACGCCAATTCTGCGGCATGGTTTTTTAACCTAGAACGAGAGAGGCTAAGGATGATTTTAATAGATGATGATGATGATGATTATATCATCTTCAATCAAGTAGAACCAAATCCAGTACCTAAAGATCCACCAATCACTTCCATTATGGATGTTAATCTAGTTGATTCTAATGGCCAATCTACTTCATTGGAACCCTTTCTCTATAATGAACCGCCACCCTTAGAAGAAGTCCAATGTGATATAGCTGAGATTCCACACAACCTCGAGTAGGAGATGGATTGGTGTTTTAAAGAAATTTAGGATGCTGCAAATGAAGAACTTTGTTTAGCTAGGGCCGCAACTGTATGGGGCCCTGACTATCCATATAAGTTAGAAAATGAGTGGATGGAGGCCTATGTTGATAAATTCATGAATCAAGAATCTTTTAACAAAAAGGTTAAAGACTGGTGGGCTCAAAGAACATCTCAACAACCTAAGACTCCACCACCCTTCTAGGTTGTAGGCCCATATTTGGATGTTTGCAATAATCATCCCATCTTGGTTGAGCCTATTGTGACCAATGTACCATCACCTCCCCAACATGAACTAAAGGATTCTTTTGAAAGGCCTCCTCATCAAGAGCACTATGACCTCACTCAACCACTTCTTTTTTTCACATATGGTTGAACCTGATGAGGTGATTCTACCACCGCAAGAACCTTACATTACACCATTATATTGTGAGGTGATCCCTTCTGAGCCCATTGAGTTGGGCACATGTCCTATAAAGGAATCAGATCTCCCCTTCATCATAGTAAAGGATCCAATTGATTCCATAGACATCCATGTTGATGAGATCTTTTATGTAGAAGAGATGGAGAACTCCCCAATAGAGATGGAACAACCTAGATTGATCAATTTTTATAATTATGATGACAATTATGCCATTTGTGAGTCTTCCACACCAAATCCACTAGCTTCCATTTATGGAGTAAAGGATCCGGACGCACCTTGTTGCATAATCCACCAAGAAGAAATACATTCCCATGTGATTGCTTACTCAACTAACAAACCAGTTATTCTTATACAGGCACCCTCTTCACCATATGTAGATCTAGGCGGAAAAAAGATACTCGAGCCAGATTCTCCGTCAGATCTTCCACATCCGACACTACATTTGTTACCCAACTGGTACCAGCCAATCTCCCCCAATCCACATTCATCTCTAGCACTGCTTTCACTATTGAAGGAAGATATGTGGTTCCTACTCGAAGGACTACGAGGTGATACACAACATCATTCAAAAAACCTTTTTAGGTTTTCGTGACTACCCATCCATTGGGTGTACCATGAAGCTCCTCTATTCAAAACCCCAGTCATCATCGACATTCCCTTCAGATGGACATATTTTGAGATACCAGGACCTCCTGGTGAACCCAACAAATTTCTTCCCTCCATCTCGGGTTTGGGTTTTGCTCAAGACGAGCAAAAATCTAAGTTCAGGGTGGAGGTGGGTGGTATGATTCTATTCCAACCCCTTATCTTTTTATTCTTGCATTATTTCCACTTTTTTTTTTGGTTTTGCATATAGTTGCTTTGTTCATGGACATTATCTAGTGGGTCATATTTTTATTTCTTTGATTGCAAAATGGCCTTTATCTAGTCGGTCAATATGAATAGATGGTTATCATGGTACCCCTTTGAATTTAGTAAACTTTTTGCAAAGATATTACAAATTGCCATGTCTGAAACCACCATGTCACCTCGAACCCCTAATAACATGACTCCTAAGAATAGTTGGCAAGTCAAAAGAATCAATCAGAACCAAGCATAATTTTCACTATATTTAAGAAATGGATTATCTTGTTATAAAATTTTTATGATGTGATTTATAGGACTACTCTAACTAGAGCAATGACACTCTCTAACAAAAATATATATATAAAAATTGAAAGTTATAAGCACAAGAACATCTCTTCCTTCCTTCTATTTTTTTCTAAAAAAGAGAAGCAAAGAATCACCACCAGAAAAAAAATCAAGTCTAGGGTGGCATGCTTCCCAAAATGAAAAATCCATACCCCACAAAGGGACGTACCATCAAAAGATGTCAAAAGTGCACATGAAAAAAATTGTGACCAATGTAGCCAGAACTCCATAAATTCATATCCCGAGTCGAATAGAGGGGGATCAATATATTTTTGTCACTTCTTTCTTTGTTTTCACACCCCCAAATTCGTCCTATTCTTGTGCAATAACTAAAAAAAAGAGTAATAAACATTGATAGTGTCAAAGTGAAAGTAAGACGATGCCTATTTTTCTACAAATTCTTATTTTAGAAGCTATATTTGGCAATTGTTTTGATAGAGATTATAGAATTTTATGCTATGTGGTTTTAGGAGATTGGGTCACTTGGCCAAAATTTGGATGTGAGGATGGCAGTGATGTTATTAAGTTGAGGATGGCATATTGGGAGTATAAATTGGACTTTATTTGTGATTTTATTTGCTTTAGGACAAGCAAAGATTCAAGTTTGGGGTATTTTAATAAATGTATACTAATCCCTTTATTTTTATCTTTTAGATATCTTTCTAGGATTGTGTTGTTATTTATCTTCTTTATTTTGTTATTAATTACATTAGTTTGGAATTTTCTATTTATTTAGAGTTTTAAATATATTTGCTTGTTTTTTTGTAAGAAAATAGCTCATGATTAAATTCCCTTGAAGATATTTTGCACAAATTCCCGCAGTGTCTGACTTCAGTATATACCTTTCACTAAAATTGGTATAACTCCCACATTCCAAGGTGAAATTTAATGTGCAAGTATGCGTTAGAAAGAAAATTCAATTATCGACAGGAAAAACATATTTTCGGACTTCTTATGAATTTATGACTGTCACTAAAATATGCTCGAAATCGATGTTGCGGGAAATTACTGTAAAAGGAATGAAAAGCAATCAATTGTTTCCTCTATTGACTAGATCCAAAAAGTTAGCATCCGTCGCCGGCCATTTCTTTTTCTCTAAACCTAATGTATATCCCCTCCTTCTTCTATAAAAGGAGGGGCACTACCTCCTCCTTGGGCATCTGGGATTTCACTTTGTATGGGCATTCTGAAGCATTTCTATTCTTGTGTTCATCTCTAGTTTTGTAATAAAGTAGATTTTTCTTCAAGCATTGTTCTTTCTTATATTGTTCTTGTCTCTTCATTCCTCTTTCAGTTCTAGATCTTCTTTTCTCCGTTCTTTAGTTCTGGAGCAAGGAATTAATAACTTGGCCATTTTATTGTCTCTAGCATAAGGATTGACTTCCTAATTTTGGGCTAGACTATGGCTTCAATACTTTCTTCCTCCGTCTCCCCCTTCTCCTCAACTATGAGTGAGTAGTTCCTTATCGAGGCAAGGGGAATATCCCCTTAGCCATGGTTTGATTGGATTAATTTTAGTCGATTCCTTTAGACGACGATTGGTTTATTAATTTGATAATCTAGCGAATTAATTACTCTCTTAGATTTTTGTTAATCCGGATGGATATGACCATGGAAATCCAGGTTTAGAACGATAAACCAATTCGCATAGAGATTTTGATGTGACCACAAATTTATCTCTTTTTCGGATGAAGAACTAGGAAACATGACCACCAGGACCAATGGGCTCATGTGGAGTTCATCTTTTGTGTTTCTTTTGTGATTCACATGCTGTCGTCTATTTATAGATTAATAATTAATTTGTATTTTTACCATGGATAAGGTGGTGAAAACCCCTAAAGCCTCGATTCTCCCCGTTTGATTTCAACCGTCGATTTTCTTGTTTACTCTAGTTTTTAGTCTTTTAATTCATAATTGCTTTTTGTGCTAACAACACTTTTTTTTACCTTTCACAGGGCAAATAATATTTTGTTTAAGTGCAATTTCAATTTTAGCATTTTCTTTCTTGTTTTAGTGTAATCAACCAAACACCCATTCCAAATTTTACTTTCCATTTTAAATCTGAAAATACCAAAAACAAATAAAATAAGTTCTTCAAATAACTGGGTTTTTAAGAAACAATCTTCAAAAGTTGTCCTTTAGGATTCGACCCTTTCTATACTAGCCTTAACCAGAGAGTTAAAAGGATTAAACTCTAGGATAATTTTCCTAGTGATTGGTGTGCTAAACGACGTGCATCAACAAGCATTCATCCCTAATCACTATAAAAGACATATCGGGACACCTCCCACTCCATATCCCATATGGTGACTTTTGAACCATTTTAGATGGTACATTATTTAGTGTTAAGCATGTGCCCAAAAGAAAATTGTAAGATTGGCTAGATTTTATTGATAATCACACAAAGACTTAGCAAGATGTGATTCCTTGTTTCTGATACACTTTCATGATACACTATCATTGTGTTTCAGGTGAAGTTCATCATGATACATTATCATCATCTCCCTCAATGGTTTTTAAACTCTTGGTTTAAAATATTTTGACATTAATCATATCGAAGTATGTTAATAATTTTACCAAGTTAGTTACGTTCTTAATTCAAAATCTCCTTAACCATTTTAAGAGATTCATACTTTTATTTTATTATATATAAATTTCCATATCTACTAATAACATAAATAAATATTTAATGAGGTATTTGCAACTACCTTTAGTATTTATTCTAAAAGGTCTATATACATTAGTATGCATGAGCCCTAATAGAACAGTCATTCTCCCACTACATCTAGTGAAGATGCTTTTGTCATATTACACAACAAATAAGATATGCATGTCTCTATTGGCTCAATAACCAAAAGAGTCTAGATAACCATCATATGCATTCTAGAAATGAATTTCCCATTTATGTGCTCTAGATGACAATGCTATAGTTATTCATTGTTTGATTCATCAAGTCATTCAATATATGCATCATACACATTAGTCTCTACAACTATCAAGTATCATTTATAAGACATAGGGCATTTCCATATAAGATCTCATCTTTTAAAATGAAACATCAATTTATTCTTGTTCATACAAGATACATGGTGTTTTCATTAATGACAAGTGCATAGTAGCAATTTCGTAATTCTATTATATGATCATGAAGGATTCCTCTCAGTTGTAGTGGAATCACCTCTTTCTCCTTACAATTGTAGCTTATTTCTTATTGGGTCTTGAAGTAGAGATCTCTATATCTTTCTTCTTTCTTTGCCCCTTCATGTGAAAAGGACAAATTTCTTTGGACTTACCCTTCTGCATAACTTGATTGAAGAAGACTTGGACTTTATCTTAGCCTCAGAGCACTTCTTGGCCTCACCTTTTCCCTTGGACTCACTTCTTTTGATTACATCACAGATTTGTCCATCTTCATTCATGCTCTGGCATCAACATGCCAAGTAGCTCTGACAATAGTTTAGCAAACTTACTCAAGTAGTAACACTTCATAAACTGGATGTATATGATTCAAACAACATTTTTAGAATCATATATGTGATCAACTCTTGACCTAAAATAAATCTCAATCACTTTGGATGTTCCACATGCCCAATCTTATTGAGCACATTGGGCTCTACTGGATCTCCCTCTATTAGTTTGTGCTCAAACAACACTTTGAAGACATTATACCTTTCTTGCTTTAAATGATTCTTAAGATCTATTACCATTTCTAGAATATACATATTCTCATGCTTCTCATGCAACTCATAGTTCATACAACATATGATAAGGTACTTAATGTCTATGACATAATTGGCTTGCTTCAAGTAAGCATCCATTTAGAGCGGGCTCCTCTGGCTCTAGTCTTTCAAAGACATAGAGCTTTCTCTCATTGATGAGAACATTTCTCAAAGTCCTTAACCAGTCATAGAACTTTATCCCCTTTTGTCCTTTCTCAAGGATTGATCACAATAATAACATGTTTGTGTTTGACATTAGATTTTACAAAGAACAAATACAACTTTTCAAAACATTTTTATTTGTTTGATTTGATAGCTTAACAATATTAATTATGCCTTGAATTAATTATCGCTTTGACTATTTGTTCAAATTGATAACCCTCATGTATCAATTTGGAAGATTGCAATGTAGAATCTTCTAGTGATTCAAGATCCATATTTCATCAAATCATGAGTCAGCTTTGGCTAATCGCCCACAGCTTGACTATTTAGGTACACAACGTTTGTCAATTGCATGTCATGAAACTATTTGATAGATAGTATGTGGAACTCCTTAACATAATCCATCCATATGAATTTAATTCTTAATCCCATTAAGTACACTCAGTTAATCCTGATTTGAAAGCCAACATGATAGGATATGCAACGTGCTTTGACAAGACCTACATGTTTACCATCACACTTCTACGAGATGGATGGTGCACCACACTTTGGTGTAACCTATGCTTGGTCGATCAAGCTTTTCATGTGTGTTTCTTATGGAAAGCATCTAAGACTTAATATTATATTGAGTGATTTTATATATAATTACATATACATATCCAATCACCACATATTTAGTACGTATCATATACATGCTATAACCACAAATGAGAACATGCAATTAAAATACACAAGCGATTGTTATGACCATACAATTGTAATTCTTTGGAGCCATAAGAAATTACTACCATCTAAGGTCCACATCATATGCAACATGATTTTAATGAATATTTGTGCTCAAACCAATCTGGATTGATCAGTTTAACTATTGAACTAGTTAGCTCACCTCATGTTCGCTCGGTTGGGTTGTTGAAATGTTCGTCTAGTTCTCAGGTCCAAGCGGCATATGGACTCCTCCAATTAGTTGGGCCACCAGTAGATCGGTTCATCCTCCTATCGGATGGCCTCCTCGGTCCTCCATTCGCTTGGTTTATCTTACGAACCAGTCGATCTGTCTAGTGTAGAATATCTTCTCATGGTGAAACATAAATTTAAAACATCCTATTTCTTATTACATTGTATAAGGAAAAACCTCGTGTTACATTTGAGGGGAAATAGGAAGAAGAGCACTAATTTACATTTGGGAAGGAGAGAGAGGATCGATACATATACTTGGTAACAATAGGAATAAATAACCATAACCATGCACACATAGATCTAGGGTTATTGGCAATAACCATGCTTCACATCCACCATCAAATCCAACTTTTAGGAGGACGAGTGTAAATTGCATATATATCATATCATATACGTATTAGTTTGTGGAGCGTATATGGCAATTAATTAGATATGCACATTAACCAGTTTTATTTTCAGATTTTATACAATAAAATATATGATCATATTGATTTAAATCTCAGATATACCATAAATTAACCTCACTCTGATAGCACTATAGGGAAATCGGGGCAACAAATAAGTCAACAAAAAAATATTTAAAGCCAAATTCCCATGGACCGATCAGCTCACTATTTGAACTGATCATTTTACTCCATAGTTTAATCATTGATTAACCAATGTTGATTCCAATTAACTTGACACTCCAACTAATTGGTTCAACACTTGAATTGGTCAGTTCAGAGTGTAGTCAGTCAATTTTGAACCTCATTTGTTTAATTAAATACTAAAATACTTTAGCAATCCATCTAAACATCATTCATGAGCATACTCATTTAATCCAAGTGTATCTTGTGCATGTGACCATATAGGTCCATAATTATGCTGGCAGTGAATTTCCATAACTAACTTACAAAGTCACTAGCAAAGAGTGGTGTCTAGCAACACATCATTGCCACCCACGTAATTTGTAAAGTTGGAGAACAACTTCAACCTACATTCTATGATTAGTGTTATCATGATTGTATAGTTCCTTTGTCTCTGATATCTGGGTCAAACTTGAGGCATGGAATCGACATCCTCTCGATATTCAATCCATGATCCTTGAACTAGAGCAGACTATCTGAGATGCATGTGAGTTCACATATCACATATTGAAACAAATGAGTATGACCGTTCATTTCTTAGTGTTACTTATCAAAAGGCCCTGGATATCAATCTCTTATAGGAGGAAAAATCCCATCTACATCACTCACATTCAATCCACATGTGTCACAGTACACCCAATAATCACTGTTATGGAAAACCTTTTTCATGATCACGTTGGATGATGCCAAAGTACATGAACGATATATGATGAATGTATTGACTTCAGGTCTAAGAACCACAATCACCACTATCACTATGAGAGATGATTCTGAGTACCATTCAATGGTCTCCATGCATCACTCTCATGGTGGGTCTATCTAACATATTGTTCTCTAACATATACTTGCATTCTTAACTTGATATCACATTTCACGACTAATGAAATTCTTTCATCAGTCAACACACACCCTAGTCTTATGTATTACTATTGTCTATTTTTCTTCCACAATAATATATGACTAAGGACATAACAAGAATGCATATACTCTTATCATTCGTATGATCTCATTATTCAAGTCATGTACTTAAAGACAAACATCATTGAGTGATCATCATTCTATAGACATATACTATGTTTGTGTCACCATCTCATGCTGAGACAAACATAATAGCTGGAATTACCTTTTTTATTATCAAATCAAGTATTTAATGCCACATTCCAATCATCATATGATTGGCTCTTTGGGCATACATGCCAATACATCACACCTCCATTATGCTCATCCATGCCCGAGGATCATTAAGACCACCACATTATATACTCACCAACAAGAACAACATTATCTTTCCATTCCATATAACAAGGCTCAACAAACCATCATCATTCATGTGGTGCATAGGCTCGACATGACATTGCATTATTAAAGAGCTAAAATATGTTCATAGGATAACATACTAGGGTTATCTTTGCATTAAGAGTGTTCCATCATCATATCACCATACAAGAAGGCTAAGTATGATTGACCTCCATCATACTTACAATGCATAGGTTTAGCATAAGAAAGTATCAACCATATGGGACATGATAACCACCATTTAACACATTAGGGTTACAATCAACATTGAGAGATTATTACATTATCAAACAATTCACACTAGGAAATTAAGTATGTTCAATCACCATCATTTGATTATATTAATGTTAGGTTCAACAAGATAGAACAAGTATGATTACCCATCATCACTTAGTTGCATTAGGGTTACCTGTTAGATCTCTTGGTAGCTATTAGTTTATCTTCATACGAGGGAAATGGTAAGGTGACAAAGTTAATGGCATAAAACCATTGATTGTTCATCATTAAAACCAAACCGTCATGCCATGAGCATCACCCCAAATCCATCTGATGTTGAGTAGGTGAAATCATCGGTTGGACACAAGCAAACACCAGAAACATATCATCTAGAGAAACCATCGAGTTTTGACCTATGAAGAGTCACCATCTAGTCAAGAAATCATTTTATAACTCAAAGAACACCATCAGTTGAAGACATAAAAGCACCATCGTTTTCTTACTCAAAGGACACTGTTGGTTGTGACACCTAGGTCAACCATCGGTTGTGGTGTCAAGGTCACCATAGGTTGTGGTGTACATGACTGCCATCAGATCATGAAGTCCGATCCTCCATTGGTTGATACCATCGAGTGTTGAACCAGTACCACCATCAATCGATGATCATAGGACAAAGAGACCATCAAATCTTGGAGTCACAACATACATTGGTTGATGGACCAGTAGGGCCATCAAGTGTTGGACTCAGTGGAGCCATCGATTGTCATCAACATGTGGTGAAACAAGTCAAAAACCAAATGTAAAACCATCAGATCAGAGAGGAACAAAAACCATCAAATTCACAACTTAAAGAAGCACTGAAACCATCATTTGTTGAGAACAAAAGAATCCAAACAGAAGTTAAGACAAGGCCATTGGTTGTGCAAGAAAGGAAACCAAAACAACACCAAGTACAAAACCATCGAGTTCTAAAACTAGGAGGAAGACCAGCTAAAAACCCGAAGCTAAGGACCATCTTTTGAAGAGTAAAACCATCATTTGTGAGGAAAAGAATCACCGTCAATTGTGAGCAAAATAAAGAACCCAAATTAGAAACTAGGTGTCCACCATCAGTTGGCACACAAGGCCAAGCAAAACAACAACAAGAACCAAACCACCAGTTTGCAAAAGAAGAGTGGAAAACAACTCAAAAAACCTAGGTGGAGACCACTGTTTGAAAAGCATAAACCATTATTTCTCCACATGAAAGAAAGGTGTAGAAATTCCTCTACCAAGGAAGGCTCGTGCACAAGGTCTAAGGTACATACAACAAGATAAACTATCTAAGAACTAGCTAAAAGCTCAAACCCTAGGAAATGATAACATTTTTCCACATATAGTTTGATTTTAGAGCAACATCATGTACATGCAAGTTAGTAGTAATCAATAAATGTAGAGAAAGTTATATAACTCTCCTCTAGGATGAAGAAGAAGTTCAAAACAGCAAGTTAGCTCGTGCAAGAGAGAAATAATCCCTAGTTTTAAGCACTCCACATGGCCAAGCAAGCTCCATCTCCAAGAAACAAAGCAAACCCTAGGTCAAGGAAGCAAGAAAGTGGTGTTCCTTATACTATAGAGAATGTTACACCATGGAATAACATGGACACAACCAAGAAGAAGAGACAATGAGGCAAGGAAGCAAAGAAAACAAAGGAAAGAAGGGATAACATACTTGCTTAGGTCAAGAACAAGCTTAGAATGCTCCATAAGGTCAAGGAGAGGGTAGATCTGAACCCAAACCACACATGCAAGGAGATTGGCCACTTTCTTCTACCTTGGGAACCCTATTCTCTAAAAAGCAAGGGAGGACAAAGATATAGGAAGAAAGGAAGAGAAAGGGGGTCTAAAGGGTTTGTTTGCATGCTACAGTTAAGGTATAAGAAGCTAAGGGTGAGAAGGGAGAGAAGGGTAAGGTGTACTATTGGGTTTTCCACGTGTCCATGGACTAAAGGGTCACATCCATGCAAAGAAGAAGATACATAGGTTGTGGGAGTATGATGGGTCATTGGATGTTGAATTCCCAAGGTGGCCATTGAGTTTCAAAGTAGGGTGACAATCGGTTTTGGAACCCTAGGTCACAAGGATGACAACCATCATTTGAGCACCTCTTTTGGTAAACCACTGACCCAAGGAGCTCAAAGAGGGGAAACCATAGACCCTCACACCTATAGGAATCTTCAAGGAACCACTATCAAATCCCATCCAACCAGGAGGACCATCAATTTATGGCCTCCAAGGTAGCTCATCTAGGAGAGAAAATCCCTAACTCAACCCTAGAAAGTTATCTCCACCAAACCAAGGTGTAACAAGGTGCCCCATAGAAAAAAAAATCTTAAGAATGTCAAAAAAACATTAAGGTACTACAAGAATGTGAAAAATTACAAGAAAAAACATAGATATGGGTAAATTGTAGAAAAGCCCAAAATAAGCATTAATTGCATAACTTATTCAAATAGTGTCCAAACTGGACCAAAATTGAAACTTAAGCTTGTCATAAGATATAAAAGAATATTTTAGGGTTATATTAAGGTTTTAAGCATCCAACACTACAACAAAATTGCCCATTAGTGGTATTTATTCAAGTGGCTTTAATAAAAAAAGCCACTATCTATCTAATTTATATGCATTTTTTATTAAAATGCATGTAAACCACCTATTATAGAGTTTCTAAAAAGGACTTAACATTAAAGGCATTTTTATTTTTAATTAGTGGTGATCTAAAATTGCCAAACCAAATAAGAAAGTAATTGCTAATGCAATTTTCACTTCCCACTCCAACAGTTTCCCTTCGCGCTCTAACAGATCGTGACTATTCAGAGATTGAACTCTCCGCTCTCTCCCTGATTCCTCGCTCACAAGCTAGACCAAAGTGTGGAGGAGATATAGCGTCCTAGTCTATTGTCTCCCTAGGTGTTGGTGGATCACATCTGAATGGGAGACTGGTGGTGGCACGTGGAATGCCAGTTGCCGGCCGCAGAGTGCCAAGTTGCCGACATCGGAGTGACACATTGCCAGTGAGTCCCAACCATATGTATCTTTGATCCTCTTCCCCCACCATTTTCATAAATAGATTCATTAGTTTGCCCCATTGTTGCCAGGTGAAACCAGGAGTGCAGCAGTTGGGAGAGGAGCGCCATCGACTGTCGGCTGGGAGAGGAGCACCATCAGTTGGGAGAGGATCGCAGCGGCTCTATCCTCCACCACAATCAACACAAGGTGTGTACCTTCACAGGAGCACATTTGAGGAATCATATGTTCTTCCATGTAGCAACTTGGGATAGTGAAAACCATGGATTTACAAGAGTGTGTTTTAGTAGTTATGTGGGTTGATCACATTGGTCTGTTCAGTGATTGTATTGGTGTGTTAGTTGAGGAGTTTATCAGTATCTATGAATCAATAGAACATCAAGATTACTCCCTTTCTTGGGCGACATTGGCTTATGTTGGAAAATCAAAAGATGACCATTCTACTCATATGGACAAATAGATATAAATATCTGCTGAGTTGGGCTATAACTTACATCACCTCTTAGAGAAAAATATAGTTCTTGACATTCCTGGAGAAGATTGTTGCAAAGATGCCTTCAACTATTTATCGTGCATGAGGAATGTTGTTGTTATCATTGATGGTGGCTTTGAAGTGCAGTGGTCCAATGGTATCACTTCTAAGGTTAGAGTAGACATTTCACTTGCATATAGTCAACTAAATTATAATATTTACTAATACAAACATGTAATTCAATATATATAGAATGCATGTTAGTTTCCTATGCACTTAAAATATGAAAAGGTTCCTCTTTTAGTGATGAAATATCATGCGTGATCATTTCATAAGAACCACAAAAAGGAGTATAACATGTATATAATAAAAAGGGTGAAACAATTTCATTTAAAAACTATTCTAAAACACCAAAAACTATTTACAGATCTACAACTTTGCTATGAGCATCTTCAGTTATAGGTTAATCATTAGTTTGAAGCCATCAATCAAAAGATTATAAAGACTTTAATTACATAAAATATGTAAGCTTTAGTCAATTAGGCTTCTTAAGTATATCTAGATCATCCATGTTCCTTGTTAGTGTTAGCATCCCTCTTTAGAATAGTATCTACAAAAGTATTGTTCACTCTCTCAATAAGAACCTTTTGGCATGAAATAAACCTCTTCAAGGTTGTCCTTATAAATCTCAAGTCATTAGCCATATAGAGATGCCAATTATGACATGCAACCCGTTGAACTACTTTGATTTGTGATATACTACACGTTCAAATATAGAAATAAAGAAAAACTTGCTACTGGTAGGTCCTAACAATAATATATTGTCTGTATTTTGTAGATCTTACAAATGAATACACCCATTGAATATCCATGAACATACAAAGTCTGTTCATGTTGCTTTCTTTCACTTTTTTTGGAACAATGAGGAACAATGATTGATCCTAGGGTGGGAGATCTTAAAAGTAACCAGAGAAATGATGAACTAGACGAACTGATTTGAGGCTAGGATCAGTAATAAATTATGTAACTCATGAGTGAAACATATAGAGGTGAATTTAAAATGAGTTTTCTTAACAATTACCAATGCAAACGTTTTAGAGTTTATCTTTAGTTTTAGTCTAACGACTTTTGAAAATTCCTTTTCCAAAAACTTATTAAGGAAGGGAAAGTTCAAAAACTCTACGCAATTATTCTTGTCGATATCCCCTACACTTTTTATGCAAGGAAGTCCTATGTTCTCATACACACCCTTTTTTGCATCAATGGCTAGAGTATCTGCAACAAGATGTAACATTTTATAAAGTTATCATTCTGACATGCACTTCATGCCTATATGTTGGTTTCAACTCATATTAAGAAGATTGTAAGATTAGAGGAAAAGAAAAGGTTAAAGGAATAGCTCAAAACTGCATTGTAGATGCATAGTTATAGTTAAACATAGTAGCATGAAAATAGATGAAATTCACTGATTAACCAAACTTTAAGGGCCAATAAGTAGTCATAATAGAATACCTTTTCATCCTAGGATAGAGCTATTGCTTTAGAAAGGAGAGAGTAGCCTGCAAAAACACCAATGTTCATTGTGCTCTTGGCATTTGTTGAGTTAAGTATGAGGATCACTAATGGCCCTTCCATATGAGTTAAGAACATCATGGCCCTGCATTTAGATTCTAGATAAAAGAATCATGTTAGATTCAAAAGACATTAAATTGACATACTAAGCTATAGGCTTGCACTAAGTTGTACTTACAATGACATCATAAATGGTGGGTATCAATTAAGTACCATAACCATTCCTCTAAAGTTGATTACATCTCACCCCTGCAATTATAAATGCTAGAACATCATAAAAATCTTCTGAATAAGTTCTTATATTGAAAAGCTACATGCTCTTTATAAAAGAGAATTATTCTACTGCTAATCTATTAATATCGACTACTTGGTCGAGACTCAAGCATTTATTTGTAACCAAATAGCTTTATAAATGGCCGCCTCATGAACATCATGGCCCTACAATGAAAAACGGGTGTCTTTGCATGGACATGGCCATTGGAGGCTTCCTAAATATAATCACGCCTTACCATTATAGTACCTCAAACGTGAACATGAGCCTACAAAACAATCATGACCCCCCAATTAATGAAGCCCCATCATCAAGTATAATTGCCAACAATAGAGAAACAATTAACACTTAAACATTTATATAAATGCATGCCTACTGCATAAAGTTAGAAAAAGTTAACAACATATATCTCAATCTCACATGACATTCTATCATTACCTCCAATATCTACAAATATGAATCCTCTAGCTCCGTACCTTTTACATTTCCTTAGTCACCACCATGGCAAACCATCAGAAGAAGCTCGTGTGATGGTAACTGCAGTGAGATAAAAAAATTATCATTCAGATATGCAAAGATTATATAATTTTTAAATAACAGAGATGTTTCATCAATCATCATATTTTGATACATGGGGTACCTCCTCATCTGGTTGTTCCAACACAATGTGAATATGTAGTTCTTTTTTCACTGCCAAATAGTAGAAATAGAAGGGAAAAAACATGTAAGAACTTCACACTTGTAAATCTACATTGAATGATCCTAACTATATACTTTCCCCAGTTGTAAATCTAAACTTACCTGGTAAATGGTCTTTTGTCACGCAAGTACCAATAGTGCTTGACACCATACTAGATCTCTGATGAGGCAGTTGGCAATTGTTTCTTAATAATATGTGAAGGTGTTTAATCTTCTTGTGATCCTTTCAAAATGCTTGCCTAAATCCGTTGAAGTGTGTTGAAATTGCACCTTACTTATCTTGAGTTGGAATAGGATGCAGATGGAAATGCTTCAAGTGTGAACCCATCTTCATTTTAATGTATATGTGTGAACAGAGTGTCACATCAGTATCATTGGTTTGATTATGAGTCTTATTTTAAAACATAATTTGCCAAATAAAAGCCACACAGTTCCTTTATTGTACTAGCAACCTGTGATGAAGTTTAATCAACATGTCATCCTGTCAGGCGTGTGCTAATACTAGAAAACCTCATAAAAATTTGTTCCTAAATTTGTTGGAGTGTTCTAAAATTGCATCTTACTTCTCTTGAGTTGGAATAGGATGCAAATGTTGATGTTCTCAGTGTAGAAACATCTTCATTTCAATGTATTTGTGTGAACATAGTTCCACATCAGTATCATTCATTTGATTGTGTGTCTTATTTCAAGACACAATTTGTCAAATAAAAGATAAACCATTCCTTCAATTTTACTCTATCTATGAAGATTATGCAAAGTTGTATGTTGTTCTTATCATTTAATTGAGTTGTACATGTTTGACTAGAGTACCTTTGATGGAGAAAACCTCATAAAATTGCTCTTGAATTCATTGGCATGTGCTGAAATTGCAGCATACTTATATTGAGTTGGAATAGGATGCAGTTGGAGATGCTTCCAGTATAGGACCATCTTCATTTCAATGTATTAGTGTGAATAGAGTTTTGCATCAGTACCATGGGTTTGGTGATGGGTACCCAATCACCACTTTCTTTAGTGGTCTAACTCTTACTAATAGGTTGTCCATCAATGTAGATTTTGATGGCAACTTCTTGGGTTTAGATGTTGAAAACTTGGTTATCATAACTAATAATATGGAATCCCATCAATGTGGGTGGAAATAAATAAGAGGAGTGGTTGGAAATAGATCTTCATTACCAACTGGTAATCACACAACAATTCACACAACAATGAAGGATTAGTGAAATTGGACAAATTACAAAGATATAGGACATGATCTCCTCTCTTAGATTTCTTTTCAAGCTATCATGTCCATCACAATAAAGTTGCTTATGACAAGCAAAAAAAGGTTAATTGATGTTATACTACTTTTTCTGAAAATATATAACATCATTATATATACTTACAATTGTTAGTACTTATATCTTTTAGTCTCTGTCCACCCACAACAGTCACTATGAACTGGGCCTCTATGCCAATGTTAATGTTCCCTGATGAAGAACAATTGAACATCATCCTAGATGATCGTTCCTTAAACCAACTAACCATACCTGAACATTGGCATTTTTTAAATGGAAGATGCTACAGGCCTGGAGAAGTGACCCTAAATTTTGACAATTCTTCACATTTTATCGAGGTTGAGTATGATTTGGTGGGAAATCTTGTATTAAAATCTGGTTGGCGTGATTGGATTAGAAAGATGCTAGTGGGCCATAGCGACAAGCGTTTTCTCTGTCAAGTTGGCCATAATACCATCAATGTTTGGATAACCAACATCAACAACGAGACCCCCGATCATCTATGGTGGTATGAACACTCGATGGAGATATCCAGCTCATACGAATCTAATGATGAGATACTTGTCAGTTTAGATTTGTCTAAATACAGTGAGAAGCTATATTCCTCTTTCATTTCATTTAGCAATGCTTGTGGAAAATGAACTTGTTTTCTTGAAGAAAGTAGCTTCAACATTGAGTTTTAGACAATGTTGAGGAGGTCAAGGTCACATAAAGGGGACAATAACATGCTGGTTTTGTTGAGGTTTTGTAGCAAAAGCATGGGTTGTAAGGATGACATATCTAGATAGATTGTGTTCAGATTCTTTGAGCTATGTAATTGAAATTTTCTATCATTTGTATATGATTAAGGCTTAGAAAAATCGTGTTCCGAGTCTCCTATTGTTATCCAGTTTACATCTAGATTTTCCTTCCATTTGGCTTCCTCTTTGTTTATAATATCAATGTATTTGTTGTAAGGTGGTAATATTGTCTTATAGCTCTTGGGTGAAGTTTATGCTTGTGGATTGCTGGTTTCTAGTGATTACATTGAATGTTCATTAATTTTAATAAAGCTTTGAAGTAAAGAGTTAGGTGATTGTTATAATTGAGGTTGTGTATGATGTTGCGGGAAATCTTGTATCAAAATCTGGTTGGCACGATTGGATTACTAATATGGTATTGGGCCATAGGGACAAGATTTTTCTCTGTCCAGTTGGCCATAATACCATCAAGGTTTGGATAACCAACATCAACATCGAGACCCCCGATTAAATATGGTGGTATGAGTACTTGATGGATGATAGGGAATATTCCGACGAATCTGATGAAGAGATCCCTGTTAGTTCAGATTCGTCTAAATACAGTGAGGAGCTCCGTGACACATCATCATCATCATCAAAAAGACCACGGTAGGTCCAATTAACAAATTTAATTATCCTGTCTTGTTTCGTGTTTACACTTTTTGTCTTAAAGTAATCAATCCTCATAGATACTTTCTTTTCTAAACTTTAGGAGAAGATCTCCACAATGAAAATGCCTCGAAGTTACTGATGCGGTACCATGTTGATGTAGTATTTAGTTGTCTATCTATCTACACTTGTTTGTGTTAATAGTTATTTTAATTATGCTCATGTTTAGGGGTACACCAACCCCTTTGTTTGGTTATTGTTTAGGGGTACACCCCTGTGTGTGGATGTAAAAAGAGATTAATGAATGGAACTGTCCTCAAGCAATAAATGAAGTGTGTGTTCCCATGAATGTTCCAAATTCACAAAACCATCCTATCTAATGACACATTTGAAACCTAATAACAAAATAGAAATATGCATATCCTATTATGTTACAAATTAATGATAAATTTCATTATAAATGTTCTTTTATCCTTATTTTAACTATGCTCTTTTATCCTAATTATAAGTATTTCAAAAAATTCTTGGGCACCCGCCTAGTCGGATAGGCTCACGTGAACTTCATTTGCATGATTACACTAGTATTTTCTCATATTGTATAGTCTTTTTTGATATGACATACTCATATATGTTATATGTTTTACTATTTTTATAGAATGGATAAGTCTTGGTTAGAAGAGGATGACTGGATGAGTAGTAAATACTTATGTGGAGTATCAAAAAATTTGGATTTCTCTTTTGAACATTCATCGATTGCAGACAAGATTGTATGCCCATGTAGAAAGTGTGCTAATGTATACCAGGTCACCATAAAGACTGCATTGAGCCATATATCGTGGCATGGCTTCTTACCAAGCTATATTTCTTGGGCTTTTCATGGTGAATATTCCAATGTTCAAATGGATGCTCCTAGTGATCAAGGAGATTTCCTGAATGCTGAAAATTTACAAGATATTATGCATGATACTTTTCTGAGTTTCAGTGAAGACATAAATATGGAAGGAGTGGAGCCATCTAGTGATCAACATTTCAATATTGACAAATTTTATATCTTGTTAAAGGATTCTGAGACATAATTATATCTAGGGTGTAAGAAATATAGCAAACTTGCTTGCATCCTAGAATTCTATCACCTGGTTTGTCTTAATGGCTTGAGTAAGAAAGCATCATCTATGTTTCTTACGTTCTTTAAGAAGATGCTACCAGAAGGAGAACAGTTACCTAATTCATTTTATGAGCTAAAAAATACGATTATGGGGTTGGGCTTAGATTATGTGAAGAGATTCATGTTTGTCTAAATGGTTGCATGTTGTTTTGGAAGGATTCTACTGATAAAGACGTCTGTGACACATGTGGAGCATCAAGATGGAAAATGATTACAATCCCAAATGATGATGACAAGCTTGCTAAAAACCCAAGAGAATGCATGTCAAAGTGCTCAGACACTTTCCACTTATACCATGCCTAATGCAGTTGTTCATGTCGTCAAAAACCTCTTCCTTATTGAGGTGGCATGCATAAGAATATGAAAAAGATGACAAGTTAAGACACCTGATAGAGTCACTTGCATGGAAAACATTTGATGTGATGCATCCAGAATTTGTTGCAGACACTAGAAACATTCGATTGGGACTTGCAACTGACAGATTTATTCCTTTTGGGACAATGAGTACTTCTTACAGTACATTTCCTGTTGTGATTATTCCATATAATTTACCTCCTTGGTTGTGCATGAAGCAACCATATTTTATGTTGTCCCTACTCATTCCTAGACCAACTTCTCCTGAAAATATAGTTGTGTACTTGCGTCCATTGATTGATGAGTTGAAAGAACTATGGGCTACTGGTGTACATACATATGACGCTGGAACCAAGGAATTCTTTCTGATGCGTGCTACTTTATTATGGTCTATTAGTGATTTTCCAAGATATACACATCTATATAGTTGGAGTAATAAAGGCTACAAAGCATGTTCTTATTGTAATAAAGATACTATCTCACATTGGTTTCCACATAGCCGTAAAGTTTGCTACAGAGGACACTGTAGGTTTTTGTGAATTAGCCACAGATTCCGAAAAGAAGCAAAGGCATTTGACAGTGAGAAAGAATTTAGGTGTGCACCTAAACCTCCTTCTGGAGCTCAAATCTTGTCACAATTGGAGGACAGAAGAACTGTAATTGGTAACAAAAGGCGAAGAGGTAAAGATTCAGCCACAATTGGGAAAGGAAAAGAATATTTTTTGAGCTACCGTATTGGAAATCTATCATTGTAAGGCAGAATCTCGATGTCATGCACATTGAGAAGAATATATGTGAGAGTATTGTTGGAACATTGCTAGGTTTGAAGGATAAAAGTAAGGACAACTTGAATGCAAGGCAAAAGATGTAAATCAAACAACAAAAAATAGTGGAGTCTTTCTGGTAGCTAATACTGATTGTATTCTAAAATCACTTACTGCAATCCAACTACTAGAGATGTTACCTGCTATGGTGTTTTGAAGGATGTTTAATGTGCTAAATTATCATGAACACTTTAAGGTGACATTATTTAAGTGTGATTGGGTGGACATCTACTCAAAGAGGGGAATCAAGAATGATGAACATGGGTTGACTCTTGTTAATTTGAGATAAATTCAAACTAGAGGAGAACTATTTGTAGTGCATCTCTTTTTGGACAAGTATTTTATGTAGAAGATGTCACTACAGAAGGGTGGCATTTTGTTGTAAAGATTGCCCAATGAGATATGTTCAACATGGAAGAACAATCTTGTATTGAGAATGTCGAAGCTTATGTGCAAGGTGAAACTAGAGATGGGCCATCAATGACATCAGAGGATGAAGATACTGATTGTCACATAGTTAGATTGGATATGGAAGGAATCACTGTTGACAGTTCAACAATTGAAAAAGACCAATCCCAAATTCAACACGATGATGAAAGTGTATCTCAAAGTGATGATGATGACATTTTTGAATGAGAAGATTACAAAATAGCAACCAATGTGTCTTTTAGTTTGCCGTTATTATTTGACTTATACAAGCCTTTTTTGGCTCGATGTATCTCTTGAATTTCTTGTCACACATTGTGCTCTAGCAAGGTGTATGCATTTTTCATGTCTGACATTCTTCTTAATCAAATTTATCCTTGTCTCTACTTTTGTTTATAATTATATAGGATTAAATATTTGTCTTTCATTTTTAAATATTAATTATAAAATTGTTATTATGTTGTTTAATATTTTTTTAAATGTCTTCATTTATATGTGACTTGATATACTCAGGATGAGAGAACAGTACAGTAACAGCTGCCATAACAAGATAGCCACAAGGAATGATAAAAACAACAACAATGACTCTTGTATAATGACTCATTTACCTAGCATTAATTGACATGGTTTTTGGAAATCTTTGAACATGTCATCCTCAAATCGATCAAAAAAATTTAGCTTCCCTTCCAGTTGAAATTCAAAATGATAGAGCAAAGAAATTCAATAAAACTGATGCTAGCTATGCAAAAAATATCCAATCAACCACGTCTCCCCAAGACTCTAATATGGTTGGTGGTTCGAAATCCTCTCAAACATGCACAACTAAAAAGGAGATGGGAACAAGGTTCCAAAATCAACACAACAATGAAAGTGGTGATAAAGTTACAAGATCAAGAAATTCACAACTATCACATGTGCCAAATGTCAATGCTTTTGTGTCTATTCATTCAAGAAGTGTAGAGAATAGAGTTTCCTGATAACATTGACTAAAATGACATCTCTGATCACCATGTTGAGTCATTGAAGGTTACAACAACACCTTCTGATGGGATAGGTAATTATTTTATTCATATCATTGCATTTATAGTGATTCATTTAATGATATATAATTTTTCATATATATTTTATCCTTTATGAATGAATGAATGCTTAGGTCAAAAACATCGAGCACATGGCCGAACACAATGTTTGAAAGTCTGGAAAAGAAAGCCCAATGATCCAATTCCCATTGAGAAAAATCAATTTGGACAACTAGTAGGTGAAAACCAATGTCACTTATCAAGTTTTTTGACAACCATTGCAAGAGATATCAATCTTTGTCCACTAAACTACGAGGACTGGAGACAATTTCCAGCAAATAAAAAAGATACTATATGAAATTTTGTGAAGGTATATTATTAAAATTTATTTTTAAATGGTTAAATGAAGCTTCTAATTGATATCCTTTATGTCGGTAGAGTAAATTCAAAATGGATTCAGATCTAAAGGAGTGGACAATGAAGAGACTAGGAAAGAAATGGAAGGACCAAAAGTAGGAGTTAAGGAGACTATATTTCCTAGAAGATAGTCCATATGAACAACACCTTGAACAAGTTGTTCCCCGTGTGGACAAGTCTCGTTGGAAATTTCTTGTGGATTATTGGAGGAGTAATAAAGGAAAGGTTATATTTTTTTTTCTATTCATTGATACTTAAATTACCTCACAGCTAATTACTATGCACAATACTACAATATTTTTTCACAGAGGAAGTCTATAACTATCAAGACAAGCAGAAAATTTCAAAAGGTTAGCCACACAACAGGAACCAACTCATTTGCATGTATGAAATATGATGTAAGTTAGTAATTTTTGTGATCCCTTTAGACAATTTGATGACATCCGTTTATTTGATGTTTACAATAACCTTGTTTGAATGATAAAGATGGAGAAGGAAATTGGTGGAGAAGTAGATCCCATAATGTTTTTTGAGAAAACTGATCGTTAAAAAGATGGGAGCATAGTTGATGTTGTATCTACCAAAATTTTGGTATGAAAAGTTCCTATACTACAGTGATATGTTACATATACTAATTGGAAAGAGGTATATATTTGGTATAAAATTCATCTCCTATGATTTGTTGTATGTAGGAAAAAAATTTTGAGGCAGGAGAAGAGCCGTGAAGAAAACAACCTGATGTTACTTCAGATGAAATTTATAGGCATGTTATGGGAGAAGAGAGACCAGGATATGTTCGTGGTTATGGGCTTGGACCATCACCTTTTGATATCTGGGGCAAGAATTGTAAACCCCGAGAAGCGGAAGAAGTGCAAAGGAAGCATTTCTAGGATAAGCTTGAAGAGCAACAGTTGGAATTTGATGCAAAACTTCAAGAACAAAAGGATGAATTCAACCATAAGTTAGAGGAGTTACTTACCTTAACTAGAGAAGGAAACAATCAATCACAACATGTTGGCACTGGCCAAGTATGAATACATTTTTTACATGATGTGCAATATCAATTATTTTCCATGCTGACTGTTTTGGTCTTATGTAAAAAATAAAATAATTATGCGGACAAACTTTTTAAGGCAAACTCCACTCCCAATAAGGCATTCATCATTTAATAAGGGACAAGTATGTTTGTATTTGTGTAAATTTCTCTTCATTTTACATTTATATAAATTTGTTATGTAAATTATATTTTGTTTCTAGGATGTGTATCTGTTGAGTTTCACAGATCCAGATGCTAGAATTGCATTCGGTCGAGTATCTGAGGTTGACCCCATGAAAAGTGTGGGAGGTGCAATATTAGGCACATCATTTGTTGGTGTTTTTGTAGAGGTTTCTTTGTTGGGCAACGATCCTCTAGTGAGACCTTATGACCAATATCAATCTATTGATGATGTTGTTGGCAACGTCTTAGCATGGCCGAAAACACATATATTGCCACAGTGAGCATAAAGGCTTGCTTATAATATTAGATAATTGAAACCAAAAGTAGTATCTAAAGTCATTTCCATTTGCTGCAGGACATGAAGTATAAAGATAATTGCATTCTTGGATACTGTCTAAAGAGATGACATAGTTGTTTTTCTTTAATCCAATTTTTTATTAGTACATGATGATCCAAATAATGTTGTTTCATGTCCATTTTCGTAGACAATGTTGACAAATGGCAATCCTATTTTGTTTTGACCTGCTTTTAATTTTGTTATGGAGAATCTTAGTATTATGGACAATACATGCACTATGAATGGTTTTTGGTTTTTAGATATGAGCAATGTTTGAGCATCGTGGTTGTGAGATTTACATATGAGTAATGTTTGAGTTTCTGGGTTAGGTTCTCGAAACCTAGATCTGTAGTGAAAGTGTGTTATTTCTCTGTTAGATGCTTTGGTTTGTTACTTACAGGGCATTTTATGCTTCTCTGTTAGATGTTTCGTTTGCTTTTGTTTTTATTTTGGTTCCCTAGATTCTAGGTGATTAGTGGATATGGGAAATATTTTAAACATGTACATGGAGTTTTTATCTTGGAATTCACTTCTTTTTAAGATTCCACTTGTTTCGGTCAAATTTTTTTTAGTTATGTGGCTTTTGTTCCTCTGGTAGATGGTCATATTGGAGTTCTTATCCTAGGGAACAATATCTCATTTTTATTTGTTTACTCAGATTTAACCTTGGTTCATTTTTCTTAGAGAGCTTCTTGTTTTTTTTCAAATTGGATTTTGAACTGATGTCCAAGCTTGATGGATTATCTTATATCTCTCTGAAGTATCTTGTGCAGACATGAGATCTTGGTGGGATTGATTTTCTCAAGATTGGCATGATGGTCCTATTGGTGACCTTTATTTTCTTCATGCTCCTCTAATAGATGGTCAATGTGGAGTTCTTATCCCAGGGAACTATATCTGAAGTGCTTTTTCCTTGGTTCTATCTTTGGTTCTATCTTTTGGATGGATTCTTGTTATGTTCTAGTATTCTGAAATTATCTTTCTAGATGAAACACTTCTGAACCTTTAGATACATTTTGAGTTCTGAACTGATGCTAAAAGAATATCTATAATCTTAGGATGATATTGAATAATCTAATTTTTAGTACATGTAACATATCATCATTATTTATTCCTTTAACATTACAACATAATAATTATAAAACAATGGTTTGGGATATATAACCTTAGTAAAGTTTCTCCAAGTCCATATTATCTTGGAATTCACTTCTTTTTAAGCTTCCACTTGTTGATGTAGCCCTAAGAATTCACTTATTTTTTTATTGTGGTTCCTTGGCTTTTGGGTGTTTAGTGGATATGTAACCTTATTGGATATGAGCAATATTTTAACAGTAGGTGTGGAAGTTGGCGGCAAGTAGCTACTAGTGTAGAAGATTGGAATGTAAGCTATGTGTTGCCAATCATGATCATGCAGAATGTAATACACTTTCTATGATTGTTTGTATCTATTCCTTCATACATTGCATACATAAGAATATGTTGATTAACCTCAGGCATTGTTTGGCAATGGCCTTTCTTGATTGCTATTGTAGGTTGTTCAAACAATTGCTCCTCATCTTCTTGGTCCAACTGATGGTTGTGTGGCTCTTTTATCTATTGCTAGTGTCTACATGTCCATGATTTTTGCTAGCACAGGAGGTGCTCTTACTCTCCCCATCTTATTTGTCTTGTGTGGATTCATCCTATCTAATGGTATTGCTTTACTTCCCTCAGAATTGTATATTTCTTGTTAAATTAGACAATAGTCACATTTCAACTTATCTATTCCTACTTTAATGATCTACAAACAAGATATATACATTCTTCTATACTTTGCTTTTGTGTGAACAACCCAGTTCCCTAGTGGTGAATATGAGGATCCTAGGTCTCCCGTCTCACCTCTGAATGATGACTTGGGTGCTTCTGTTACAAGTTTATCTGTTAATGCTCGAGTCTAAAGCTATTGTTTTTTAGTTATGGTGGATGAGCTTCGATATGGGATTCTTTCAATTTTCTTGGTGTTTTTTAGGTGAAGGCCTTCCTCTGATAGATATGTTTTGGGTTTTGTGATATTATCTATCTTCTGTCTGGAATAGACCATCAATCTTTTTACTAAACTCGACTATCTGATGTATGTAGGTTAGTTTGAAGCTACAATTGGTTAATATTGCATAAGATTTATCTCAGTTTATAGATCTTTTGTAGGCTCCCTAAAGTTTCATATCATAGTCTGAGTATGCATTGCTTATCTGTAGGATGATCCTTTTAAAGATAGTGTTTTCCATTTTCTTCCTTAAACATATGTATCGACATATATATATTTTGGAGTTTGAGCTTAGATGACAAGGAATGTACCCTGCTCTACTATCTTTGTTCCTTGTACTTGGTCTCATGTATATATTGTATGCAAAGTCCTTGTCGTTGCAAGCCGAAAGAGCTTTTTCCTCTATTTATCACTCCTTAGTCATGTTACATTGTGACTAACATCATTACCAAATGATGTCACAATACATTAAGGTGCAACAAAACTATGGCCAGGTCACTGAGTCTGACCAGACTATAGTTAGGCCTCTTCTAATATATCAGTGATTGCTTCAATCTTCTATTAGTTAGTTCTTCCATTATATGTATAAGACCATGTCATGATACTAATTAGCTTGTATTGTACATTAGTTTTCCATTCATAAAAATTGAAACACTCGATCACCACTATTATCATGTAATGATTATACCTTTCTAATGTTTTTATTCAAGCCTGAAACTTTGCTAAGATGTTGCCCAAACTCATATGCAGGTCAAAGTTGATACATTTGTTACGATAAACTAGAATTTTTGTGGGTAAAGAATATGTACATGGAAGTTGCCTCAATAGTCTTGAAGTGGAAAGAGGAATGCATTGACAATACTGGTCCATGTTTCACAGTCCTCCAACCACTTGGCATGCTTGTGTATTTGGTTTCATTTGTTTGTAGCATTAGAGGTGTTAGCCTATTTATGGTATTCATCTGACAGCAAATAATAGTCTGTTTAGGAATAGATAATTGGTACAACAAGGGAATTAGGAAATCATTTCTCCATTTTGAACTTATCAACGTCCCTACCTACATTCCTTTTTTCCCACTAAATTTGAACATATCAACCCTACTTCCCAACTATAACTACTTTTAACAACTAAATGATCTTCTAGTTAGCTTATTGATGTGGCAAGTGACCTGTCTTAGGTCTGAACTTTCTTAGTGTTCCTATGAACCCTTGTAGCAGACCAACCACTCTTCCTTAACATGTATAAGATTACAGATTTATGGATCATAACATATCATAGGATGCTCCCCAACTTTAGGTAATGGGATGAACAAGTTTGACAATTAGCTATAATGCAAGAGATGCAAATTAGATTGATTGAAAGGGTTATTATTGAGTAACTGCAATCCCACAAGATACACACACGACCATCACAACATGAGCATGGAAATAAAATGTGGAAACCTGTAATTTCTATAAGAGTAGCTCAGACTCCAAGATAGTGAATTGTTGATAGGTATATGATTATGAAATTGATATCACATCACATCAAAAGCAGCATTGGCTATCTTGATAATTGATAAACATTTTAGAAAGAAAACATGTAGAGTTTTATCTCTTGGTTACTGGTTTGCATATTTTTTTTTGTCTCACAACTGAATCATGGACTCCAATACCAAGAAATAGCCAAATTGTGTTGATATGCTCCTATTTAAGGGAATGCTGAATAGAGAAGACTTTTGTTCCTGTGGTGCCTATATGATTTAGTGATTGCTTCAAGTTATGTGGTTTATGACAATTAACTAGATTTTTTAAGTATATGAGTAACTTTCTTTTACTTTATCAGTAATACACAGATGTCAGTGGTATTGGGAATATATCTCTAAATGATGAACAGTAAAATCTAAAATTATTTACATTCTTGCAAACTTTTTGGATGAATGTATGCGACGACATGAACTGTTGGCTAATGCCTACTATTTAATAATGCTAGTTATTATACAACAATTCTGCTATCTGTTGCTAGTTCTTGTGTCTATAAATCATGGAGATACATAGGCAATCATATAAATGGAACTCTAGTCAACGACCAGGAAGGAACAATGCCTCTTAATATCAGCTATAACGAATGTATGAAGAATTTGTTGGGCCTACATTTGTCAGAATGGATTGGTGTAGCTATATTCATGTGGGGTTGGATACATCAATTTTTTTGCCACCAGATTCTTGTAAGTTTTTATGTAATATATCTCGAAATTTGTTTCCCTTTGTGAAATGTGATATGTAGTTGTATCTAGTTGAATTTTGTATTAGTTGTTTCTCCGAGGTTTCTTTTCTTCCTCCAAAGATTCACAACAAAACTACATTTTCCACTAATTTGTTAACCTTGTTAACATAATCTTGATTGAAGATTTCTTTGATGTACTTTCATGTACACTTTACTATAATTGATGATCCTTTTCCTATGCTCACTATAGGCAACCCATTGCTCTTTATTTGTTTCAGTGTCTGTGAGACATACTAGACTTCCTAACAAAAATTTGCAAATTTTTGTCTATGATTTTCCAACTCAGAGCATTTGTATATTGGCCTTTAGTTCTAGCTATGGTGAACGTCTTGTTGAATTCATGATATTGTTTGGAAATTCCAACTACTGAACATATCACTTTATATATTGTACTATCAACAGGGGTCCCTTCGTCGAGGGCGTGGAAAAGATGATTATGTAATCCCCACTAGAGACTGGTTTGAGTTTGTTTCATCTCCTCACTATCTTGCTAAAATTGTCAGTATTCTTTGATTTTTTGTAACTTAAATGAATCACTAAAACCTCACACCCCATGGTTACTAATTCAACTCAATATCTACAATGAACAGTCATTCGATTGACTTTTCTAATTTTCTTATTTAGCTAAATGTCTGCAATGAACAGTCATTTGATGTTGTTTATATCCAGTTGGCCTTCTTTGACACATGAAGAATTGTAGCATTTGAAGAGTTAACATGGGTAAGTTTTCAAGTTTATTGGAGTGATGCTTTGAATATATGCCTTCTTTACCATGTTTAGCTCATGAAGCTCTTCAGTGTTAGAAATCATGCATCCAAGCCTCTGAATTTAATGTAAGTGTAATGAGCTTTCTTTTGATTCTATTCATTGCTAGCTGAACGTCTGCTGCAATAGCTCTGCCTACATGTGCCGAATCACCACATTCAAGCTTTGTTCTCTATAACTATTTTGGATATTGTTCAATGAACTACCAATGATAGGTTATGGAAGCCTATCATTGGTGATTTAAGTTCCTCTGGTGCTCTACATTGTTTATGTCACTGATGAGGGATGAAATTGAGCAGACATCTATTTCTAATTTTGAATCTCATGGATCCCATCTAGCAGAGCAGAAATATTACCTTCAAATTAGTCCATAGGTACTTGATATTTTCTAGTGTTTTTAGCAACTCAATTTGGACAACTAGAAACTATTTGATGTGATCCAAAGGACAAAGCTTCAAACCCTCTATAATAATCAATGGTTGCACTCATTCCACAAATGAACATTGTCTTGTTTCTGTAGCTAAACATGATGCCCACAACCTGATTTGCACCTCCTCATCATCCATTGTTAGTAGCCATGAAAAGGGTGTTGTAACAACCGCGTTCCACCTCAACATTGCCTATGGTATGTTGTTTGATTGTCTTTTTT
This sequence comes from Alisma plantago-aquatica, assembly GCA_963693085.1. Taxonomy (NCBI): domain Eukaryota; kingdom Viridiplantae; phylum Streptophyta; class Magnoliopsida; order Alismatales; family Alismataceae; genus Alisma; species Alisma plantago-aquatica. The sequence goes on along the minus strand of OY856410.1, from coordinate 995,115,686 downwards.
TACCAAGTGCACTGTTTGCTCCGAATCTGAGCAGTCATGCACAATGATATTCTTCCATAGAAGATTTGTTATCCAAATATTAGTAATATACAAGTTAATGATGATCGGATTTCTATGTTGTACCATGTCAAATACCAAAAATGATACCATCATTTGAGGTGACAATATATGATCCTCAAGAGCTCGGTATATGTAGTAAACAATCGGATTACACTACATAGAATCGCCTTGGTACATCCATTCTCATGTTCTAGCATGGGGCTTACTGAATAATAAGGCAACACAAATTTCTTATTTTAGTATATATTGGAAGATAAGTAGCCATATTTTGTTCCATGGTCCCTAAGATACTGCAAGACATAACCTTAATTGTGTGACAAATCTACTCTAGAGAAGGCCTTTGAAGTTTTTCCTATTTTATAAAACCTTACATGCATTTCCATAACATCATTTTTCTTTTATTTATTCAAATATCTAATTTGTTGTAGATCTTGGACTGGTGTTGCTAACTATGGAGTTGTTAATTTGTTATATAGCCAACTACTGTTACTAATGACTGTTTCTTGCAACTATGGAGTTGTTAATTTGTTATCCTTGCGGTGAAATGCCCCTACTAGTTATCTATCAACTATCTATAACAATTATCATTGTCAAGGTATTCCTTCAGAACTAGATCTGCAGATCATGTGTCCACTTCATCTTGTACGTACTTTTTGATCCTTTTTGAATTAGTTTTTATAATATTGTTCTTCAACCTTTGGCACATACTTGATATTATCTTATGTGTTCATTTGATTCTCTATGATGATAATGACCTATAACCACTGGGCATTTTACATTTGTTCATAGACATGACCTGCAACTTTTGTCAATTTGTAAGTTCCTTGTGGAACTTCCCACACTTAGGAACATATATATTGTGTTATTGAACATCACCTCTATCCCAAAAAAAAATGCTACACTAACCCATGAGTTTGTCTTATCAGGGAAATGGAGCTATCAATTTCTTCAGTTAGGTGTATTGCAATGTAGTGCAAAGTGGCATTTGGTCTTCCCAAGCTTGTTAAAGGTTAAGCTAATCATCTATGCTTGATATAATGGTTGTATTTATCACAAGTGTATCAAGTAAGAACATCATTACTAATGTTGGAGAGCTCCATCTTGAGATATGCCTAAAAGAATAACAAGAATATTATGTGTGAATTAGGAAATGGTTGTCCTGATCATCTAGAGAATAAAGTAGCCGATTAGCTACAAGTTATCCATTATCCAGGTAGGCATCCTATCTAAAGTACAAGGAAACACTCCTATATATGTTCGATGCATTCTTGCAGTTTACATCTTCACTAACAGAGAACATATATCTTTTGATAGATTTTCATGCACAAGGACATGCGTGCATGTACATGCACACTTAAATATGTAGTTATACTGCACTTGGATGATTCTTTAGGTGGATCTCTGTTGGTTCAGACTTGGAGTTGCTTATTAGTGGACTTCTAGATATTGATTGTAAGTATATGTTGTTTGATATCTCCACTTTGCAGTTGCGTGGTTATATTAATTTCTAATTATCTTATGGTTTATTGAAGTATAAGTTGTGAGGGAAAATACAGAATACTCCAGATACAACAATGCATCACCTATTATCCAGTGGTTTTGGGAGGTGGTTTAGGGATTCCACCATAATGTAAAGCTATTTCCTGAAGGAGCTTTGAAGTCGGCATGCTGAAAAGTAGATAGTCATATTAGGGAAGAGACAAATCCAATGATGTAGAAGTTATTGTACTGAATAGAAAAATGTTGTATGAAAGTATATCAATGGTGTTGTATTCAATATAAGGGGCAAGGTAAAATTTCCTCCCCATGTAGTTGTCATTTGATTATAAATAAAAAATATTCATACTTTTGGAAAACTGAGGTCGGATGCAATTGGCATTCAATTAGATAATGAACTGAAAATTGAATGACTAAAAGCCATAAAAATGTAGTAATACAGAACTAGTATGTCATTAGTGGCTTTTTTATATTCCATTACACTCCAAAAAAATTGTTTCATACACCAACATAATACAAAATAGTGGCATTTGTATAAAAGCCAATTGAAGGATAGTGGCTTTTTTATAAATTCCAAATGATGTTTTAGTGGCCTTTATTTTGCATTTATTGGAAGCCACTAAAGCAAAACATTTAGTGGTGTTTAAAACTTCCAACGCTATCTTTCTAGTGGCATTGGTACTTGAGGCATTTTTTTAAGTGTCAACAAATGCCACTAAACATGTTTAGTGGCATTTTTTTGTGGCATTTCTAAAAGGCCACTAATGTGAATGTTTCTTGTAGTGCAATTTAGGTAAGAAAGATTTTTCAACCAAAAACCAAGGTCAGGGGCCTTACAACCATAAACCCCTATTATTTATCCCATTTTGGGGCTTCATGTTGTGTCTTATTGCACTTCAATCACATTTATACCTGTTACATTACATGTTATTTCCCTCAATATGAATATTTGTAAAAAAGTGCACTTATGGACATTATTTGCATGTTTTTAGGCATTTGAACCACGCTTGATGGAAGAGAGAGAGAGAGAGAAAGAGTGATCCTTGGGTTTCTCTACCCTTGGAGAGACCTAAAGTGAAGTCTAATGCTCTCTCAACCTACCCCTAGTGGCCAAAGATCCATTGTGCATAGATGTCCAAGAAAATCAAAAGAATCAAGTCAAAGTGCTGATCTAGAGACCAACATGGTTGTGGTACCATAGAACGACCGTTCTAGTACACTTGCAATTCAACAGAGTCACCTTGGAGTAAAGTTTGAATCACCACGGCCATGTGACACAGAACGGTTGTGCGACACAGAACGGCCGTGGTGCACTGACCCAGAACGGTTGTGCCTCCTTGCACGACTGTGTAGCAGCAGAGGCATAGTGTCCGTGGAGTAGAGAATGTATTGTGGATTTTGAGCCACCACAGTCATGGTGACCACCATGGCCATGCTACCCTAGCCCCACCACGGTTGTGCCACCTTCAGTACAAAATCAACCTATTCCCTGTGATTTTTCACCATTTCTCACCACGGTCATTCCCATCCACCACGACCATTCTCACATGTCCTTACCATGGCCGTGAAGACCACCACAACCATGTTACCTAAAAAAACATAGCTACCTTTGCACTGTTTTTCCCATGCTACACGTACTTGACCTAGTGCTTCCCCCACACTTATATATACCTAGGTGCAAGCTCCAAAATAAGGTTAGCTACCTTCTATTACCTCCTAGCTCACCATTTTCGCCTCTTAGCCATTCCACTCCATTTCCACCTCCATTTCACCATTTCCACCATCAAAACCCTAGTTTCCTCTTATTTCCGCCCATTTCCACCATCATTCCATGCCCCTACACCTTGGAGGAGAGAGGAGGACGCCCTCCAACAGCTAAAGTGGATGAATTCTGCATCTACACCAAGCTCCATGGTTTCTTCAATCACCTTTCTTCCCTTTTGTATTTTGCATGTTATGAGTAGCTAGGCCCCTTGGGTGGGCTGTTTGGGGTGTAAAATGTTACTTTGATACCATATTGGGGGGAAAGATATGTAAACATTGTAGTTTCTTTTTTCTAATGATTATGTTCTATTTATATCTCATTCTCCATGAATTGCTTGTAGGTTTTTTCTTGAAATCAGTTGGGAATTTAGGGAAATTGATTATATGTGTGAATTTTAAGATTTACTCCTAGGTCCATTTCTTGGATCCCTAGCTAGCTACCCATCATCCTACATCATAATCAATTCTTGCTAACCCTAGTTGAGAGATCTAAGTAGCTAGTTTAGATGAAATTGGTGTGTTTAGCATGGAGGTTTCTCAAGGTTAGAATGTGAGTGATAGGAGGCCTTGATGGAGCTTCCACTTGTGTGGAGCTGCATGCACCACTAAAAATCCTAAAGATAGTAAGTCTTTAGGTTTAGCCTTGTTTATACTAGATTAAGAACTCCACCCATGTATGCTAGGATACGTGGAAGTCTTATCGTAGTATAGTTAAGGGTTGAATCCATAGGACAACGGTCTTGTTGAGATCAACAAGATGGAAAACGTTAGAATTTCACTTAACTCCTTAACAGTTGGTATTTAGATCAAAGAGTTGGTTTGGTTGTTTAAACTAAGTGCATGTAAAGTAAAAGGAAGAAAGTAAATTTAAGGTTGTGAACAAAGTTAGGAAACCACTAGGATGTGATCGGCTTTCATCACCACTACTCATGGATCAAAATATACATCACAATAACTTGGCTTGCAAAGAAAAGCATCTAAACAGTTAGTATCTTTGTAGGCTTAGTGTCCTTTCGGATAACTAACTACGAGAAATGTGGAAGCGTTGCAATGCCAACCATCCCCGGACGAATTGGTCACTTACTTTGCATCACTCCCCTCACAAAGTGTGTTCCTTGACCCGTCAAGGTTGCACTTTCATACGTCAACTGATTCCATATCATAGTATGAAAGTGCAACGATGGATGTGAGTTTACTCCACTTCTTAAGAAACGCTCCTAGACACTGAATCCAAATGTATGGTGACTACATACAATCTGGAACCAACGAACAATCGATATTCAAATCCAGAAGTACACACATAGACAATTTGCACTAAAAGATAATAGATAACACAAGTTGGTGATCAAGCAACTAGCATTCATTAAATGATTGATGTTGAACTGGAAAGATAGTGTTTTCTTATTGCAAACTCAAGAATTATAATGCATGAGATGAAAACATGGGTAGCGGGGCTACTCCCCGCTCCCTAGTGTGTAAGACTACTCACTCATGGAAAGAACAAAGAAGGGGGGCAAGAAGAGAGAGAGAGTGCCATCTCCACGAAGGAGGGAGCAAGGTCGACCCCTTGGAGAGAGAGAGAGCAATGATATTCACACTTCGTAGCTTTCTTGATGATGAATCCTCCTCTTCCCACCGTCTTTGTCGATGAGAGAGAGAGTAGCTTGGAGATGTAGTATGGATCTCAGATCGGTAGCCTCAGGGCAGTGGATGAAGGATGGAATGGCTCTGGAGCAATAGAGGCAGCATTTGGACGTCTGAAACTTGATGATTTGTGAGGACCCTTCGGGTCTTATTTATAAGCTTTGTGTGGAACTCAAATGGTTTGGGAGATTTGAGCCCAAACGGTTGTGAAGACCGTTTGGACTCTCTCTCAGTTTGGAGACCATTTGGACTCTCTCTCGATTTGGAGACCATTTGGACTCTCTCTCAGTTTGGAGATTGTTTGGACTCTCTCGGTTTGGAAAATGTTTGAGTCCTCATGGTTTGGAACCATTTGCCTTTATTCGGTCTTGGGACCGTTTGACTTTACACGGTCTTGGGACCGTTTGGTGTCCATTCAGTCTTGGGACCGTTTGAAGTCCATTCGATCTTGGGACCGTTTGGTGTCCATTCAGTCTTGGGACCGTTTGGTGTCCATTCGGTCTTGGGACCGTTTGGTGCCCATTCGGCCTTGGGACCGTTTGGTACCCATTCGGCCTTGGGACCGTTTAGTGCCCATTCGGTCTCAGTACCGTTTGGAGCTTTTGTAATTTTTTTTGTGCTTTTCTGTAAGAAATAAATAGGGAAAGTTAGTCTGATGGTGTATTTACAATAAGAGGAAAGTTAAAGATTCTATCGAATTTATCTAAGAAGGAGTATAGAAAACTGAGGAAAACTAGTAAGATAACATCACAAAATGGGAGGTTATCACTCCCCTAACTTATAGTCTAGCTTGTCCTCAAGCTAGATAGAGCTAAGGCATGTAGTGGCGAGGAGATTTTATTTAGTGAAGATTTCCATGCTTTTGCTTCAATTCTGAACCAGAGATCTTTTAGAGTTTTATCAGGCTTCTGCTCACACTAACTCATTCAGGTATTGGGAGTTGCGTGGATATTAGGTTTCTTCCATATCACGTAGCTTGCATTGGGACCACCTTTTCCTCAATCACATTCTGTGCATGTTTTCAACTCCAATTAGTTTTATACTTCTTTGAAAAATCTACTGGAATCTAAGATAGGCATGAGGGTTGGCTAAAGGCTGATGTGTAACTCCTCCCTTTTAGTGGGGTAGAGTTTATCTAAACTTTTATGATCTCACTATCGGGCGGGACACATCTGCCTTTATGAGGGCAGCTAAATGTACCAGTCAGGCAAGTCCTTTATCAATTTTTTCATATATTTAGTGACCTTAGGATCTCATTACCGTGCAAAACACATCTGCCTTTGTGAGGGCAGCTGAATGTACCGGCCGGGTGAGACCTTTATTGGTCCTGCATAGAGGTCCTTAGGCGTGGAACAACTCTCATGTCTTTATTCAATACTCTGGATTTTATTCTTATACTCACATGCTTAGGAGCTGGATATTTAGAAATTTTGTTTGGGTTGCCAGGCTTCTTTTGAAAAGAAGCAAACTGTTCTTGGAGTCTCCTGACATGCACTTATTTTGGTTTCGTACTTGGTGGTCCACTTACAAGGTTCCTTGATTTGGATTTCACCTGGTTCCCTCCCGTCCTTGGGAGAGTTTTGGCTGGCTTTGACTATTTAACTTGTGGAGAGTCTGGTGCAAAAATGGAGCAAAGGCATGGAATTCGGGTGTGAACGTAATTTATTAATTCGCCATTACACGCCCAAGTGCTTTTTCTATTATTGCATTTTGAGGACTACTTTGATTCTAAAATTAGCTGGGGGTGACCTTTTCCAAGAGTGATGTTATACTTATGTAAAAAAATTGTTCTATTTAAAGAAATTACTGAAAAAGTCTAAGATGTGAAAAGAAAAATGAAAGCAGTGCATAGCAAAGCAGAAGTGAGTAAAAAGAGCAAAGGGAGAAGGGTTGAAAAATGATACCTCATCCTTATCGAGTGTATCCCCCCCTAACTTATCACTCACTCTGTCCTCAAAGTTTCAAAGTGATAGGTTGAGAAGTACATGGACAAGGGCATTAGGCGTATGTGACTCCTTTGTTAGCTCCATGTGTTTAGAGAAGATTAGCTGCAAACTTCCCACGTAGAGTGTGGTAATCCACGTCCATCATGTCCTCTACTAGTCTTCTGATAATAGCGATGGTGTACATCCAGTAGAGGACATGGAAACCACAGTCGTTTGACTCTCGGAGCTGCTGGGGACATCTGTGGCAGAAGGCTAGGCAATGAAAGTGTTCTTTATCATACGCCCTTATGTGCTTGATTAAGTGACCGTGTAGTTTTTCAGCACACTCCTTTGTATGCCTTGATGATGTCAATTTTAAGGCATGCTTTGGCATTTGAGTTCGTCACTTTGAAGTCATTAAGAAACTCAACAACAAGAAGAGAGCAACCAGCGATCCTCCTGTCAGTGATGAATGCATTTTTTTATTTAGAGATGATAGAAGGAAGCACCTCCTTCAACTTGGCCGACAAAAGCTTCAAGAAAATTTTGTACAAAATTGAACAACACACAATAGGTCTGTAATCAGTGATGTCTTTAGCATTCTTTGACTTTGGGATCAGCTTGATGAAGCTATGGTTGGCCGCTCTGACCATTCTGCCCCCTTTGACTATCCAATCCACTGCTTTGCAAACATCCCCTTTAATAGTATCCCACATGTAGTGGTAGAACTTGTTGTTAAAGTCGTCGGGCCCAGGTGCCTTTGAATGGTGGATGGATTTCATAGCATTGTATATCTCCTCCTCCATAGTATCCCTGCATAAACGAGCATTCATAATAGAATTAATTTTCTTGTCAGGATTAAAGTCCCATTCCATTGCCTCAAAGTGGGTTTGGTTATATAGGTTATTGAAGTGTTGCATTGCGTGAGCAGCCACCTCCTCTCTCCCATTGGTAACTTGCCCATTTTCATCAATGAATTCGTGCACAATATCCCTCATCTCCCTCTTCTTAATGGCATCATGGTAACGCCTTGTGTTTCTGTTGTCTTCATTCACCCACCTCATCCTACTCCTCTACCACAGGTAGAGCTCATGTGCTCTTTCCATATCATTGACTCTTTTCTCTTTAATACACATTTCATTTATTGCATTCTTATCATTTGTGTTTCTTCTCATCAGTAGGGTAGTTTTCTCATACTCTTGTGTCATAGTGTTGATAAGGTTGTCAAGATTCACTTTCTCTTTTTCCCATGCCTTGATTTTCTTATTCAGTCATTGAATCTTTTTGATCACCACAAACATAGGGTTCCCTTCAATAGGATTGGCCCAATCCTCCTTAACCAACTCCCTGAATCCCTGTCAATTTCACCATAGATTTAGGAATCTAAATAGTTTAGGATAGGATTTCATGTAGATGATCTCCACCTCCATCCAAGCATGGTCACTAAACTGGTGTGTTCCCAACTTGATAACTGGATTGGGTAACACATCTAGCCATGCCTCATTTATGAAACCCCTATCCAATAGACTAGATATATGTCTGTTTCCTTGTTTGTTTGACCAAGATATAACACCCCCAATCCTATTCCTCTCCATTAAACCAGCATCTTCGATCGCATCATTGAACTTATCCAAGATACGGTCTGGGACAGCCATTCCCCCAAACTTCTCCCCCTTTCTTCTAGTATTGTTGAAATCACCTAAGACCAACCACAAAATATCCTTTTGTATTGTGTCCTTGATCATATGCCAAATCCTATCTCTGTCTCTTTCCAGGTTTTCACCATATACCCCCAAAATGATATAAGAGAAGCCTCCTTTGTTAAAGCAACTTACTATCATCATATGGTCTCCTATGGCAATCGGTTCGACTTGCCATATGCACAGATCCCAGTCCATGATAATCCTACCACCTTCACAAGCATGTAGATTATCCATACACTCCCAGTTCGTAGGAAAGATAGTCTTAACTCTTTCAGCTGTGTTTCTTTTGATCTTGGGTTCGAAGTAGAAGATGATGTCTGCTTTTATCCTCTGTAGTATCTTCCTAAGCCTCGCCTGTGTTCTCGGCAAGGAGTCCCCTCGCACGTTCCATGTGAGTATAGACATCAAGATTTGTTGTGTTTCCCTCCTCCCCTAGTAGAGAATTCAGGCACCTTCCATGTCTTCTCCTTCACAGTTGACCTCCTGGTCTGTGGTGGACTTCTGCTATTTCTAGGACCTTCAGTAGCCTCTTCCTTTCCCAGCTTCTCGAGGACTGTAAATGGGTTCTCATCTTCTCTCTCAGCAGATCTCCTTACGGACGTCTCTCCTCTGTCCGGTGGAACCTGATTAGTGACTACGACCTGTAGATCATTGACTACATCGATTTTTCCATCTTCCAGATTGTGTACCTCCTTCGCAGACCTTAGGGCCTCATAAACAGTCATTGAGACCACTTCTTTACCCTTGTCATTACAGCCTGGTTCTTTCTCTTTGCTCTTATCAGCATAGCGACACTTGGGCAGAGGTCTGGAACTCATTCTCTAATTTCTCTTATTATTTCTTATTTCTCTAATTATTGTTTATTGACATGAAATTGTTGGTTGCTATTTTCAACAACCCTAAATTCATAGCTTGGAAGAGCTACAAATTTAGTGAATGATGTTTATAGGTAAACATATATTTCATGAGAGTGCATAAATTTTATGCATGCTATATTCTTCTTGTTTGATAGTTATGGTGGGCATATGATGCTTCTATAAAATCCAAGGGAGTTGAAGTCCTTGTCTAGGTTTATTTACTAAGTAATAAATAATTGTTGTATACCTATGCAATTAATAAAAAAGTCATTAATTTGTAATATCGTGTGAGATGTGAATAGGAGAATGAATTATATCTATTTTGTCTGATTGCTCATAATGTATTAATAGGTGTCTAGGTGCCAAATACTCCTCTTAAACTCAAAGTATTCTATGGTGACAAACTTAATGAACCTTTAGGATCTAATCAACCTACCAAACTCTTTAATATCATGACATTGTTAATTAGAATTTTGTTTTAGTTGAATTACTTTGGCTCTATGTGAATTCAGCCCAAATGCTATACTACTGGCGACCCTAATTGCAAGTGACGAGGACTAGATTAGATTTTAATAAAAATGCCAATCCCTCTATGCTCACATCAGTGTTTGCAAAGAATATGCACGTGAAGCTAGAGACAGAAAATGACAATATGTGCCTCTATAAGATGTCCTATTATACTGCCCACGTACCTATGCACACAATGTTGTTGAATTGGTTCCACACTTCAAAATGGATATTCTACATTTTTAGAATCATCTTGAAGAGGCTCCCAATCTTTGATAGGATGCACATGTGGGGTTTATATGTGAACTCATTGTGCCTCCTATGCTAGAATGAAGAGAAAACCCATGATCGTATCTTTTTTTATGATTTTTTTCTAGATACCTTTGGTGCTTAATGGCTATGAAGTTTATGGTGGGCCTTACCCCCAAAAAATATGAATAGTTGCATTATTGTGCTATCTAACTACTTGCTCAGTCCAAATTCAAAAGAAAGCTCTGACCTCTCCTTGGTTTGGGCCTGGCTACATATTGTTTCTACATCTGGTAAGAACAAGGTTGTGTCAGAAGGACCAGCTGGATGACTTGTCCATTCTTTGTAATGTTGTAAATAGCTTACAATGGACTGTTAGAGTTAAACCTAAGATGGGGTGGGAGTTAATCCTCTCATCCTTCGAATGTGGGATTTTGTATCTTAACCCATGTATGGTCACACTTGACCCTCTCATCCTCGGAACGTGTGACTTTATATCCTAGCCCACTTGTATCGTATATGTGGTTTTTCAATGTGCCCCTATGCTATATAGCTTTGTGGAATTTGATAGTAATACTTTCCCATTTCTTAGAAAACACAGGAAGTAAACATCGTTGTGTTTTGATTTTGCTAATACTATAAAAAAAATCTATTAGACAAAATGTTGTGTTTATTTTAATAGTAATGTGTTACACTCTAAAAGTGATTGTAATCTCATGTCTGGTATTTTACATGTCTCCTCCCCGTTTACCTCATCTTTTGCAAAAATGAGAAAGAGGAGTCGATTTTCTCACCTCCCTCTCCCACTTTCTCACTCTCCATTATTTCTCTCCCATCCCCTCTCCGGCCAATACATTTGCTCTCTGCCCACCCAATGAGATTCGAACCCGGAATCATTCGTAAGAGGTCCCGTGCTACGACTAATTGAGCTATCACTTAGCCCGCAAGTGAGTCTCATGATGATTAAACAAACATCTTTATTCTTTCGTGTGCAATTTCCCTTCGTCTTTCTTTACATAAGCACGACAAACGATATCTGCTTAATTAGCCTAGCGTGAAGCACTCCTTCAAAGGCTAATACACTTACAAGTGATAAGCTTATTGCCAGCCTGCGAAAACCGTGGTTCCGAGCTTTGGGCGTTGTATGTGTTGTCTATAGAGTCACTAAATGGAATGACGCGTGGTTTGGTTGCTACACAATTAAAAGTCAGAGCTGCTGGCCCTACTGACTGATTTCATTGTATCGAACAGTAGATTAAGATAACATAAAACAACGCGATAATAAGAAAACACGTGTTGTTGCCAGTTCGAGCCTACAGCTTTGATGTGACGTGGTGAGTGATTGAGAGATGTGGTGCATAATGCTTAAGTTAAGACCGTTGACTAATGAATTATAAGGTGCGTATAATCTGTATGTAGCCTGATGAGATACTATCGAGAGCGGTACTGGAGGAAAACATAGCTGGACATGGGCGAACCACACTTGCGATGACTTACTTGATTAGCCAATTTCAGTTATATAGATGATTTGAAAAATATGGTTGGGGCATATTATTTTCTCTGCATCGCTTCATAGGGCCCAATGTGTAAGTATCTAACAAAGTCATATGCTCTTTTATATAATTTGGTTGTGAGTCATGCGTCTAGGCATTCCACTAATAATATAACATTTAAAAATTTGTGTAAAAATAATAACTATATTCAAAGACTACAATAAAATATAGTATGGTTGAACATGTTACTTTTCTGAATACCTACTGAAAAACAAAAGTCGTCTCAACATATTAGAATATTCATACGTATTGTTTACGCAATGTAGTTGCAAGTAAAAGTGCTAAACTAGAACTATTAACCAAATATCCAATTCTATAACCTATTTCATTGAAACTTCTAAATAAATTACATAAATTAGTAACAACTTCAAATTATTTCCCTACCTGTTTTCGGATTACATATATGAGTAACCTTATTTGTGTACCGAAGTAGTAAGCAAGAACTATTATCCAAAATGGTTACATTTATGAATGTATAACATGAATATGTGACGAGAATGATAACTAATGAAACTACATAGCTAATAAAGTACTGATTTTGTTGCATATTTTTGAAAAAGAATATGTAATTTTCCTTTATTTAAATGCAACAAAATAATATCATTTTTGAAATCAGGTAAAACCAAAAGCTCTCAATAGTCAACATAAGAATTGAATTTCAATAATATTTTTGAAAGAAAATACTAAATGTGCTTTTAGTACTATCTAATTGTTGGCAACAGATGAGGCTCAATCTCCATCAAGCTTGTCATGTTTGTTGTTTCCCTGCATCCATTTGATGCCGCTATCAGACTGTGCTACTACTTTTGGCCATTATGATCTCATTTGTGGGACTCAGTGAAGTAAGATCTCCTTGATCTTCACTTGACATCCTGAAATTTGGATCATCGAGATTCTAAAGTAGAGTGTGATACCCAAACCTTATAATATCTTGTGCTTTGGGACACATCCCTCTACATGCATACAAAAACTTAAGGACCTCCCCCTTTTGTTTAGGAGATGCTAAAAAAAACTCCTTGTTCTTCTGTACTCATAAAAAATGACATATTCCTACCATAGTTCTTTCTCTTTCGCTAAGATTTTGAGTGATGGTATTTGCCCCTAGCCTGGTTGAAACGAGTTGGGTTCTTTAGCCTTACTATGAGATGCACTCAACAATGCCATGGCTGAGTAGATTAATAGGGATAGAATCTAAGATGATAGTTTGTCTTGTAAGGCTAAAGAGGTGTGACATTCCTTAGGCGGGTACCCTAAGAGGGTTATTCAAAGGGTGCGAGGTTGTGGTATAGTGGTTGATCAAGATTTAGGTATCCTTCTTTAGGATAGTGACTGTGCTCGATCAATTATTTTACTCCTTATATTGTACTCATTCAGTGGGGTTCCAAAATTGAAACTTTTGGCAGCATCCACGACGCCCTATCCTCCTCCTAATTTGATGAGTTTCTCATGGGGGGTTATTCCCTTTGGAAGTAGTAATAGGTTAAATGGGAGGGAACCTCATCTTGGAATCTCGAAATTGATGATGAGACTAGGTCTAGGTTGTAATCTAGTTTAAGGTCATAGTATAGGGTCAATGATGTATAAATCAAAGGATCATGATGGTGTACTTTTAGGTTATAGTCTAGATCCATAGATATGAAGGGCAAACCCGACATCGACAAGTAACATATCAGTCAAATTTGGAAAACCGTCCAACCCGATAGGGTTTTCAAGTAGGTTACTTGAGAATGATTGTTAACTCTGTAGAGATCGTTAGATTTTCAAAAGGTTGTTAATTTTTTGATAGATTGCTTCATTTTGCAAAAGATTGTTATCCTTTGAAAGATTTGCTTATTTGGCAAGATTGGTAATCTTTGAAAGATAGTTGAATCTAAAAAAAATTGTTAATCATTGCAAGATTTTTTGTTTTTGAAAGGGAATGTTAATCTTTGAAAGATTGCTTGATTTGGAAAAGATTCTTTTCTTTTAGTATCATTTCATTTTGAAAAATATTATTAATCTTCACCAGATTGTTTGATTTGAAAAAAAGATTGTTAATCTTGACAAGATTTTTTGATTTAAAAAATATTATTAATCATTGCAAGATTGTTTGATTTGAAAAAAGAGATTTCAAATCGTTGAAAGATTGTTTGACTTTGAAAAAAATTGTTAATCTTCAAAAGATTGTTTGTTTTTCTACCCGTAGCCTACACACTAAGATGATGGCAATAATCTAGATTAGTTCTAGCAACAAATGAAATACATAATTATAGAGAGCAAATGACCTCCCCTTTTAGCCCTGCGTTTATACCAAATTTACGTCCTTACTCAAACATGACCTCCATAGGAGGGGTTGGTCCTTAACTTCTCCATGAGAAAATTGCGCACATAGAGGGGGTAACCTGGGTTCAACGTACATGATTACTACTCCGAATACACCTCAAGACTATGATGACCGTAACATTCATGAATTCTAGGAGGGAATCTTCTCAAGTCCTTCAAACATCTGTCTTGACTCTACGTCAGTACCTTTAATAACATCCCCACACCAAACTTGGGGATCTAACATTAGGTTGACACATGTTCTGCCATGCATAGTTTTATAAGAGTGACTAGTGCAAGTGTAAGTAACCTTCTTTGATGCATACCCACAATATTAAATCAAGAAAGATAGACAATAAGCACAAACATAAACAACCACTTAGTTATTTAAGAAAGAGGAGATCTTTTTCTCAACTTGTATCTTTTCTCATCCCTTCCTCTTTTTCATATTTATCTTATTTATACATATACTTGTATATACAAAAAAAATTTAAAAATGGAAAAAGCAGATTTGATACCTTAAAAAGGGAACCAGACCTGAAAAGCTAAAAACAAAAGAAGAGGAAAAAACTATGCAAAATTAAAACAACACTGCCTTGTGACCGGTCTTGACAGGGTATAGAGGCATGTGGACCACCTTGATTTTTGTGCTAAGGAATCAGACAACATTGTGATGCACATCCCTTCATCCATGCCCAAAAAGAAAGAAAACACAAAAAGAAGAAAACCAAAAACTACGGAAAACATTGAAACTTTGCAAAGAAATGTGGAATTCAAATAAAATCATCTTAGAGTGTCCAATGGAGTCACCAGTCTATCATACCTATTACAACCCCAATTTTTTGGTTCATTTGGTGAGAAATGTAATTTCTCATATTAAAGATATTTGAACAAATAATGATATAATTTGTTTTGAAGACATGGATTTCGTTTACAATAGCCTTCATGATTGTTTTGTGGGCTTTATTGGCTATTGGGCCCAAATAACAAGAAAATTCAATTAGTGAATGAATAATTGAATAGTTGAGAAAAGAAAAATGTGGAAACCTCTAGAAGGCAAATCCAAAGAGGGATTTTGTGCCTCTTTGGTTCCTTGGGTTCCAAGAATTCCAAAGTTGCATAGAGAGTGCAATAAGAAAAGAAAAGATCAATTAAGTATTTCTTTATTTAGAAATAAATTGAAAATAATTATAAAATGTGGAAAACAAGTGAAAAGAGGTATAATTGAGTTATCCTTGGTGGAATTTCATATCCCAAGGATTCCTAATGTTAAAAGGAAGACCAATGAGGAAAATGAAAGAGAAATAAAGAGAAATCCTAAAAAAGAGATATTTTAATAAGAATAAAACAAGATAATGAAGAATAATGCATATAGATCCATCTAGAAGGATAATGAGTATCCTTAAAAGGTAATTTCAAAATCTTGGAGTTTCTTGGGATCCAAGGACTCCCAATGAAGAAGAAGAAAGAGAAAAAGCAAATAAAACAAAATAAGTGGATAATGTGACAAATCATTAATGACTTTTTGTTATTATCGAAAAGAGAGATTATTTGCTTTAAGAAATAAGAATTTTGTGCCAATGGATTAAAGGGCAAGTACTAAGTGAATAAAAGAAGTGATTTTGGAAATCCTAATATCTAAAGAATAAAGAATATTAAAAGGATGTTGAAGAGAGAGAAGTTTGCTTCTTATTTAAGGGAAATTGCTTCCTATTAGGAAATGGGCTTGATTCCCCTTGTATGAACGTCTTGGGGGTGTGGATACCCTCCCCTATATAAGGGGTAGAGTTCAGGATTGAGTTCAAAGGGAGTTCCACGTAGCCATCCCTCTCTTCTTCTTCTTCCTCTTCATATTCTTCGTCAAATCCCTAACCGTGAGATGGTAGAGAGATCTTAGAGCGAACCAGGGAACGTGGAGCAGTCTTGGTGGAAGCACGATGCCCCCACACTGTTGGAGTAAAGCTCAGCAGTCATCCCTTTGCCTTCACCTCGACACAACAGCAGCAAGGCGACTGCAAGATGGCCACGAAGTGCAGACCTGGCCGCGTGAATCTGCCATCCTGGTCACAAGCTGGGAGTGATTACGGGGGCGCGATGGCTTGCCATAGGTGAGGGGGTAGTTGCTGGTGCCCGACGGGGCCTGAGGAGGAGAGGCTCGGCCGCACTGGCACCCTACAACAGCGAGAGCGGAGGGTTCCGTGAAGAAGACGATGACCAGGCCACACTAGGCGATTTTACCCCACCAGACATTGCAAGTCCCAGGAACCACGCGGGGGTAAAATCAGTAGATTGTTATGTTTTTAAAACAACCAAGATACGTTGCATGGATGCAGTGACATGGCACCTCCCTATTGGCCAAAGAAAGTGGGTTTTGTAAAATTCATAGTTAATTACTCGTTGCTTGGATTAGAACGCAAAAAATATGAAATTTTCTCAAAAAAATGAGAGGAATCTAATAAAAATATAATAAAAGCCTGATTCTGATTACAATTCAAAAAGTATATAAAGATGCTATCTTTAATAGTTTAATCAATGAAACACCCTAACCCTTGATGATTAATGAATTTGAAAGGGTTATATGAGTGTTTAAATTAGATATTAACCTGTTGTTAATACGAAGGTCGTATTAGATCTAAAAGGATGATCTTCATGATTAATTTGATTGATTTAGGGTTCGATATTTAATGAACATTGAACCCTAACTATGGTAATTATGATCCTTAATGATTTAAATTGGTCAAATTCATGTACAAAGCTGAGATATGATGATTCTGGTCTAATTAGACTACAAAAGTCCTTAATTCTAGATAAATACCCTAAATGTACTAATTGGGGTTTTCTCATGAATAAAAGGTAGAATTAATGGCAAATCGAGTTCATATGTGATTAGACCATAATGAAATTTGAATTGATGATAAATGCGTATAACGATCTTGTCATGGATTAAATGGATAAAAATAATAGCTTTAATGTAAAAGAGGCTTAATGAACTTAATTAATGGTTAATGGTGCCTTTAATCCAAAAATAGGGTTATATGTTAAGATAACCTTAATATTGAAGGATAGATGAGATAATTAGGGTTTATAATAATAAAAGATGAAGTGAAACCCTAATTGCAAAGGAAACCCTAAAATGGATACAGAAACCTTATGAAGCGATTTCAAGTTGAATAGAAAGAATATTGATAAAGTGTGTAGTAAATAGAGTACATGTGTTTTTCAGGATTCTTGATGATGTGGTTGAATTACTTGCTTGGATTACTTTCTTGGTTGGAATTGATGTTATCTTGAGAAATCTACTGAACAGGTATGTGGTTACGTCTATGAATAATCACTTTAGTTTCACGGCGATTCCCGAACGATTCTATCGGTTGCTTGAAAATAACTGTTGGATGCATTTTATTTCATGCAACTATAAAGTGACTATGATTATCACTATGAATGTATATATAACTGGCTTCAATCTGAATCCACCTTTGTGGCTTGTAAAGGATAAAAAGAGGTAACCTAGAGTAAGGTCTAGGTTATTGTGGGTTAGAAACTGGGCTACCAAGTGTAGTACCATGAGACCCTTTAGCATGCCATGAGTTAAGGAGTGGGCTACTTACGGGTAGTGCCATGTGACTCAACCCTAGAAACTGGTTCACCTATAGGTGGGACCATGAGGGGTTTAATGGGGATCTACTATAAGAAAAGTAGCATCCAGGTCCACTGCAGGGACAGCGCAGAGTATAGGGAATGCATGGAACACGTAGTTATATTTAAAACGTAAAATTGTTTGTTAAATAGTAATTGGCTGCAATACGTTGTTATAAATAATTGCACGATTATTGTTTCCCCCACATACCAGCTTCGGCTGACCAACGTTTTGTTTGTCAGTATTTTAGGTACAAAGCCAAAAGGAAAAACAGTAAATTGTCACATTGAGAAATACATGAATTGAAATACAAGGAGGATTAGTTAGAGTAGAAATTCATATGTGGATAGAAGTTTAGAGATCCAAATTTTCAAAAGGTATGCAAAAGTTTATTTTCTTACAACTGTCCAGTATAGTCTGTTAAAATTTAATAATTTTTCTTGGTTAAATGTCGAACCTTTGATCCGAAAATTATGTGTGCGGCTTCGACCTCTCGGTCTCCCTTAATTGGGGGTTATCGGGAGGTGGGGTTGTAACAATTGGTATCAGAGCGTAGGTTCATCACTTAACCATTAATAATTATTAAATTTTAAAAACTCCATAGAACCCAAGGGAGTTATTAGAGGATTATCCGACGAACAGAGGTGTCTAGAAAAGGATCATGACCGGGGGATGGCAATATTTTCCTCTACACCGCTAGTCAGAATATGAGGACTCTCGGATCTGTATGACTGTATGGCCAAAGTCTTAGGGTATGATTCAAAATAAGATACCTTTAGGACTCTCTCATCTTGTTCATCCCCTCTCAACTCAAATTCTGTTAAGGACCTTAAGGATTGGGGTTTTCTCTTTTCTCCTCACCCTCTTGAGGTATGGGTAAGGTTAATAAGGTCTAAGGAATCCTCCACCAAATTAATGAAAAAGTATGTAAATAAGATATCATGGACATAAGCTTAATAGATTAAGCACAAACTAAAGGATAGATACATGCTTAGGTCGTATGACATAAGTTGTCATGCCCTCAGAAGAGACCTAAGGCTAGACCTTCTTGTAAGGAGGATAGATAAAGAGTGTTAGTCTTGGAGATAGAGATTTCCATTGCAAGTAGAGACCTGACACATCTTATGAGGATGATGTTAACCCTAACCCTAAGTGAAGGTTAGAGAGAGAGATGGCATGATGAGTTAGACCAGGTGTTTGGATGGACATGCCTTGGGTGACGTATGAGCCATGAGAGGTTGGATGACCTAGTACCTCTGGCGACCCAACCCTGGGAAGGGTCGTGCATGTTAGAGTGGAGGATAGCTCCTTCATTGATGTGGTTAGAGAAGAACCTATGGAAACCCAATGAGCTTATATGGGAATAATAGGCACCCAGAATGTATCAGTAGTGCGAGCAATATGTTGAAACCCTGGACAAGAGAGTTTGATGGATAGCTTATGTGATAACCCTAAGGGGCTATGGATAACCTTGAGCGAACATGAGTTGAACATAGGCTTCATCCAGGTAGGGGCATGCTTTTGAGGTTGACCCTTCAGGAAAAGAGGACCTCTAATGGTGAGGTTGGTTGTAGGGTTAGCTCTAGAGAGAGAGCAGGAAACCAAGCAAGAAGGTTGGAATCCTAGACTCTGAGATATGAGGAAAAGTAGGGAGTTGAGGATGATGCGACCTAAGTGGATGATAGTGGTCGCCACATGCTTGATCCCTAGAGGTTTATGATGTCTTGGTTTCCATAAGAGGAACCAAACCCTAGAGAGAGGATGAATTTGCTGATACCTCTATGCCTTTGGTATAGGTGTTTCCCTCCTGAGATAGGGAGAAGAGTTCCTTAGACCTGGAGAGGTTTAGTAACAGGTTATGAGGCCTTATACCTTGTTGATTGTCCTTGAGGAGGACTCAACTTTAAAGTATTGATCGAGGAGAAGGATGACAGGAAGTGTATGTCATACTCGGTACATGTTTGGTTTGTAGTTAAGAGATTGAGTAGACAGTTGGACATCAGGAAAGTGAACCTATGGTTCCTAGACCTAAGAGGGGAAGTGGTATACCTAATTCTCATGATGAGAATTAAGCTGCTATAGTTTCGATCATCGTACTCCTCAAGTATAGAGGAAAAGGGAAGCCCCTTATGTTTAAGATATGTTTGATGAACCCCTCACAACTAAGTTGATGATAAGGGAAGGTATGATCCTGAACTAATGTTGAATGACCTAGCCTAGTTTAGTGGCCATCTTGTGCCTTAATAGCTTACTAGGGTTAAGAATATGGATGTAAACCCTAGACCTAAGGGTGGTTGTGACCTTGTTGTCAAGAGATAGATTCCTCCCATCCTGGGAGAGGGACCCTTTTGAAGGGGGTACACCAGTTTTTTTTTTGGAAACCTAAAGAGGTCTCATTGGATCTTGAGAAGCTAAGTGAAAAGTACATGGTATATGAATGAACATGTAGACCCATAGATATCCATCTCTAAGTGCACGTGGATGTGTTACCATGGAGGTAACCGGTAAGGGGCCTGACCAAGGTAGGCAGGTCACCATGACCCCTATGAAAGGATGAATGTCATCCCATGTATACAAAGCTTGGGTAAGGTTCTAAGTTGGACATGTACTATAAATGGAATCCTAAGTCTATCCTAGGGTCAGGTGGGGATAAGACCGATGAAAGTGGAAGTTGGCTAATTCCCTAGTTGCACATGACGATAGGGTCGGGAGGTAACAACTATCATTGTGTGAGGGCCATGGGTTAGGAGATTGAACACCTTCATGAACTCATGGGACCCAAAGGGCATATGAATAGGGCACTCTCTGGATGAATAAGGGAAGAGGGATGACCCCGAAAGTGTCGGTACCCCCATGGACCTAGGGGAGATGACCAAGGGATGTGTATAGGTTCGAGACCAGCTTTTCATAGAAGTAACTTTGATATCGAGATGATTGTAATGTAGAGACATATGTTGCATGTTTCAACTTAGATTTGAAGGTGTACTGGAAATGTGGGATGTACCATCTCTACTCGTGGAACAGGTAGAACTTTGTATTTGGACAGCCGCCAAATGCTTATTTCCTCTTGTTATGGGAGTAAGAGATAGGACAGTACGCATGCCATACACCAAGGATAAAAGATGATGTGAGTTGGAACGTTTCTATGAGGTATGATGACATAGATGATAACATATCCTTGTGGAGTGAATAATACATGAATGGTTTACAAATAGTAAGAGTATTAAGGTAATCATCTTGTGAAGATGTCTTAAACATGAGCTATGAGGAATTTGCAAGTGATACAAGGTTGAATTCAAAAACCAAGAGAATGAGCTCAGAGTTTTCTCGATGAAGATAGACTTAGAGTTGGGATGAGATAATAAGTGTAATACATGGAGTTGTATGTCATCAACATTACCTAATACCTAAGGATGTGATGTGGTAATGGATGCTCTGGTTGAGATATAGCTGCCTAGTATGGCTAGAGGCTAGGAGAGGTTGTTAGGCTAACCCTAAGTTTAAAAAAGAAGATATGTTCGATTAACACTCAGATGTAACGAGATATGTTGAAAAAGTTAGTGGTTGTTTGGTTAGTCAGCCTTGGTGCAATAAAAGGATGGTTGTAGAACCTCAAATGCACTTATTTGGAAAGGAAGGTGATGAAATCTGGACTAGAGTGGTTTAGGATTTCTGAGGGATCGATCTTGAGGAATCGTGACATACAGGAGATTATGATTTTAAGATCACCATACACCATACCACCAAGATAATAAGTGACAGTAGGACATTGGATGCCTAATATGAAGTTGTATGTGGCATGTGTCTATGAAAACTTAAGGAGAAGGACGAGCACCAGTAACCCAGTGCATTGATATAAAGGATAAAGAGTCACCAAAGGAGAAAGGGAGTTCATCACTATGGATGTTGTATGTCTCCCCTGGACCAAGCAAGGTCGAGATGCAATATGGGTTATGGTAGATCACCTTACCTAGATGACATGAGAAAGAAAGCGTTCTTTCAAGGGACATATCTGGTTGAACTACCCAAGAGAGAAATGGTTCAACTACACCATGAAGCGAGTTCAAAGGTTCTTGAGTTTAACCTAAAGGTTCCCTTCCAAAAGGTGGAAATAGGTACATGAAGGACTCAATGTTAGTATAGTTCATCACCCCTAACTAATGGTTAGTATAATCCAGACTAAAGGGTCTGATGAGAGCATGTGTTCTCATTCAGGGTGATATCTAGAGATAGTTCTTATCCTATGAAAGATGTGACGATGACCACCATAGCCAGTATCAGGATTTAAAGAAGCTCTGTAAGGTAGGTTGTGTCGGTCACCACTTCAGTAAGGTGATGTTGGTGAAAGGACCACATGATGGTTAGAAAAGGACCACAGTGCCTGTAGATGAAGTCACTTTGATCGTGAAATGGCTGAAAGGAGCCTAGAGACGACAAGAGTCGTGAGCAGATGCAAAGTAGACTAACATGCAGTTCACTGTGGGAGAATATGTGACATGAAATTCCAACCCCTCTAAGCTATAGCTAAGAAAGCTGAGTCCCCTATACATGGGTCCATTGAGATGAATTGTTGGAGAAGTTTAACCTTACCCCTCAGGATAAAGAAATGTGTGATGAGTTCCAGGTGTCCAATTTAGAGCAATATGTGAGGTACCCCGACCATGTGCTGCGCTATGAACCTAGTATGCCCCAAGGGAGGCTGAAATGGCCTGAGTCCCCTGTGCAGTTTATAGACGCCAGGATGAAAGTACTCGAAGAAAAGAATATGTGATGATAAAGGTTCTTTGGAGGCACCATGGGTAAGGTAAAGCCACATAGGGACCAATGATGGACATGGAATAGTCTTATGTTGAGAAACAATTCAACAACCTCCTATCTAAGTATGGAGTCACTCATAAAGTCTCTACTCCTTACCATCCTCAAACTTCTAGGCAAGTAGAGGTCTCCAATCGGCAGCTAAAAAGCATCCTAGAGAAGATAGTGTCTAGCTCAAGGAAAGATTGGGCATTGAAGATAGATGATGCCTTATGGGCATACTAGACAACTTATAAAACCATCATAGGTGCAACTCCTTTGAAGCTAATATATAGAAAATCTTGTCATCTTCCGCTGGAGCTAGAGCACCGTGCTTTATGGGCCATAAAGTTCTTGAACTTTGACATGAAGAAGGTATGTGAAAAATGTCTTTTGCAGCTGCAAGAACTGGAAGAGATACGACTATATGCATATGAAAATTCAAAGCTCTACAAAGAAAGAACCAAGATATGGCATGACAAAAGAATAAGGAGGAAAGACTTCTAAGAAGGAGACAAAGTGTTATTATTCAACTCAAGAGTTAAGCTATTTCCTGGAAAACTAAAGTCAAAGTCGTCCGGTCCTTTTCTTGTATTGAAGATTTTTCCTTATGGAGTTGTCGAGCTACAAGGAAAAGATGGAGCATTCAAAGTAAATGAGCAATGTTGCAAGATGTATACCTCAGGAGATGAAGTTTACAAGGGAGCTTCTTGCTCCATTCAAGATGCATGATGGACTATTGAAGAGTCTCTCCAGACTCTAAATGGAGGACCTCACAGGAGTTGAACCCACATTAGGATAGATTTCTTTTCTAGTCATTGAGTCAAAAACACTCTTTAGTTTCGTAAATAAGCTTGTCATGGATGAATGTAATAATTTAGACAATTCTTTTGCATATCTGTTATTAATTTTGTGCTGACAACAAGTTGCTTCTACAGAAACTACAGAAGACACGACTTGTCTAAATTTACACACGTTGTGTCCCCATTCTCAGAAATACAACAGATGAGTTATACCTCCAGGTACATGACTTGTCTTTATTTAGACACACCA
This sequence comes from Alisma plantago-aquatica, assembly GCA_963693085.1. Taxonomy (NCBI): domain Eukaryota; kingdom Viridiplantae; phylum Streptophyta; class Magnoliopsida; order Alismatales; family Alismataceae; genus Alisma; species Alisma plantago-aquatica. The sequence continues at coordinate 995,092,142 of OY856410.1, read as the reverse complement.
TGTCACAATCCAGTGGCTACAAGTATACTCAACTGGGAAAAAGAACACACTGTGTCCAATTTTATACATGCCGTGTACCTAAGCAGAAAAGGGAAGAGTAAGAAATATGAAAAAGAACACGACGTGTCTTTATTTGAACAGGTCGTGTATCACAGTAGAAGGAAAAAGAAAGAGCTATCAGGAAAAAGAACATGACATGTCTTTATTTGAACACACCGTGCATTTATCAGTGAAAATGGGCATTTTGAATTTTTGGAAATTCACACGATGTGTACTTTATTCAACACGGTGTGTCTTTTATTACAGAAAAGGAGTTCTGATAAGACACATGCACGCCGTGTCTTTTATCGAAAATGCAAGTTCTTAACCAAGCGCATGACCGCCCCTCTCACTCACACTCTCATTTGAGTCATGTGAGACTCCATAGCCCTATCCTTTGCTTCCTTGCTTCCGTGTGCCCTAGCACACCCGAGCATCGCCACCATGTCATGTTCATCGGCCATGTCTCCTTCTTCCTCAAGCTAGAAACCTTGACGCCACCATGTTCCTCGCTCACGGTGTGTCTACCTCAAGCTACAAGCATTGTTGCCATGTCCTTCTCTTGCTCATGGTGTACCCTAGCACAAGGTGGTGCCCTCGCAATCAAGATTCAAGTTGTCACCCCCAAAGCTGCGGATAGCAGCCATCTCCATCATCTTCTACCTCATGTCGGCATCATCTTCTCCAACAAGGATGTGAGGAAAGAATCCACCGTCCTCCTCTCCAAGTTCCTTCATCGACACCAGGGGAAGCAAAGAAGATCTATCCCGCCACTGTCACCATCACCAAACATCGTCGTCATTTTCCCCCCTTTCTATCTTCCCAAAACTACTGCCGTCACAATCTGTAGACAGCCACAGATCTCCAGGCACACGACATGTACCTATTTGCACACGACGTGTGAGTTGCAGTCTCAGTCGAACTTCTTCCTATCAACAACACAAAAGGCTCCAGTCAAGCAAACTAGCAACTACAAGCACAACGCCAGTTCCTCCCAAGCATTGAGGTACATCTCAACTACTCAGTTTCAGGTCACCCCTAAAGAAGACCTAACATACCAGTTCCTGTTTGCAAGGAGTGTTCTTCCTTCTCAGTTTGCTTTCCAGTAGATGATGATGACTTTGGGCTTCAAGGATGAAGTCATCATGCACTTACATGACTTGGGGTTGAGCTACATATGCCTTACGTACCCCACCTAGTGTATGATTTTTTGAAGACACTCACCACTGAATAGGACCCACAGAAGAAGGTAGAGCCCTATGGTATTATTCATTTTAGGCTTTTGGGTCATGCTTTCAAGCCCACATTTAGGCATTTTTGTGAGTTGTTGGAGTGTCATTACGATGGAGAGATTAGCTACACGTCAGTTTTTCATAGTGATGAGTTTTTGGTTTGAGATGTCCGATGAGGAACATCATGAAGCCAAAGAAGCTAGAGCTTCTGCTATCCACAACCCTATCTTCCGATATATTCATCGCCTTCTTAGTACCAGGGTTTTTGTCAAGAAGGAAACCCAAGGGGTTGTTGGGAAGCAAGACCTTTTCTTCTTATGGGGAATGATGTATGCGTATGAAATTAATGCTGCTTTCTATATTCTTCAATGCTTTCTAGACATTAAGAAGGTGAAGAAGAGGGATGCTGGGTACATCATGTGTGGTGACTTAATTACTATATTAGCACAAAAACTTGAGGTTGATTTGATAGGACTTGAGGTTGCACCAGGTAGAAACCTGATAGATATTGAATATCTTCTCTCTGCAGGGTTGATCACAAAGATTCCCAACTACGGAAACAAGTTCTGGAAATTCTTCGATGATGATCAGTATATTGACATTCCAGTTCCTGAGCATGTCACCTTAGAGAACAAGGAAAATTGGAAAGTCGTGTTGAACACTGATGAAGAGATAGATGCAGCCAGAGCTACTGATGATACCAGGGAAGTCCCTTCTACTTTGTCTGCCACACCGCCTCCCTCTACCAGCACTCAGACGGAGTACTCTTGGGTGATGCCTGAAGTCATGCATTTGTATAGATATGTGCAGTAGCAGTTAGATCACATCGTCGACTGCCTGGATCAGATGGGCATGCAGTACACTGCGATGCATGACATGGTCCACCGCATGGATTCATGGCACATCTCACAGGGATACTACTCCATCCCATAGCCGTATCAGCCGTCGCCACCATAGCAGTAGCCAGAGTCTGCCCCACCACCCACTCCGATGGATGTTCCAAAAGATGATCTTATCAGCCAGTTCTTTTAGACTGACCACGGGGGCACTGGCCCCTCTTATTGATTTTCACCCATGACATGTATCCGGTTGTTATATTCATGAGCCCGATTCATGTAGTGAGGACACTTTAGATTTCAAGCTTAGGGGGGTGCAACTGGGCCATAATGTAGTTTCTATTTCATTTGCTTTTGTCATTTACTTTGGGCATTTGCTTTTGTTGGTCATTTCAGTCTTTTATTTTCATGTTCTATATTTCCCTTCATGGCAAGTTTAGTATGAAATGAGGCCTTTATGATATAATGAACTTTTGCATCTTGTATGGTTGAACTATCTTGTACCATGTATTTCTTTTGGCCATATGAAAGAATTAGTAAGGATCATGCATGAATCAAATGGAAAATAAACATCCCCATGTACATGATCCTGGTTTGTAATTGTAGCCTGAACTCTCAATTTTCACATCCTTGATTGCTAAATACATATAACAGTCTCAAATTTTAACGAATAAATCAACTCTACAACACTATTTAGAATACGAGATACTCTTCCCAAACTTTTAGTGCATATACAACCGATTTTTCAGTGAAAAATTTGCAAAATAATGAATGGAATCTTTTTAACTTAACATTCTTGTTGACTCGCTTGTGTTGTACAAAAATCTCTTTTATCTTTTTCTCACTTTACCCAATAAAAGATGGCAAACAACCCACATATCATGCTAGCCTAGTGTGAGTCTGATCCAGCAACGATGGTTAGGTGGTATGAAAATCAAAAGCGGGTAAAAATAACCCTTAATCGGAACTCCACGTGTGTGTAAGCCTAAATTAGCAGCCGAGTGCTGGAATCCCAAAAATCAATTATAATATATTTTTGAGAAGAGAGATCAATTGAGATTGTTAAAGTTAGCTAAAATTTCATCATTTACATCTATAATAGCTAAAAATTGTGTACTATAAATCCACTAGTTGTTTGGCTTGATTATCCAAATCCTATTTAGTGTTGTTTAGTTTATTGTTTCGTTTAATTTGTGACCACCATTTCTGAACTAAAACTTCTCTATTTTGGATGTTTATATTGAGATGATGGCTATGAAAATAAACCTAATGTACATGGTTGATTGAGTTTATTGCATATCTTCATTTCATTTAATCCATGCATGAGCTTTAATATTCCTTCTTTGTGTGGCTATGCTCTTTTTGCTGGAGGACAAACAATGGTTCAAGCTTAGGGGTTGCGTGGTTTCCACATCAACTTTTCACATGATTTCACAACTAATTTCAGTTCATTTTATTCTCATTTAGCCTCTATTCATATCATTCTTTCCACCTTTTTGTTATTTTTCTTATCACATGATGTGTATTGCAGATTTGCATCAAAAGGATCATATTGGAGATATCTCAACTCAATCTCATCATTATCAGGACTTCTCCACACCTTGTAGATGATCAGAACTTTAATTCTACTGAAACAACAATGCACACGACATGTCTTATTTAAGACACATCGTGTGTATTTGCAGACGGCATATTACTTCAATTGTTGAAGAAAAGTGCACGGCGTGTCCACAAAAGACACGACGTGTACCTGGGAATTTAGAACCAAGCTTTGCCTTTCTGGTAAAGTACACGGCGTGTATTAATTCAGAAACACCATGTGCTTTACACTCAGAACAACTGCTTGAGAAAGGGCACACCGTGTCAAAAGAAAGACACGCCGTGTGCCTGTCAGTTTTAGCAATTTTCAAATACGACTCCTTTCCTTTTAAAAGATGAAACCACTCTGTGGAGCAGTTATCTTTGTTCATTATACAAAAATATTTTGTCCCAGAGCAAGGCTAGAGCAAGGAGGGTGATTTTAGAGGTGGAAGAAGGTAGTTTCTTGCTAAAGAACCCCATTCTTCTTCTTTTCTTCTCCAATCTTTTCTCGAAGGTGCAGCAGAGCTTCTCCACTCCACACAACTTTTTGGGAGAGAGGTTTGTCTGATTTGGTGCAGCTGCAGGAGTGATATTTCATCCTCAAGCCAGAACTCTACTCCTCTTGGTTACAACTTGGATTTTCTAAGCTTTTCCTTCTCTAAATCATGTTGAACTCTGAAATTTCTGTGCATTTTCTACTGTACACCATTATGGACGAGTAGTTTCCTTTTTTTGGACATGGGAGAGTAGATCCCATGTCATAGCATGTATGGAACATGAAAATTTTGTACTAAATGCTATGTTGCTTGTTTTTCCACCTTGTGAGTACCAGTTTCTTTTTTTTCTGCATGTACGACTGGCCACCTTATGTGTATGTTTTATGCTCTTTTTCTTGATCTGAGAAGATAGGTAGAAGAGTAAGGAGGTACTCTCTTGGCAATTCCTTATTTACCTCGAGAGTGGAAATTATGTAGTTGAGGAGTAGGTTTGTGATCCAAAACAAAATTCATACATGGGAATGTTAAATTGAGTTAGGATCGTTGTACTTGCACCAAGAGGTGAAGTGCAACATACAACTCTCCTTTAAAACAAGTGCTTAGTATGTTTAAATTTCATGCTCATGTTCTATGCTATGATATGTGGGTGAAATCCTAAGTCCAAGATATTTCCATATCTGAATTTTAATCTCTTTTAGTAATCCATTCATTATTGGCTTAGTTCTGAAATTTTTAGATTAATCAATCAAATCATCTTAAAAATAGTCTAGATTGTTGAACTTTAGCACTGCTACGTTTAATTGATTGCTAAAGCTCCTTGTGTTCAAAGTCAACTACAACTACTTCTATATACTTGTGGGAATTGGTTAGTTGAGTAAAAGATCTTTCTAAAGATTGAAACTTGTTAGTGTAATAAACCAACAAGCTTCTTATATTTATTCTCCAATGGGCTACACTCCATCGGGCTTCTAAAGCAATGTGAACTCGAACTTCATTCAGCCACAACAACCACAAGTAACTTCTAGATTAGAGTCCATGCTTGCAACATTGATTTCAAATCAAATGCAACAACATGAGGAGTTCCATAAACAAAGACAATCAATGAAGGGTGCCATTTGCCAACTCTCTTCTAAGGTGTATGCTATTGCCACTCATGCATGCATCTTAGAGAAACAAATTGCCCAACAAGCTCTTTCTAGCAAGGAAGCTTTTCTACCTTTCTTGCCTAGTCCACCAGAGATGAACCCTACATAATTTAGGCCGATCACATTAAAGAATGGCGTTGTCTTAGAAGTATATCCTTCAAGGTATGATGATGTTGATACCTATGAGGATTATGAAGCTACAAATCAAGGGGAGAAAGCTACAACACATGATCCCTTTTTAGATTCTTTAAGAAAGCCACATGTCCTTCCTCCTCACACTCTAGATGAGACATTACTTTATAATGAGAACACTCTTCCCAACTCATATTTTGATTATGCTTCAAAGGAGAATGAAAAATCAAATAGTATTGGCATATAAAAGACTATTCTTGCTACAGCTCATAGGTGCTTTCACTTGCCCCAAATCAAGGACATATTTGCAAGGAGGCATCAATCTTTAGCAAAACAATTTCCAGACTCAAATCAAAGCAATGGACCTCCATCTTCATCATTCACCATGATCGGTATCCAGTTGCAATCCTCTTGAGTTTGTAAAAGCAATGAGGACACTACAAATTTCAAGCTTAGGGGGAGAGCAACCGATCGGTAGTGTAGTTTTATTTCCCTTTTATCATCTTTTTCTTAGTTGTTGTTTTCAGTTCTTCTCTTCTGGTGGCAAATACAGTATGATATGAGGTTTATCTTTTATATGTGGATAGAACTCCTATGCTTAACTGATTGTCCTCTTTTGATTAGAAATATCATTAAGAAGAAATTGTAAAATGCATACATTAATCAAATGAAACCTTTTGTCCATCAACATGTGCTTAACTCTGGTTTATGCTTTTAGCCTGAAAATTCATCTTTCACATCCTTGATTACTTAAAACATGTAATGGTTTCAATTTTTGTGAGTAAATCAACTTTACAACATCATTTAGAATATGGGATGCCCTTGCCAAGCTCTTAGTGCATTTTTAGCCACTCTTTTAGTGATTTTCTTTTCAAAACAAATGAATGAAATCTAACTAATCTGAAGTTGTTAAAGTTTCCTCGAAGTTGGCGAAGTTGCAATTTAGTTGAGTCTCCTATGTTTTGAATTTTGTATAAATTTATTTTGGCTTATTTCACCCTCATACTCCATAAAAGATGGCTAAACTGCCCACATATCATGCTAGCCTAGTGTAAGTCCAATCTGTCCACGATGTTAGGTGGTATGTCTTAAAAGAGGGTAAAATACCTCAACTGTCACTCCATGTGTGCATAAGCCTACATTAGCAACTGAGTGCCGGAACACATAATCCATTGTCACATCATTTTTGGAAAGAAGGAGAGTACAACTAAAATTGTTAATTTTAACTAAGATTTCATCATTTGTATACTTAATAGCTGATAGTTTGAGTTTCACATCCTCTAATTGTTAGGCTTGGTCATACAAATTCTACTTAGTGTTATTTAAATGATTGATTCATTTAGTTGTGACCACCCCTGCTGAACTAAAAATCTCTTTCTTGGGTGTTTAAGTTTAATTGATGGCTATGAGTATAAACATGTTGATCATGGTTGGCTTGGTCTTATACACATCTTTCTTTTCATTTGATCTATGCATGAACTTGACAATTCTTCATTTGTGTTTCTATGCTCTTTTTACTTGAGGACAAGCAATGGTTTAAGCTTAGGGGGATTTGATGTGCACAAATCCTATCATCTTTTAGATCATGTCTGGTTGCATATCTATGTTTTTTTGACTCAATTATCACTCTAATTCATGCTAGATTCTATATTTGTAGCTATTCTTACTTGTCTCATGGTTTGGAAGATAGGTACTATATTTTGCAATGAAATGATGAGGAATATATCATATTATCACTTATTGGATCACTCCTCAAGTATCTACATGTTTAGGGGTTTTTGGTCCATTGCATGGATTCCTGGCACATCTCACATGGCCACTACTCCATCCCACAGCCGTATCAGCCGCCGCCACTATAGTAGCAGCCACAGTTCGCCCCACAACCCACTCTAATGGATGTTCCAGAAGATGATCTTGTCAGCCAGTTCTTTCAGACTGACCACGGGGGTGCTAGCCCCACTTATTGAATTTCACCCATGACAGGTATCCAGTTGTTACCTTCATGATCTTAATTGATGTAGTGCGGACACTGCAAATTTCAAGATCAGGGGGGGTGCAACCGAGCCGTAATGTAGTTTCTATGTCATTTTCTTTTTTCATTTTCTTTGGTCATTTGCTTTTGGTTGTCATGTCAGTCTTTTATTTTAGTCTCTTATTTTCATGTTATGTATTTCCCTTCACGGCAAGTTTAGTATGAAATGAGGCTTTTGTGATAGAATGAACTTTTGCACCTTGTATGCTTGAACTATCTTGTACCTTGTATTTCTTTTGGCCATATGAAAGAATTAGTAAAGATCATGCATGAATCAAATGGAAAATGAAATTCCCCATGTACATGACCCTGGTTTGTAATTGTAGCTTGAACTCTCAATTTTCACATCTTTGATTGCTAAATACCTATAACGATCTCAAATTTTAGCGAATAAATCAACTCTACAACACTATTTAGAATACGAGATACTCTTGCCAAACTTTTAGTGAATATACAACCAATTTTTCAATGAAAAATTTGTAAAATAATGAATGGAATCTTGTTAACTTAACTTTCTCGTTGACTCTCTTGTGTTGTGCAAAAATCTCTTTTATCTTTTTATCACTTTACCCAATAAAAGATGGCAAATATCCCACATATCATGATATCCTAGTGTGAGTCTGATCCGACAATGATGGTTATGTGGTATGAAAATCAAAAGAGGGTAAAAATAACACCTCAACCGGCGCTCCCCGTGTGTGTAAGCCTAAATTAGCATCCGAGTGTCGGAATCCCAAAAACCAATTGGCATATCTTTTTGAGAAGAGATCTCAACTGAGATTGTTAAAGTTAGCTAAGATTGCATCATTTACATCCATAATAGCTGAAATTTTGTGTTGTACATCCACTAGTTGTTTGGCTTGATTATCCAAATCCTATTTAGTGTTGTTTAGTTGATTGTTTTGCTTAATTTGTGACCACCATTGTTGAACTAAAACTTCTCTATCTTGGATTTTTATATTAAGATGATGTCTATGAAAATAAACCTAATGTACATGTTTGATTGAGTTTATTGCATATCTTCTTTTCCTTTAATCCATGCATGAGCTTGAATATTCCTTCTTTGTGTGTCTATGCTCTTTTTTCTTGAGGACAAGAAATGGTTCAAGCATACGGGGATTTGTTGTGTGGTTTCCACATCAACTTTTCACATGTTTTTGCAAACAATTTTAGTTCATTTTATTCTCATTTAGCCTCTATTCATATCAGTCTTGCCACCTTTTTGTTGTTTTGCTTATCACATGATGTGTATTGGAGATTTGCATCAAAAGGATCATATTGGAGATATCCCAACTCAATCTCATCATTATCGGGACTTCTCCACGCCTTGCAGATGATAAAAACTTTAATTCTACTGAAACAACAATGCACACGATGTGTCTTATTTAAGACACGCATGTGTATTTCTAGACGGCCTATTACTTTAATCGCTGAAGAAAAGAACACGGCATTTTCAAGAAAGACACGACGTGTACCTGGTAATTCAGAACTGAGCTTTGCCTTTTTGGCAAAGTACACAATGTGTATTAATTCCGACACGCCATGTGCTTTATTATAACAACCCCACCTCACAGTAGCCCCCAATTAAGGGAGACCAAGAGGTCAGATCCATTATCCCAATTAACACGATCAAATGTTCGACAAATAATCAGTAATAATTATAAAATTCTACTAAATTATACAGAAAGCTGGTATAAAATAAAACTTTGCATACCTTTTTCAAAAACTCAGATATCTAACTTATATCCACATCTAGACTCTATTCTAACTAATTATCCTCACACTTTATTTCTTATTTTCACAATATGCCATTTTACTATTTGTCCTTTACAACTTTGTAGTCTGAACCAGATGCTTTCATAGTTTTGATAGTCATCGGGGCTTCATGTATCTCTTTATCAGTCGGTTCCCTATCAAGGTCGTTATTCATTTGATCAGTAACTTTCCTCTGAGTATTGATGCACCACGTCTGGCTTTCAGTTCTGGTTTTTTTATATAGGTTGTAGAAGTAATCAATCACCTATTTAGATATCTCCTCTCCACTTCTAGCTTTCTAACCTTGTTCGTTAATGAGATCCCAGATCATGTCTATCATCTAAACCTTTTTAATGGTCGTGTGATAGGCTTGGGTGTTTCTGTCCCCATCTTGTATCCATCTAATTCTGCTTCTCTGCTAGAGGAAAGACTCTTGAGCTTTCTCCATGCCATTCAACCTTTTTTCCTTTTATCTCTCACTTTCAATAGCTTCCTGTAACCAAGGATTTAGCCTCAGCCAAGCTACGGCCTTACTGTAATCTTCTTTAGCTTTCCGAAGTAGGTTAGGGATATTCACTTTCTGTTTAGCCCATTCTTTTAGGTTGCTTTTTGTGAGGTGTAATTTCTTAAGAACAACGAACATGGGGTTCCCATACACAGTAGTATTCCAACTTTTCTCCCCCTCTTCCTTGAACCATGTCCACTTGCACCACAAGTTAAGGAATATGAAACGTTTGATAGGTTGTTTTGTGTTCATGAGGAACACCCTCATCCAAGTGTGATCACTAAATGGGTGGGCATCCATGTTAACGGCAGCGTAGGGAAAGGCATCTAACCAGGACTCATGAACAAGCCCCCTGTCAAGTAGTCTTGCTATTCTTCTTTTTTGATTATTTTTATTTGACCAAGAAACTATACCACCATATCTGTTCAGTTCAAGGAGATTTGCATCCTCGATGGCATTATTCAAGCTTTCCAAAATTTTGTCTGGCACTCTCAAGCCTCCATGTTCTTCTCTGGCTTTTCTAGTGTTATTGAAATCCCCCAACGCCAACCAGGGAATGTCTTCTTGGCCAGTTTCTTTGATTGTTCTTCATATTCTTTCTCTGTCTTTATTAAGATTTTTTCCATACACACCAGAGATTATGCAAGAGAACCCACCCCTATTGAAGCAGCTAACCGTCATGATCTGGTCAGTCATTTGTATCAACTCGACCTGCCAACAATTTGGGTTCCACCCCAACACAATCCTACCACCTTCACACTATGTAAGGTTTAATAAACAGCCCCACCCATCTGAAAAAATGGTGTTAATTCTATCCATTGTTCTCCTCTTGATTTTAGTTTCAAAATAGAAGATTATTTCTACATCCATACCAGTGATGATCTTCTTCAACTTACCATGTGTCTTAGGCAGGGATGCACCTTGCACATTCCATGCAACCATTGTCATCTGATTTTCTTATTTTTCCCCTTCCTCCACCTGAGTCAGGAGTTCCTTCTTATTTCCTTTTTTTGTTGTACTCCTTGTCTGCCTTGGGCTCCTACTTCTATTACTTGTTGTTGGAATCTCTTGGTTGTCCATATTCTCTAGTGTTGCAAAAGGGTTTTCATCAATGTAGGTGTCTTGATGGACTTCCTCCTCTTTGTGACGAGTTCTATCAGTATTGGGTGGGTCAGGCATAACCACAACCACCTCCCCTTCTTCAATAACTATGGCTTCTTGTGTGCTAGCAGCCTCTATAGTCATTGTTCTTGTGTCCTGGGTACTGTTAGTTTCCTTCTCTTTCTATCTTGCTTCTCTTGCTTTACCACCATAAGGCGATCTGACATGTGGGGGAGGTCTGTTGCGGCTCAAGCCAGCTCTCCTTGACCTTCTTCTATTCACTTGATGGTCATTGATTGGATCTCTACCCCTAATCAAAGGAGGTTCTTTGTGAGCCTCACAAAGACTCAGTCATTGGTCAGTTGGGTGTCTGAACACCCTGGAACAATCTCATCTCTCAGGCAGAGCATCATACAACAGCTTCACCTCCAGTGCCTTGCCATCAGGTAATGAAACCATCACTATAGGCTGGAGAGTCCTTTCAGCGCTGAGGTCCACGCAAATGTGGGTGGCTCCTTCCATATCCCCTCTGGTCCGGAAGTCAATGACTAGCAAGTGCATATTACTACTCTATTTAATTCATCCATGAGATATATTTAATTTATTTATTTTATTCAATCTACTCAGTATGTTAATCTATTTTCCTATTTATCTATGATAATAAGAGAGTTGATGGAGAGTTATATCTCTCAGTGGGACTCTTGTCTCACCCTATTGGTTAAATATTTGTTTAGTAGACATGCATGCTGAGTTAAAGATCATGTGACTGAGGACATAATATGATGAGAAACTACACCTGGTGAAACATGGTATATGGATAGTGTCTAGAAATAGAGTCCTATGTGTCGTCCCTATACACTCAGGTCCTTGGGGGTGTTCTCGATGTGTTTTGTAGACATGATGATTGATAATTGGTTTCTGGCATGTGTGCCTTTGGTGGTATGTAAATACATGTGGGATTTTTATCTTATGTAATAGGTTGATTCGAAAATGATGATTTAACACCTCAAATATATGTTATGGAATGCAAGTATTGGCTCTTGTGTAATAATTCTCAACTCATGGTGCTTGTGGAAAATCAGTTTTCATTTCTTATGATTTTTGGTAATTCACTGTTAATGGTTGATTGTGGTTTAAGTTTTGAGTAATCTATTGTGGAAAAGGGTGTCACAATTACTACGAGGAAATGGAGTGTGTTCCTACATGATTCATTTATTCAGATTTATGGACTGGTATGGGGTGGTTGGAAGAAAAACCACCCCATTGCCATATGTATCTTTAATTATTTTCAGTATGGAATTCAATTAAATGAGGAGAAAAGAAAAAGGGGTTTCCACCCCTTCTCCTTTTCTAATCCTCTATTCTCATGGAAATAAATCAAATGGCATGAATTTTTATTGCAAACTCTTTATTCCAACTAGGATAATTAGAAGTGATTAAAAGAAATTGAATCTCCAACAAATATTGGGATTGGATAGTTTATTCATGGAGAGTTTAATTGCACAATTACTGGAAAAAGGTTTACAAAATAGCTCAATGAAAGAAAAAATTGCACTCAAGTCTAGATATAAGTTTTCTTTACACCAAATCCTTAGTGATAGGTCAATGGGTCTGTCGAGTTGTTTAAATGGGTGGGAGAATGTGGTGAAGTATTGAAAAAGATGAAAAATAGTCAAATGTGGGGATGTGGAAAAGGTGCAAATAAGGGTATGTAAAAATGTGAAAAAATGTGGAAAAAGGTGAAAAAGGGTATAATATGGAAAATGTTAGGAAATGGAATAAATTCCATTGTTGGCTAGAGAATTGATATTTATCATAAATTTATATTGAGTGAGTAATAATGGGGCGTCAAACTTAGTAAAAATGGACACTAAAATGAATATATATATATATAGAGAGAGAGTGAGAAATGCACACATCTATTAGATTGAATCCTCTATGACTTTGAAATTCTTGACATCCTGGACCTCTCTTATGTATCTCTTAAATTTTAGTTGGACCAATAGGTTGATTTGAGGAAGTTGGATCTTTGACCTTTTTTGGAAAGATTTTTCCATCAAAATTATTTAATGATGATTATTGACTGATAGATATCATTTGAGATTGTTGGATATCAGTGAAATATTTTCACATATGGAAGGATCATGGTACAAAGGTTGTTTATGATTGAGATCATTGAAACTAATTTGGGACCCCTTTAGATCATGGAGATTGTTAGTTTGAGTACTTGAGATCACGTGAGACCCTATGATCATGTGATTGTTGTTTTGGTAAGATTTTTTATTTGTGATTCTTGTTTTGATAAGATTGTTCTAAGCATAAGGATTTTGGAAAAATGCATACAATCCATGATTAATGAATAAAACTTTGGTAAACCTCAGAAAACTAACTGGAGATATTCATAAGCGTAACCACATACCTGATCTGATGATTTGAATAGAAATATCCATGTAAATAAGAATCCAAGCAAGCAAGCATTTTCAATAAGATCCTGAAATAATCATGTAATTCCCTTTTTATTATTCATGTCATCAAGATCTATTAAACCTAGCTCGTTTCCTAGGGCTTCTAATTTACTTTTAGGGTTTCATTTTACAATTAGGGTTTCCCTTCATCTTTTACCACATTACCCCCTAATTTTGTGCCATTACTCATAAACCCTAATTATCTTATCTATTCTTCAATATTAAGGTTATCTTAACAACATATAACTCTATATCCATATTAAAGGCACGTTAATCATCAATTAATTTCATTCAGTTTCTTTTTCATTAAAGCTACTATTTTATACTTTTAATCCTCGACAAGATCATTACACACACCTATCATCAATTCAAAGTTTGTTCAGGTCTAATTAACATATGAACTCATTTTACCATCAATCTACCTTTTATTCATGAGAAAACCCTAATCACTACACATAGGGTATTTATCCAGAATTAAGGACTTTTATGTACAAATAACTTAGGACCATCATTTTACAACATATTTTCACATTTTCAAATCATATACGATCTTATCATCTTTTACCCTAAATTTAGGGTTTCTAAAAACTTAATCATTCTCATATGGGGTAAAAACCCTAAATTATGCAATTTTACATCTAGATCAGGTTCGAATCTAAAATTATCATTCAATAGGTTATTAACACTTCAATTAACCCATTAAGCATACTAGATTCAACCTTTAATCACAAATAGGGGTTTTAACTTAACTTTAATGCACTTTTCATTAACTTATAGTACTTTTGCAATTAGGAAAGGAAACTATCTTTAATACAATTTTTATTGGATTCCTCTCGTTCTCCTAATCAAAATTGATATATTACTTGTCCTAATCAGAGTTACCAATATTTAATTACGAATTTTGCAATAAAACTTTACCTGGGCTAATCAGGAGACGCCACATCGCTCCTTGCCATGCAACTCGCAAGTCAGGAAAACATAATGAAATGACTGTTATGCCCTTGGTTAAGTGTTGAGTGTTGCAGCCCGCGGAGTGGCATTCTCATCCAATGCGCACTTGCCTTCTTCTTCCCTGCGAAGCTCCGCTTGCCCGCCGACTGCAGCCCTTGCTGCGACCTGTGCGGCTCTTCCAACCTCCCTCAGAACCCGACAGCTGCCGCCCCACTTTGCCCTAGCTCCGCCACCTCCAGCCGCACCTAGGGCACCACCCATAGCGTGGCCCATGTGGCTAGGTTAGGAGAAGATGCCCTGCGACCTGCTGCTGATGTTGCAGCCATGCGGCTATAGCTACGCCTTCTTTAGGGCATGGTCCCGATGGAAACACAGATTTATGGCACCGTGGAGCACCATGCCATCATTGCAACCCATACTTGTTGCCTCGTGACATCACATTCTCGATGTTCCTCCTAGTTAGGGTTTTGATGAAGAAGAAGAAGTAGAAGAAGAAGAAGAAGAAGAGAGAGAGGGTTGGCTGCATGGAACTCCCTCTGAACACAACCCTAGACTCTACCCACTTATATAGGAGAGAGAAACGAAGCCATAGGTTGGCTATTCATGAAACAAAGAATCCCTTTCCAAGAAGGAAATCAATTCCTTAAATGAGAAGTATATTCTCTCTCTTTCTTTTTATCCTTTCGAAATTATCTATTATTTGGATATTCGAAATTCCTCTTTTATTTCTTTGTGCTTGCCCTTTTTATTCATTGGCCACGAATTTATATTCTCTCTTAATAGTAATTACTTCCTTGTTATGAATATTACACCATTCATTAATAATGTATCACATTATCCTTTTATCTTGCAATTTTGGTATTATCTCTATCTTTCTTCTTTATTGGGGATCCTTGGATCCCAAGGCACTCTATTATTTTGAAATCCTTTTTATTGGACACTCATTATCCTTCTAGATGCATCTAAATGCATTATTCTTCATTATTTCCCATTATCTTGTCTATTTCTTATTAAAATAGTTCTTTTTGAAAATCTTTCTTTATTTCTCTTTTATTTTCCTCATTGGTATTCCCTTTAACATTAGAAATCATTGGGATACGAAATTCCACAAAGGATAACTCAATTATACCTCTTTTCACTTGTTTTCCACATTTTATCATTATTTTCAATTTCTTTCTTAATAAAAAATACTTAATTAATCTTTTCTTTTCTTATTGCTTTCTTTTTGCAACTTTGGACTCCTTGGAACCCAAGTGGCACGAAATCCATCCTTGGATTACATCTCTTTGCCTTATAGAGGTTTCTACCTCTTTCTATTTCTCAAATATTCAATTATTCTTTCAGTAATTGAATTTTCTTATTATTTGGGCCCAATAGCCAATAAAGCCCACAACACAATCATCA
Organism: Alisma plantago-aquatica; assembly: GCA_963693085.1. Lineage (NCBI taxonomy): Eukaryota > Viridiplantae > Streptophyta > Magnoliopsida > Alismatales > Alismataceae > Alisma > Alisma plantago-aquatica. The sequence continues at coordinate 995,076,467 of OY856410.1, read as the reverse complement.
AGGCTATTGTAAAAGAATTCAATTTATATCATTTGTTGTTCAAATATCTTTAATAGGAGAAATTATATTTCTCACCAAATGAACCCAAAATTGGGGTTGTAACATCCTTCCCCTCTTATAGGAATTTTGCCCTCAAAATTCCACCAAGCAAACAAACAAACATTTCAGGATAAGCCTTTCATATGTCCATCATGGCTCCCATGTGGCCTTACCCCTTTCTATGGTGCTTCCCAAGAACCTTCATCATCTCATATTCTTCCATCTGAGTTCTTACTTACCTTGGTATATGATACCCTCATAGGTGATTCAGGACATTTCAGCCTCTCAAAAAGCTGAATAGGTTCAGGGCTCAACACATGGCTTGGGTACCTCACATAGTGCTCTAGATCAGACTCGTGTAACACATTATACATCATGTTATCCTGAGGGGCAAGGCTAAACACAACCGTCTCCACCAATCCATTTCCAATGGACCCATATATCGGGGACTCATCTTTCTCAGTTGTAGCTTAGAGGGGTCAGATTTTCACATCACATATTCTCCCACAGTGAACTGCATGTCAGTCTTCTTTGCATCATCTCGTGACTCATGTCATCCTTGGGCTCTCTCTCATCCATTGTACGTTCAAGCAACTTCATCTGCACACACTGTGGTTCTTTTCTGACCTTCGTGAGGCCTCTTTCACCAACATCATCATAATGAAGTGGTGACCGACACAACCTTCTTATAGAACTTCTTGCATCCCGATAAAGGATATGGTGGTTAACATCACATCTAAAGAATTGTCTCTTTGTATCACCCTACACAAGCACACTTGCTCTCATCAGACCCTCTAGTATGGATCATTAGTTAGGGGTGATAGGCGGTACTGACACCGAGTTCTTCATGTATCTACTTCCACCTTATGGAAGTGAACCTTTAGGTTATTCTCAAAAACTTTGCACTCGCATCATGGTGTAATTGAACCATCTCTCTCTTATACGTAGTTCAACCGGATCTGTCCCATGATAGTACTCTTTCTTTCTCATGTCATCTCGGTAAAGTGATCTACCATAACCCATATTACATCTTGACCTTCTTGATCAAGGGGAGTCTTACCACCATCAATAGTGGATGAACTCCCATTCCTTCTCGGGAAATCTTTATACTTTATATCCATGTACTGGGTTATGGGTGTTCACCCTTCACCTCTTGGCTTGCATGGCCATACGCTACATGCAACTCACATCAAGTAGTCAAAGTGCTACTATCACTTGCTATCTTTTGTAGTATTATGTTGTTTAGTGATCTTAAAACCATGATCTCCGATATGTCATGATTCCTAAAGATCGATACCTCAGAAACCCTAACCACTCTCATCAGGGCTTCATCACTTTCCTTTCCAAAGATGTACATCTGAGGTTCTACAACCATCCTTTCATCATATCATGTACTCGACTGGCTAACCAATCAATCATTTACTTGATTAACTGTTATTGATATATCTAGGTATTGGCCAAACTTATCCCTTTTTCTCAACTTAAGCTTAGCCTAGCAACCTCAACTTTTTCTAGCTTCCAGCTAAACTAGGCAGCTATATCTCTACCAGAGCCTTCATTACCCCTTCTTATCCTTAGGTGTTAGGTAATGTCGAAGAAATACACTTCCATGTATTATACTTATCATCTTATCTCAAAATCTAAGTTGGTCTTCGTCAAGAAGCTCTGACCTAATCCTCATGGTGATCAAACTCAACCTTGATTAACTTGCAAATTCCACATAGCTCCTTATAAAACATCCTCTTAAGCTGACTACACTACTTCTCTTAGTGTTTGTAAAGCATCCATGTATCATTCACTCCACCAAGGTATGTTATCATCTCTGTCCTCATACCTCGTAGCAACATTCCAACCCACATCATCTTTTATCCTTGGTGTATGGCATGCATATTGTCCCATCTCTACCTCCCATAATAAGAGGAAATAAGCATTTGGCGGCCGTCCAAACACAAAGTTCTTCCTGTTCCAAGAGTAGGGATGATACATCCCACATCGCCAGTACACCTTCAATTCTAAGTTGAAACATGCAACTTATGTCTCCGCATCACAAACATCATGATATCAAAGTTACTTCCATGGAAAACTGGTCTCGAACCTACTTGAGTCACCACACAATCCTTAGTCATCTCCTCTAGGTCTATAGGGTGTCGGCACTTTTGGGGTCATCCCTTTTCCCTTATGCATCCAGAGAGTGCCCTACTCATCTTCCCTTTGGGTCCCATGAGTTTATGAAGGTGATCAATCTCCTAACCCATGGCCCTCAGACAATGATAGTTGTTGCCTCCCGACCCTATGGTCATGTGCAACTAGGGAATTAGGCAACTCCTTCTTCCATCGGTTTTATCCCTACCTGACCCTAGGATAGACTTAGGATTCTATTATAGTACATGTCCAACATAGAACCTTACCCAATCCTTCATCATCTCTCTCTGCATTCTTGGGCTGTCTTTCATCCTTTCATAGGGATCATGGCAACCTGCCTACCTTGGTCAAGCCCCATACCGGTTACCTCCATGGTAACACATCCACGTGCACATAGAGATGGTTATCTATGGGTCTATAGGTTCATTCTCATGCCATGTACTCTTCACTTAGCTTCTCAAGATCCTATGAAACCTCCTTAGGTTACCTCAAAACCAACCAAATTGGTAAACACCCTACCAAAGGGTCCCTCTCCTAGGATGGGCAGAAACTACACCTTGATAACAAAGGTCACAAGCGTCCTTAGGGTTTACATTCACATGAGCATGCTTAATCCAACAACTACTAAGGCACAAGCATATCTACTAAACCATGCTAGGTCACCCTTGTTCTCATCCTCAACATTAGATCAACTTAGTCGTGAGGGGTTCATCAAACATACCCTTAACTTAAGGGATTTCCTTTATCTCTACACATGAGGAGTACCATTCTCGAAACTATAGAGACTCAAATCTCATCATGAGCATCGGGTAAACTGCTTCCCCTCTTAGGCCTAGGAACCCTAGGTGCACTTTTGGGTGTCTAACTGTATGCTTAATCTCTTAACCACAATTCGAGTATGTTTAAGGTATGTCATGTACTTCCATGATCCTTCTACTCACAACACTTCGGAGTTTAGTCCTCTTCCAGGACAACCAACTAGGTATAAAGACTCACAACTGGTTACTTAAACCTCCTCAGGGTCTAAAGCACTCTTTATCTCATCCAGTAGGTAATCACTTATACCATAGGTACCAGAAGCATCATCCTCCCTATAAGGTTTGGTTCCTCTAATGGCAACCAAGATATCATATGTCTTCAGGGATCAAACATAAGGAAACCAGTATCATCTACTTAGGTCACATCATCCTCAACTACCCACTGTTCCTTATGTCTAGGAATCTAAGCTTCCAACCTTCTTGCTTGAGTCCTACTTTTTCTCTCTAGAGCTAACTCCACATCCAACCTTACTACTAGAGGTCCTCTCTCCATGAAGGATCAAGCTCACAGGCATACCTCTATGCGGGTGAAGCCTATGCTCAAACTTATGTTTTCTCAAGAGCATCCATAGCCCTTTCATAAGCCATCCATCATGATCTCTTAACCATGATTTCATCAAGCTATACCCTACTTGCCTAAGCCCATAGGGTAACTATAGGTTCTACTCTAACCTCATCCACAAAGGAGCTATCCTTCGTTATGGCATGCACGACCCTCTCCAGTGTTGGGTCGCCAAAGGTCCTAGGTCATCTACCCTCTTATGGCATCCCAAAGGCATGACCAACCAAACACTCAGTCAACCATGACATCTAACTCATCATGTCATCTCTCTCTAACCTTCACTTAGTGTTAGGGTTAACATCATCCTCAAAGGATGTGCTAGGTCTCTACTTTAATGGAGATCTCTACCTCCAAGACTCACTTTCTCTACTCATCCTCATGACAAGAAGGTCTAGCCTCAGGTTTCTCCTGAGGGAAATGACAACTCGTGTCATACGACCTAAGCATGTATCTATTCCTTTATGCTTACTCTATTAAGATTATGTCCATGACATCTTATTTACATGCTTTTTATTAATTTGGTGGAGGATTCCTTAATCCTTATCAACCTTACCCATACCTCAAGAGCATGAGGAGAAGAGAGAAAACCCTAATCCTCAATATCCTTATTAGAATTTGAGTTGCGAAGGGATGAACAAGATGAGAGAGTCCTAAAGGTATCTTATTTCGATTCATACCCTAAGACTTTGGCCAGGAAGTCACACAGATCCGGGAGTCCTCGTATTCTGACTAGCGCTGCAGACGAAAATATTGCCAGCCCCCGGACGTGATATTTTTCTAGACACCTCAATCTTTCGGATAATCCTCTAATAACTCCCTTGGGTTCTACAGAATTTGTAAAATTTAATAATTATTAAAGATTAATTGAGGAACCTATGCTCTGATACCAATTGTAACGACCCCGTCTCCCGCTAACCCACACTTAAGGGAGACAAAGAGAGAAGAGTCATTATCTAATAACCCGAATAAAAGGTTCGACAAATAATCAATAATAATTAATAAACTTTACCTACTAAACTGAAAACTTGTATAAAATAAAAGTTTTCTTACCTTTTAAAAATTGGGATTTCTAAACTTCTAACCATGAAGGTACTGATATAACTAATCCTCCCATGCACATTAATTCTCATTTAATTCCACATGCCACTTTACATTTTGTTCTTTTCATTGTACCTAAAACGCTGACAAACAAAACGTCGGTCAGCAAGAAGCTACTATGTGGGGGAAACAATAATCATGCAAATATGTTAACAATGTAATCATTTAACAACCAAGATTATGTTTTAAGCCATACTACTCAATCCTTACCTATCCCTAACTTTTTGCTATCCCTGTAGTGGACTTGTATGCTACCTCTCTTTAGGTAGATTCTTACCCCCATGTACCTACCTTATAGGTAGCCAATACCTAGGGTAATAGAGTCGCATGGCACTACCCGAAGGTATCCTAATATCTAACTCATGATGACTTGATGGTCCTACCCCATTGGTAGTCATTTACTAAGTCATTTAATGACCTGATGGACCTACCCCATTGGTAGCCATTTACTAGGTCAATCTATAAAGCTACAGAGGGGACTAGGATCTGAGCTAGTAGACACATCTCTTATGTGATAGTCATATTCACATTATAATTTGCATGAATTAAAATCATCCAACAATTAATTCATGACATCGATGAAAACTTTGGTAAACCTCGGAAAACTAACTCGAGATATTCATAAGCATAACCACATACCTGATCTGATGATTTGAACAGAAATATCCATGCAAATAAGAATCCAAGCAAACAAGAAAGCATTTTCAATAAGATCCTGAAATAATCGCGTAACTCCCTTTTTATTATTCATGTCATCAAGATCTATTAAACCTAGCTCGTTTCCAAGGGTTTCTAATTTACTTTTAGGGTTTCATTTTACAATTAGGGTTTCCCGTCATCTTTTACCACATTACACCCTAATTTTATGCTATTACTCATAAACCCTAATTATCTTATCTATTCTTCAATATTAAGGTTATCTTAACAACATATAACTCTATATCCATATTAAAGGCACATTAATCATCAATTAATTTCATTCAGTTTCTTTTTCATTAAAGCTACTATTTTATCCTTTTAATCCTCGACAAGATCATTATACGCACCTATCATCAATTCAAAGTTCATTAGGGTCTAATTAACATATGAACTCGTTTTACCATCAATCTGCCTTTTATTCATGAGAAAACCCTAATCACTACACATAGGGTATTTATCTAGAATTAAAAACTTTTATGTACAAATAACTTAGGACCATCATTTTACAACATATTTTCACATTTTCAAATCATATACGATCTTATCCTCATTTACCCTAAATTTAGGGTTTCTAAAAACTTAATCATTCTCATATGGGGTAAAAACCCTAAATTATGCAATTTTACATCTAGATCAGGTTCGAATCTAAAATTATCATTCAACAGGTTATTAACACTTCAATTAACCCATTAAGCATACTAGATTCAACCTTTAATCACAAATAGGGTTTTTAACTTAACTTTATTGCACTTTTCATTATCTTATATTACTTTTGCAATTATGAACGGAATATATCTTTACTACCATTTTTATTGGATTCCACTCGTTCTCCTGATCAAAATTCATATATTACTTGTCCTAATCGGAGTTACCAATATTTAATTATGAATTTTGCAATAAAACTTTACCTATGCTAATCAGGAGACACCACGTCGGTCCTTGCATTGCAACTCGCAAGTCAGGAAAACATAACGAAATGACCGTTATGCCCTTGGTTAAGTGTTGAGTGTTGCATCCCGTGGAGGGGCATTCTCGTCCAATGGACCCTTGCCTTCTTCTTCCCTGTGAAGCTCCGCTTGCCCGCCGACTGCAGCCCTAGCTGCGACCTGTGCGGCTCTTCCTACCTCCCTCGGACCCCAACGGCTGCCGCCCCACTTTTCCCTAGCCCCGCCACCTCCAACCACACCTGGGGCACTGCCCAGAGTGTGGCCCATGTGGCTAAGTTAGGAGAATATGCCCTGCGACCTGTTCCTGATGTTGCAGCCATGCGGCTATAGCTGCGCCTTCTTTAGGGCATGGTCCCGATGGAAACACAGATCTATGGCACCGTGGAGCATCACGAGATCATTGCAACCCATACTTGTTGCCTCGTGACTTCACGTTCTCGATGTTCCTCCCAGTTAGGGTTTTGATGAAGAAGATGAAGTAGAAGAAGAAGAAGAAGAAGAAGAAGAAGAAGAAGAGAGGGTTGGCTGTGTGGAACTCCCTCTGAACATTACCCTAGACTCTACCCACTTATATAGGGGAGAGAAACAAAGCCATAGGTTGGCTATTCGTGAAACAAAGAATCCCTTTCCAAGAAGGAAATCAATTCCTTAAATGAGAAGTATATTCTCTCTCTTTCTTTTTATCCTTCAGAAATTATCTATTATTTGAATATTATAAATTCCTCTTTTATTTCTCTGTGCTTTCCCGTTTTGTTCATTGGCCACGAATTTCTATTCTCTCTTAATAGTAATTACTTCCTTGTTCTCAATATTACACCATTCATTAATAATGTATCACATTATCCTTTTATCTTGCAATTTTGGTATTATCTCTATATTTCTTCTTTATTGGGGCTCCTTGGATCCGAGGGCACTATTATTTCAAAATCCTTTTTATTGGACACTCATTATCCTACTAGATGCATCTAAATGCATTATTCTTCATTATTTCCCATTATCTTGTCTATTTCTTATTAAAATAGTTCTTTTTGAGAATCTTTCTCTATTTCTCTTTTATTTTCCTCATTGGTATTCCCTTTAACATTAGAAATCCTTGGGATACGAAATTCCACAAAGGATAACTCAATTATACCTCTTTTCACTTGTTTTCCACATTTTATCATTATTTTCAATTTCTTTCTTAATAAATAAATACTTAATTAATCTTTTCTTTTCTTATTGCTTTCTTTTTGCAACTTTGGACTCCTTGGAACCCAAGTGGCACGAAATCCATCCTTGGATTACATCTCTTTTCCTTCTAGAGGTTTCTACCTCTTTCTTTTTCTCAAATATTCAATTATTCATTCACTAATTGAATTTTCTTGTTATTTGGGCCCAATAGCCAATAAAGCCTACAACACAATCATCAAGGCTATTGTAAAAGAATTCAATTTACATCATTTGTTGTTCAAATATCTTTAATAGGTGAAATTATATTTCTCACCAAATGAACCCAAAATTGGGGTTGTAACACTTGTAGTATGCATGAAGCATGGATTCTTGCTGGAGATTTTAATGCTGTCAGGAAAGTCTCCAAACACATTGGTAGATCTAATCCTTCTTATAAGTCTATGCACAATTTCAATAATTTCATGTTCACCCATGCTATGTTCGATGCTCAGATGAAAGGTCATATGTTCACTTGGGACAATAGATAAGAAGGTGGTAATTTTACCACTTCTTTGATTGGTAGAATCATCTTTAATAATGTGGTCTTGGACTTATGGCCTAATTACATTGGAGATATTTACTCTACCTTGTATTGTGATCATAAGATCCTTCGAATAAGTTTTGAGACTAAAGGTAGGAAGAAACATATTCCTTTTAGATTCATAAATTCATGGACTGACAAAGAAAAGTTTAAAGAAGTGGTTAGGGAAGCCTGGAACACTAATATCAAAGGTTGTCCCATGTTTAAAGTGGTCAAGAAATTAAAAGAGGTTAAACAAAAGCTTATTGCCTGGAATAAACATGAAGTGGGTAACATTATTGATAATGCTAGATGCCTTGAAGCTGAAGGCCTTGCTACTCAGTATAACTATGATATTAATCCCCTGGACTGTAATCTCAGAACTTTGGCTAAAGCTACTAGAATTGAAGCTATTAAGGCTCTACAAGAGGAGGAAGCCTTTATTAGACAAAAGTCTAGAGCTCTTTGGCTGAAAAATGGTGATAGTAACATGAAATATTTCAATAATTCCTTGACAACTAGGAGGCATAGGAATTGCATTACTTGTCTTGATATCGATGGCCAGAGAGTTTTTTATATCAATACTATCAAAAAACATGTTATTCAATTCTATTCTGAGTTATTTTTTTGAATCTAATCATTCAAAGGTCAGTTGGAACAAGAAGTGGACTCTCCCCTCTCTTAATAATGATCATATTGATATTCTATCGAAGGAAGTTACCAGGGAGGAAATAGATGTTGTTATTAAAGAGGCTAATCCAGATAAGGCCCCTGGGCCCGATGGTTATAATGCTATTTTCTTTAAAGATTCCTGGTATCTGGTGGGTGATCTTGTGTCCAAATCTATCTTGGATTTCTTCAAAAAAGGCAGAATTCTTAAGGAGATGAATAGAACTTTTATTACTCTGATTCCTAAATGTAAGAATGCCAACACCTTGAAAGATTGGCGCCCTGTTACTTTATGCAATTTTGTTCAGAAAACTATCTCCAAAATCATGGCCAATAGACTGAGTCAGGTCCTTCCTGATCTGATTGATAAAAGTCATTTTGCATTTGTGAAAGGCAGAAATATTAAGGATGTTGTCTTGTTGACTAGAGATGCTTAGTAACTTTAACAAATGCAATTTTGGGAAGAAATTTTGTATTAAAGCAGATATTACCAAGGCGTATGACTGTGTAAGATGGGATTTCTTGATGTGTGTCATGGAAGGCACGGATTTTCCTAATTTTTGGTGCAATTGGATTTATAACATTCTTGACTCAGTGACTTACCAAATTCTTATTAATGGGGAACCCTCAGAACCCTTTAAACCATCCAGAGGTTTAAGACAAGGTGATCCACTTGCTCCTCTTCTTTTTGTTCTATGTATGCAGGGGTTCTCTAGCATCACTAATTACTATGTGGACAATAAGGAATTTATTCCTATGGGAACTATTCCTGGCAGGCAAGTATCACATGTCATTTTTGCGGATGACCTTGTTATTTTTGGGGAAGCTAGTCATAAGAACATTGAATGTTTGAAGCATATTATTGATACCTTTGGTCTTATTTCTGGTTTGAAGCTTAATCATGCTAAGATAATGGCTTATTTTAGTAAGAATGTTGACGCTGAGGGTTTATCCCAACACATGGGTATCCTTAAAAATGATCTTCCTGCTACTTATTTGGGAGTGCCTCTTTTTTCGGGTAGGCTGACAAAAAAGCTATGCTACCCTTTGATTAGTAAGATGAAAAATAGAATGGATTCCTAGAAATCCAAATCCCTTTCCCTTGCTAGAAGAGTTGAGATTGTGAGATCCACTTTATCTTCTATTGTCCAATTTTGGGCTAGTATCTTTCCTCTCCCTTATAGCATTAATGTTGAGATTGATAAGATGTGCAAGAAGTTCATCTGGGATGATGCAGATGGTGAGTCCCATATCCATCTAAAAGCTTGGGATAAAGTGTGCAAACCTAAAAAAGAAGGAGGTCTCAACCTAAGGAAAACTTCTAAGATCTGCAAAGATGGCCTTATCTTAAATTTCTGGAGTGTGGTGTCTATGAAAGAATCTATATGGGTTCGTTGAATTCATGGTAAATATCTATTGAAGAACACTATTTGGAAAGCTAGTAGTTCACCAAATTTTTCTTGGTTTCGGAACAAAATTCTCTCTATCAAAGATGAGATCAAACATGAGGTTAACTTCATCTTAGTTAAAGGTGACAAGTTCACTATTTGGAATGATCCTTGGCTCAAGGGTCTTCATTACTTGGATGACTTCTGTGATTCCTATTCATATTTGAGTTTGGGAAAACCTAAGATGGCTCAGTTGGAGTCTATTATCCTTGATGGCAAATGGAATATTCCAAACAACAGAAGATGTTCTGGCTTGAATAAATTCTTGATCTCTAACTACTGTACTAATTCTAATGAAGATATTATCTTGCTATCGAATGAGAAGGAATTTAATCTGGGAAAGGCCTGGGACTTCTGTAGAAACAAGTCTGAATGTGTCAATTGGGCAAATTGGGTGTGGAAGCAAAAACATCCTATGAGATTCAAACTGCATGCTTGGAAACTGTTTTCTGATTGTCTGCCTACTATGGATTTTCTCATAAATAGGGGTGTGTACATCACTTACTATTATTTCCTGTGTAAGTATCATGGAGAAGATGTTAATCATCTATTCTTTAATTGTGATTTCACTCAAAGGATATGGAGCCTTGCTATTACTAATCTTGGTATTCCTAGAATCCCTGTTTTGCTGCTGGAAGTTCTAGATTGGAATAGCTATCCATTGAAAGGGGTGTGCTTTACCATTCTCTATCATATATGGAGTTATAGGAACAACATTACCTTTGAAGACTTGGTTCCTAACCATACTTCTTGTTGGAATCATATTTTTTGTGATTATAGTTCGTTGTATAGATAGTTTTGTTGTTTTGTATAGTTCTTTTCTGTTTGAACTTGGATGTGGTCACATTGACCTATCCTTTTCTGGATTGTTCTTGGATGTGGCTCATGGGCCCATTCTTTTTTCTAAAATTTAATAAAAAGGAGCAACACGTTTGGGTGACAAAAAAATGCAAAAAAAAGATATAAGGATACTCATCAACCCATATATATGGAAGTTCGACATCATATGGGTATCAATGTTGTATCCTTATTAAATGATGTTCATGTTACAACAAGTTATAGAAAGTAAATATGCAAAGACTATAAGGAGTGAGTGTGTCATTAAATTAATTGGGCTCCATAGCATAGGATAGCCACCTTTAAATATTGAATCCACATACTTGAGGAACTTTCAATAAATTGTGTGAATTGTTTCCTTAGTGAGTGGTCACCTCCAAATCAAAAGTTATAAATGATATTAATATGTTATATGCATGCTATTACTTTTAATATTTCATGAAAAATTAAGAGTATTGAACCCTAATAGAATGTTTGATATCTCAATTAAGTCAAACGATAATATATGGAGTAAGAATAGTCATACAACTAGGCATTCACTAAGGGAAAACTCACATATAAGTAAAAGATAGGAATGTTGCATCATATTCACTTAGGTACCTTGTATATCTTATATTTTTATTTACCATATGATATTATCTTTCATATTGGTTATAAGGTAGAGAGAGAAATGTTTTTGTTAAGAGCCATATTCCACTCTATTGATACTTGCTCAAATATTATAGTTCGAACCATGGTTAGACACCTCTATGGGATAACTATGTAGTAACAACTTGACATCCTATCCGAATATATACTAGGTTGTCAAGTTAGGCTCATCCCCTCCCTTCTATACAAAGATATGTCTAAATCCCATCCAAATATGTATAGAGTAGATAAAATATATTGAATTAGTCATGTCCAACCTTATCCACACCAAGAGTGTGCTTATGCCATGTTCTCTATAAGTGTTAACGCAACACAAACCTTACCCTGTGAGTTAATTCCAAGGCTTGACTTCTTGCACATATCCACTACAAGTTTTAAAAATATAATAGAGGGAAGAAACAATTAGAGAAGAAAGATGTGGCAAGTTCTATATTAGTTTAAGTTTATCATTGAGGTTTATGGCATCTCTCTTTTAGATGTGTTCATTATTTTATCTATGTCTTTGTAATGAACTAAAATCTAAGATCTTGTTGTATTCTAGGATTAGGAGATTGGTAAGCTTAGCTCCTTAGATTTGACCAAACAAGGATAAAGTCATGCCTCAATGAAGATTGTTAATGCATACAACATGAATATCTCAATGGTAACACATTACAGATTTATGATAGAAAAAAGAAATAACTTATTAAGTGGTATAAATTTTTATAATCCACATCACATATCAATACACTCATATTACGTAATAACTTAATTACATGCTAACATGTAAGTAAATTAATTACACATGTCATGTATGTTCCTTTTGCTAACTAATATGTAAATAGTGGCTAAAATATGTTTTGTAAGAGGTATAATATGCTTTGGGATAAAAAATGTTGTTCCCATGACCATAAATATAAATAATGTGTTATCATGTAAAACAAATAATAATTTAATGGACTAAATATGTTAAACAAGTAAATTATGTAAATTTGTACATAATAAAATATAGAAATCTTTTGCAGACAAATTGAAGATGACATGACTCAATTAAATGAATGTTGATAATAATGTCATAACATTACAATAAAGATATAGTGGTTATGATCCTAAATCCAAATTCTACTAAAACTCATAAAATAAGGTCCTAAAAGTGAAATGTAATTCCAAAATTGTATTCCTTGGGTCTCAATTACCTTCGGTGTCAAGTTTCATTTTATTTTGAAATCATAACTATCCTAATTTTATTAAGAAAGGAAAATGTAAGATAAAGCCAAAAATGTTAAATTAATTATTAAAACAACATCTAATATATTAAGTAAATAGTATAAAGAAATTTTAATTGTTGATACATATATAATTTAGGTGAAGTTGCAATACATAAAATTATGGTATAACATACAGGGAAAACATGTTGTACATGCATAAGAAATCTATGGAAAATTTATCATGGTTGAAAATCTTAAAATGAATTTACTTTCTAAATAAAATATGAGTGACATGAACACAAATCAAGGTAACTGAAACAATCTACAGTACATGAGATATTTATTAAATTAGAAAAAAAATAACTAAATATCTCTTCTTAATGTTAGAAAGCAATAAATAAATGAAATCGATCACCTTATCATATTATAAAGAAAATAAATATATTAACTCTATTATATATTTATTTGGAAACAAATAAACATTACCAAATTTATATAATCAATTACTTAACCCAAATAAGAAATAATAACAATCTTGAATAAACAATTTCCTTAGTAAACCTACATATTCCCTCCTAAAATTGTTAACAATAAGGAAAAAAGGAAAATAGTTTGATAGATAATGTTTTCACCCTTTTCATATGAAATTCATGTATCTATAATAAAATTTTTGGATATATAAAATTATTAGAATCTATGTCCTTTTTTTAATAATTAATGCATAATATATTAGAAATATATATGTTACATATTTTCACCAGTAAAAAAATAAATATATTTTTACTATCCAAGCTAAATAGTTCTGTATATAGACCGCTTTCCATGGACTTGACACACATAGAAATCACTTGACTAATAGGACATGACTGGTAACCTTCTCCCTTATCCTCCTATTCATGTCCCTTGGATGATCCATCAAAGAGTTGTAATCTCATTGTGATATTTTCTCAAAGACTGTTGTTACAAACCTTGGAACCCTGACTTGGATCTAAGAATAGATTTTGACAAGTTGACAAACATCTTTGAGGTATCTTGCATCCCCTATGTGTTATATTGAGCAGCTAATTTTATTTTTCTCTATTGATGTATGTTTCATCTCTAAATCACATTGAGAAATTAACATATCTTCACCATGTCTTGATGTATGTTGCATTCCCTATTATTCTACATTAAGCAACCACCCATAATTATCAATCTCTTGGTCGTATGGAATTTTAGCCTACATAATTTCACTCTCTTCTAAGAATTTATTCATGTGAATAATTCTATATTGATTCTAATCTTGTGATCATCCTACTTTGTTGGATATTCTTATGGAATCTAGATTGTACTTCTCTTCCCAATGAAACCCTAATTGCGGATATGTATTATTTTTTCCACTTTTGTGGTGGATTTTTTATATTGTCCATTTATGTGATGGCAACCTCATTAATTTTATTTATGTGACTGAACTTTTAGTTGCCTCTACTTTTTGCATGCTTTATGATTCAGTAGCTCTAGGGATGCATAAGTGCATTGGTTTTATTTTTGGGATGGAGGTTATGTGCCTTGCACACTGGGTTATGTGCCCATGTCTATTTTGGGATGGAGATCATGTGTCCCATATGATGGTTTTGTGCCCTCTTTATATTGGGAGTGTGATTATATGTCTTGCTCTATCAAGTTTTAAGGTTATGAGCCTTATACACCATTGTTACTTATATTTTACCAGTACTATGCTTATCTCACATGTTGTGATAGGTTTTATGCCCTAAATCATTTATGTGTGTTTATGTGGTACATCCTATATTTTTTTTAATGGAAAGTGTAACTATTTTTCTTGAGTATCATCTTATTGCAATTCATATTCTTTTTATGTCCATTTGGATAGTACTTCTCAGCTTTGTTATTTTTTGTGTCCTTTTTTCTAAATTTTCTCAATTCTTTATTAACATGCTCATACTGGCCTTTATGTAAATAATTTCCATCTTTGTCTTCTCTTGTGGGGTATGCTTCCAAATCCTAAGTAGAGAGAAAGGAGGAGAGAACCAAGGTTGACCATGACAACTTCAAGAGTAGTTGAACCTTCTTGGGATATAGATTTGAGGTGCTTAGATAATCCTCTACTGGTCCTATGTTTTAGTTTGGTTTTCTTATTTATCACCATATGGGGTGGAGAAACCATGATATGAATAAGCATTGTTATAGTTAGATATTTTATATTCCACTACTACATTTGGTATCTTGAAACATACTATAGAATAAATTGGATTATCATCCCTTTGCAAGAATTTAGTTATGTATTCGCCATGTGGGATGTTTCCTTTTATTTCATTTACTAGAGAGTGGATCCCTTCACTGGTCCCACTCCTTACAGTATGGTATCAGGGCCACTAGCAATCGATTAATCTAACTATGACAATCTTATCTCCCTTAGGATGGTTGCCCTAGGAAGATATGGTTTGTACAAAAAGTTTAGTGGACCTACCCTCTTTACTCCTTTAATATGTGGGAAGTTGTACAAGGTGAATCTTTAGTTTTGATATACAAATATTAGGGTTTCTAGGTGTAATATGGTTAAATTTGGTGAACTTGAAATATATGCCTGGACTGATTAGTAATTGCCTAATTATCATGGATAGAATAATCTAACCATCAACTTCGTAGCATGGGTTCAACCCATGGCCCAAGTGAGTCCGATGAGGTTATTTTCTTAGAAAATAAGTCCTTATATCACAAGTTTAAGAAATTGAAGGAATTCCTGCTTAAATAAATAGTAATGTCTTTAAAAATTGTTAGGTAATAGAAATATGAGATAATGGGCACATTTCCAAAAGAAAATAAGATATGTTGTGTTTGTAGATAATTAACGGATTAATTATCTAACCCATATTGGAAACATAAGTTTTGAGGCATTAAGTAGTATTATTTTGAATTGAATTTTGATATACTTAAATATAATAACAAAAAGAAGTGAATTCTAGAAATTAGAAGAAAAAGGACGTTCCGTGAGATAATGGGAATTGATTTAATGAAATGTTTAAAAGAGCAAGTTTTCTATATGAAAGACATCCCAATAAATCCCAAAAAATAGATATAAATTGAGAAAGGCATGAATGGGTTTCTATGAAATAAGGATAATTGATTTAAGGAATATATCAAAAAGTTAAATAAAGAATAATCTAGATTTCAAATTGTTTCTTCATAGTTTAATGATCAAATTATCCAATGTGTCCCCTATAGTTATGTGTTATTCTTAATGGGTTTTGTTTGCCAAATCCAAGTTTAAGTAAAGTGATGGTTTCCTTTACAAAAATATGGGTCTATTGAGTAAAAGATACAAGTTTTCTAGGGAAAGGAAGAAGGAAGATAATTACTTCCTTTCCTTGTGTGTTCTCGTGCCTATACACATATGATTACATACGGAAAATAAACCTATCAAACCCAAACCATAGAAACTTTAGTGATATATAAATGATGGTCTAGAAAAGATGATGAAAAAGGGGCAGAGAACCTTGATCCCTTCCTTACCAATGTGTCAAGACACAAGGTGAACGATGTGATGAAGCCATCAAAGAAGTGGTGGCCAGTAGGTAGAACTGGTAGCAGACCTGTTTGGTTAGGTCTGAAGGGTTAGAGAAAGGTAGAGACTCAATAGGCTTGACCCCATCACAGGTGGGCAATGGTTGAAGGAGTTTGGCTAGGGACCCATTCCAGGTCCACACACAAGTCTAGCATAGAGAGAGCAAGATTTCTTGTTGAGATAGATGAAGAAAATCTGCTAGGGTATTGTTGGTGGTGAAGAGGAAGAAGATGAACTAGAAGCCTAAAGGTGTTTGTGTTCTCAAGACAGAGGAGATGGATGGTGGAGATGCTAGTACTACTACAAAAGGAGGAGTCATCATGAACTTGTTTATAGAAGGGGAAGGTAGAGATTTTACTTAAAATATAGGTTTATGGTACCCCTACTTCAGTCCTAAATGGAGAGGGTGAACCTCCTGGAATCTGGATATCTTCGACCACTATTGGGCCTGGTCGTGTTCATTGATGGATGGAGATGGTCCCCAAACCTCCTCTATCTCATGGGTCTCAGGGGTCGAAGCATTCGACCCAGCAGTAGGGTGCCATGACTGCGATCAGGATTCTTCTTAAGAAAGTAGAAGAACCACGGAGAAAGGACTATTCCATTCTTACATGCATGTATATGACCCAAGGTAAAGGGGGTCTTTTCATAAATCCCAGGCTAGTCTGCCTACAAAAGAAACAAGCATATATCTGTTGATGTATCAACCTCTTATTGGTCCCAAGGCAATTGTCTTGAAAATATTATAGAAAATGATTGGTAGATCAAATCATAAAAAAATATATATCAAATTGATCAAAAAAATGAGTAGATTCCATATAAAATACACCTAAGACATAATTCTAATCATAGATCTAAAAGTAGGAACAATACACGATTAATGAGTGATTAAATCATACAAACCCAAGTTTTTGATGAATAGGTTTTTAATCATGTTAAATACTTTTCTTTGAGATATATTTTGATATTTTTGAATATAATGAAAACCCAAGATGATCATGTTAATAATGATGAATAATTAGGGATTCTAAAGTGGATAAATCATACATATGCATGAATGGGGTTTGAAACCAAAGATCATAAATTGACATGATATTGAGGCGGATAATCTAATGATGGTGTAGCGATGATAATTAGGGTTTCACCAAATTTTTAATATATGATGGAATCAGGGTTTGTACCCTTATTCCTTATCCAAACCTGAGACAACCCTAAAACCTAGATTAGGACCTGAGTAGGGTTATATATGAGTAATATGATGGTGAGAGTTGCATTCATAAAAAAATATGATGGTGACACTTTAGGATGTACATGTACATACATGTAGACTAAATGTTAATTGCTTGGATTCATCTTGCTTTCTTGATTGGATGATATGCTTAAAGTTCTTGAAGTGTGATTGCATGATCTACATGGTTCTATATTGAGGTACATGGTTACATTTACAAATACCCAGATTACCAATTGTTAGTGTTTGTTGATGATTTCTCGAGGACTGTTAAATAACTATTGGATGTTTATTTCCATTCTTCTCAATTATAATCCCACTATAAGTATCACACAAAGTAGGATATCATATTCTAAACCCTAGGATGACACGTATCAAGGGTTGATGCACACGGGCCTAGGAAGGGACAATGATCACGCTTAACATAGCATACCAAGTATGGGTTAGATGATGTAATAAAACTGCCAGTTCTTATTTCAAAATAATCGATTGATTCTATGTTGTTATCTTACTTGCACACTTTTTCATGTACCCCATGTACACAGTATAGCAATATATTGATCCATGTTTTGTTTGACGTCATTTTAGATAATTTCCATAAATGAAGGTATCAAGACATGATGAATCAGATGAAATCCATTGAAGACATTAAAGCTAAGTAAAGAAGAATTAGTTAGATACTTCTTTTGATATGTTTTGTCCCATGTTACAAATTCATGTAACTCTTTAGAGAAGCATTATAATATATCTTGTAAATAATATTTGTGAAATAATGGAAATTATTTGCTATTATATGTTATTTGTTATATTTGGATTTTGGAAATTTTAGGCAATATCTGTCAAATATAAGGTCCTTTCTTAATTGGGAGATGCTAAAAAATGAGGTTACTACATCTGGTATCCCCAAATTTATCAAATAATACTTAATAGTTGAAAATTTTAATTAACAAGTAGAAATATAAGGATAATTATTATGATATAACTTTAAGGTAATAGTTTCTAGAATGGATCATGGTTTTGAGGGATGGAAATAGTTTCCTCCACACCATTAAGTTGGTATATGAGGACTCCCTTAGACAAGGTGATACCAGCCTGACCCGAACCTAGAGTTTTCCAGAAGTAATGTTTCCCCTAAGTTTTCTCATCTCTAATTTCACCCACTTCTCATCTTCTTACTTAGTAAACCCTAAAAGATACTTCCCTCCTCATTTCAAGTTAGGGTTTTGAGAAGAAGTAGGATTGAGGCATCCTCTGTCAACTAAGGTACATGTAATGTGGAAAAAATGATAAAGAAAGGAAAAATGGTTTATGGATTTTTCCTATGCAAGGGTAAACCCTAGATGGAGTTAGGGTTGGTTTAGGAGAACCCTAGTGGGTCAAGTGATATAGAAACCCTAAGAGGTAGGGTGTGTACTCTAACTCAAATTCTAAACCCTAATCCTGGGAAATGGGAGTAGAGTAGGTAAAATGGTAACCCTACCCATATGAACCCTGATTAAAGAAAAACGAAAATCCAAGTGAGTTTATGTGACCCGGTCTCTCATTTCATGCATGTATGTGGATCAAAGCATTCACGTGAGGAGTTTTTAAGAAATGCGTGCAACCAATGGTTACATAAAAATGAAAAATATGAAACCCTTAATTCAACTTATAAGGTTGGTGTCCCGACCTATGGTGAGTCAACCTAAGAGTTGAAAAAGGACCTATGGGGTTGACAAAACCCTAAACATGTGGGGTCAGGTTGTTGCTAGAGAGACTAACATTCTCCTATGAGACAAGAAGACACCCTAGGTTAGGATCTTCCCTACAAGGGTAAGTGACCAATCATTTTAAGAATTGAGGTAACTTTGAATTCCACCTAAAGGGTGAAGGATTAACTATACAAAGCATGACAACGCATATAGGGAATATAACTTTTAAATCAAATATGCAATCTCTGAGGGACACGATGACCAAGCCCTAGATAGGGAAGGTTACAAAAGGTCAAGCCCCAGATTAGGAAGGTCAGTATGGTGGCCTGAGTCCACAGTGTAGACAACCAAGCCCCAGATAGGAAAGGTCACAAAGAGGCCAAGCACAAGATTGGGAAGTCTGACATGGCACCAAGCCCTAATTAGTGAAGGTGGCCCAAGTCTACTAAGTAAAGGAGTGTGACCAAGCCCCAGATAGGGAAGGTCACAAAGAGGTCAAGCCCCAAATTGGGAAGTCCGACTTGGTACCATGTACCAGATTGGAAAAGTGGCCCAAGTCTACTATGTATATGACTATGACCAAGCCCCAGATAGGGAAGGATGACATGTCACCATGCCCCAGATAGGGAAGGTGGCCATGAGCCCAATGCAGGTACATCAAGTGAATAATGTGTACCATAAGGGATGAAGGAAATCCATGTTAAAGAAATTACATATGAGAATAATGTGCTCAAATCTATTATTGTTGTAATACCTCAATAAACCCTTGGCAGGATAGAGATCTAAGTCAATGGTAAGGTCAATTAGGGAGGATTGAAGGGACATAAGACCTATTAGGTTAGGAGATGATCAAGCCTAGGTGCATTAGACCATGGGGTCAAGAGACGGCCATCCATGTTTACCCAAGGCCCATGGGTTAGGATATTGGCCACCTTCATGGGTTTATGAAGCCCAAGGGGTAAATGTGATAGGAACTCCCTAAGTGCATAAGAAACATGAGGCTTGGAGGAGATAACTCCAAGGGTACCTATACCCCTAGAGACTTTAAGTACATGGCTAAGGCTAATGAGACATGAGGTGTAAGTATAATAGATACAAGAAGCCATGTAATAATGAAATCTTCAAGGAAGTTGTGCACAAACTTAGGAGTGAGAAAGGCACTTGATGACATGAGATATAAGAATATTGTGGGATTAGAAGTAATTTATGGTTTGGAGCCTTTGTCCAAGGGATTCAACCTAAAATTTGAAATTTTGTGATAATGTGTGGATACACCATCTCTACTCTTGGAATGGAATGAACTTTGTTTTTGGGATGTATTCAAACACTTTTTTCATCTTATTATGAGTGATAGAGATTGGGTAGACACGTGTTATGCTTAAAATTGACATATGAAAATGAATACCTTAAGTTGAGTTTTATTGACATGATCTAGGGTTTGAGGTGTTATGTTAACATATATAAATAATAGGTTGAAAACATAGGTGAAAAGGTAATCACCAAGTGAAATTGAAATATCATATGAAGATGTAATCACCAAGTGACGATCTCATGTAATTATTAAGAATTTGGATATACCATGAACTGAAATTTGAAAACCAAACTTAGTAATAATGTAAGAAATTTTCATATAAATAAGAGATGTTAAATATATCTAAGTAGGATTGTAAATCCTAAGTTTTGAGACTAAGGTGAGTTATCATTCACCTTGACCTTACTAGGTATAAATTTTTGGGGGAAATTCCTTTTAAGGAAGGGTGTGTAATATCCTTAATTTTGGTGAATTTGAATTATATGCCCAAACTAATAACTAATTATGTAATTATAATGGATAGAATAATAAATCCATCCACTTTGTGGCATGGGTTCAACCCATGTCCCAAGTGAGGTCCATGAGACAAATTGCTTTTTAAATAGGTCCTTGTGGCACAAGTTTAAGAAATTAATGGAATTCATGCATCAATAAATAGTAATGCCTTTATAAATGGTTGGGTAATAGAAATATGAGATAATGGGCAAGTTTTTTAAAGAAAAATTAGATATGTGGTGTTTTACATAATTAATGGAGTGATTATGTAACCCACATTGGCAACACAAGTTTTGAGCCATCAAGTAGTATTATTCTGATTTGACTTTTGTTATAGTTAAAGATAATAATAAAAAGAAGAGAATTCTTGAAATTGGGTTAAAAGGGACATTCCATGAGATAATGGTAATTGATTTAATGAAATTTTTACAAGAGTAATATTGTATTTGAAAGACAGCCCAATAAATCCCAAACACTTGATATAAATTGGGAAAGTCATGAGTGAATTTCCATGAAATAAGGATAATTTATTTAAGGAATATGTCAAAGAGAGAGATAATGAAGCATCTATATTTCAAGTCATAAAGAGTTTCTTAATAGTTTATTGATAAAATTATCCAAAGTGTGCCCTACAATTATATGTTTTCCTTAATTTATTTTGGTTGCCAAATACATGATGTAGTAAAGTGATGGTTTCCTTTACAAAAATTTTGGGTTTATATAGTAAAAGCTACAAGTTTCTAGGGAAAGAAGGAAGGGAGATAATTAATTCATTGCCTTGTGTGTTCCCATGGCTACCCCATATGATTATGCATGGAAACTAAACTTATCTAACCCAAGACCTATAGATTCTAGTTCTATATAAATGATGGTCTAGAAAACATGACAAAGAAAGGGCAAAGCACCTTGACCCCCTCCTTACCAATGCACCCAGACACAAGGAGAATGATGTAATGAAGTCATCGAAGAAGTGGTGGCCAGTAGGCAGAACTAGTACCAAATATGTTTGGTCAAGTCTGAAGGGTTAGAGAGTAGTGGAGAATTGTTGGGCTTTGCACCATCATAGGTGGGTGATGGCTGAAGGAGTTTTTTTAGGGACCCTTGGCAGGTTTACACACAAGTCTGGCATAAAGAGAGTGAGCTTTCTTGATGAGAGAGAGATGAAGAAAACCTTCTAGGGTTTTATCAGTGGTGAAGAGGAAGAAGATTAACTAGAAGCTTGAAGGTTGTTGTGTTCCCAAGACAGAGGAGATGGTTGATGGAGATGCTAGTACACCTACAGAAGGAGGTACAAATGTGAACTTGTCTATATAAGGGGTAGGTAGAGATTTTCCTTCAAGTGTAGGTTTCTGATATCCCCCCAGTTCAGACCTAGATGAAGGGGTGAAACTCCTAGTTTCTGGCCACTGTCGACCGCTACTAGGTCTGGCCATGTCTATTGAGGGCTAGTGAGGGTCCCCAAACCTCCTCCTATCTCACGGGTCTCATGGGTTGAGGCGGTTGACCCAATGACATGATGTCATGGTCGTGATCGGGTTTCTTTGTGAGAAAGAATAACTAATTTGCTCTTTCTCAATAAGTCAACGACCTACTCCACTCAACCGGTTCCACTCTAGACTCCTCCTTCATAGTATTAGCCTCAGTTCTGATATTATATCTTATTATGTATATCATTTTATATAGAATAGAATGGATAGAATATAATAGAATTAGAAACAATGGTTGAGGTAGTAGTACAATTGTAATGATTATACCTCTATGGTGCCTAATAGTGAAACTAATGCCCGAATTGATGATTTCCATTGTTTAATGAAAATCAAAATGAACCATTACTGTTCACATTGAACAATCCCTCTCCCTTATAGTCGAGAAACTTTGTCCCTCTCCCATGTGGTTGAGTCACTTCATCCCTCTGGGGAGGGCCACTTTATCCCCAATAGGTTTCTTGCACTCCATAATCTTGCTAAAAAACTTACTAGCCTTGTTGTCGAGGAATTCAATAATACTGCTCTACATTTTATTGGCAGTGATTTCTGATTGAGGTCCTAGGTTTCTCAATTCCCAACGAGACCACCTACCTTGACCAATGGATTCTTGCTGTTGTGGTATCAGAAACTTCTACAATAGTTGGAGTTGCTGGTTGAACATCGTGGTGGATGGTTGGCCGTACAAGAGAGTAGGCTAAGGTTGATTATATACATAGGGCCAGATGTGCATTTTTGCATTAGCCAAACGAACCCCTCAATGATGAAGCGAGGAATATCCTGTCTTTGTTCCTGACCTTCCTAGAGCAGAGCAAACTCAAATCCAAAAATGTTGGATGGAGGAAGTAGGAGGAGGCAAGGAAGTAGTCGACACAGGGGGAAGGGGAGAACTCTGGGATGGTAGAAAATGTGTGTCGCATGCTCGATGATGCAATTTCTTTCTCCCAATAGAAAAAAAGAAAGAAGAGAAAGAATTAGGAGTTGGCTCCTAATCTATAGATAAAGGATTATTCTTCCCTTACATGTACATATAGGTGCGAGGGTGAAGAGGTCTTTTCCCAAAATCCCAAGCCTTCCCAACTAGAAAAAGAAATAAGCATATATCTGCTGACATGCTAGACTCACATTGGTCCCATGGTAATTATCTTGAAAATAATATAGAAAATGATTGGTAGTCAGATCATTACAAAACTATACATCAAATTGATCAAAAAATGATTAGATTCCATATAAAATAAAATTCATACCTAATTTTGATCATAGTTCTAAACATAGGACCAATACATGATTAATAAGTGACTAAAACATATAAATGCTAGTTTTTTATGAATGGGTTGTTAATCATGTTAAATATATTTCTTACAGATATGATCTGATATTTTTTAATATAATGATAATTCAAGATGATCATGGTAATACTGATGTATAGTTAGGGTTTCTAAAATGGATAACCATACATATGCATAAACATTGTTTGAAACAAAAGATCATAACTTGACTTGATATTAAGGCACAAACTATAATGTTGGTGTAGATATGATAATTAGGATTTCACCTAGTGTTTAATATGCAATGGAATTAGGGTGTGTTCCCTTATTCCTTATCCAAACCCAAGACCCTAAACCCTAGATTAGGACCCAAGTAGGGTTTAATGTGGGTAATATGATGGTGAAACTTTAGGATGTACTTACATGTAGATTAAATGTTGATTACGTGGATTCATCTTGCTTGCTTGATTGAACAACATGCTTACAATTCTTCAAGTATGACTACATGATCTATATGGTTATACATTGAGGTATGTGGTTACGATTATGAAAGCCCACATTATCAACTTCCGGTGTTTGCTGAGGATATTTCAAGGATTGTTGAAATAATTGTTGGATGTTTATTAGCATTCTGCTTGATTATAATGCCACTATGAGTATCACATAAAGTAAGATATCATATTCTAAACCCTAGGCTAACATGTATCAAGGGGTGATGCACCCGAGCTCTAGAAGGGACAGTGATCACGCCCAAGATAGAATACCAAGTATGGGTTAGAATTTGTAATGAAATTGGTAGTTCTTATTTGAAAGGAATTGATTAATTATATGTTGTTACACTACTTGCACAGTTTTGCATGCACTCCACATACACAATATAGCAATATATTGATCTGTGTTTTATTTTATATCATTTTAGGTAAATGATATACATAAAGATACCAAGACATGATGAATTAGGGAAATCCTCTGAAGACATTAAAGCTAAGTAAAGGAGGATTAGCTAGATACTTAATCTCATATATATTAGTCTCATGTCAAAAATTCATGTAACTCCTTAGAAGAGCATTATAATATATCTTGTAAAAAAATATTTGTGAAATGTATGGAACTTATTTGCTCTAATTTGTAGTTTGTTAAATCTATATTTTGGAGATTTTACGTAATGGATCTCAACTTTAAGGTCCTTACTTAATTGGGGGACACTGAAAAGTGAGGTTGTTACACTAGCTTAGAATCATAAGGAACTAAAATTGAACTCTAAGTGTATATGACATGTTACTTGGATGCATGAACAACATAAAAGGTGTTCACGCTTAAATGATGTATAAGTAACAATGATATCTATAAGAGCTTTCTTATTAGGATAAATCTTTTAAGGGGTGGACTGTAATTGAATGATAATATATGGATGTTTAAACTTTGAGGACGAAATCCTTTCAAGGGGTGGAGTCTTGTAATGAACTAAAATCTTGGATCTGATTCTATTCCATGAATAGGAGGTCAGTAAGCTTGGTTCCTTAGATTTGACCAAACAAGGATAAAGTTATGCCTTAATGAATATTGTTAATGGATAAAACTTGAATAACTCAATGATAGCCCATTACGTATTTAAGCTTGAACATAGATAAAAGATATTTTTTTTTTGGAGGAACAGAGATAAAACATATTAAGTGGTATAAAGTTGTATAATCCACCTCACATATCAATGAACTCATATTAACATAATAATGTAATTATGTGCTAACATGTAAGTAATTTAATTAAGCATGTCATATATATTCCTTTTGCTAACTAAAATGTATACAATGGCTAGAATATTTTTTGTAAGAGTTATATGTGTTTTGGGATAACAACTGTAGTTCCCATGACCATAATTTTAAATAATGTGTTACCATGTAACATAAATAATGATTTAATGAACTAAATATGTTAAACAAGTAAATTATGGAAATGTGTGTGTAATAATGTATGGAAATTCTTTTAGAAAAGAGATTGAAGATGATATGACTCAATTAAATGAATGTTGGTAATTATGTTGTAACATTAAAATAAAGATACAATGGTTATGACCCTTAATTGAAATTGTAATAGAACTCATAAAAGGAAGTGCCAAAAGTGAACTATAATTCTAAAATCATATTCCTTGGGTCTCAATTACCTTGGGTGCCAAGTTTCATCTTATTTGAAATCATAAGTGTCTAAATTTCATTAAGAAAGGAAAATGTAGGATAAGGCTAAAAATATTAAATTAATTATTAAGATGGCATCTAATATACTAAAAAATAGTATAAAGAAACTTGTATTGCTTATACATATATAATTTAGGTGAATTTGTAATAAGTAAAATGATGATGTAACATAAAGAGAAACAATGTTGTACGTGCATGATAAATCTATGGAAAAATTATCATGGTTGAAAATATTAAAATAGATTTACTTTTCGTATACAATATGAGTGATAGAAATATAAACCAAGATAATTGCAACAATGTGGAATGCACAAGATATTTGATAAATCAAAACAAAATTTGAAGAACTTATTCCCTCTCCTTAATGTTTGAAAGCAATAAATAAATAAATGAAAGCAATCACCTTATCATTATATAAAGGTAACAAATATATTAACTTGATTATATATTTGTTTGGAAACAAATAAACATTACCATATGTAAGTAATAAATTAATTAACCCAAATAACAAAAAATAATATTCTTCACTAAATGTTTTCCTTAGTAAACATCTCTATTATCTCCTAAAATTGTTAACAACAAGGAAAAAGGGATATAGTTTGATAGATAATGTTTTCACCATTTTGATGTGAATATCATGTGTCTATAATAATTTGTTTGGATATATAAAGTTATTAGCACCTATTTCCACTATTAATAATTAATGTATAATATATTATTAATGTATATGTTGCCTCAAATTTGGAATTTTAAATGTAATTGTATATTAATTAAATAGATGCCTTTATTGGAATAAATTTTTTATACATGTTTTCAAATTTCAATGAATCTAAATTGAGAAGAGAAATATTTTCAGAAAGTTAATTCTTAACAGAATGAATATGTATATATAAGATGTTCATTAATGGAAGGATAGAAAAGGATTATACATATTTGCTTTGAGTGAATAGTTTCACAATGAGATATTTAGAAGACTCTTTATTGTAAATGTAGTAGTCAATATTTGTATGACCAAGTTGTGGAAGAAAAAAAGGGAAATCTGATAATGAATGTAAATATAATGAAATGGAAGGGAAATGATAAATTTCATATTTTTTGTCCTATTAAGTGTTAGTGAATACTTAACTTTTCTTCTTTTACAATATACATTACATATTTCCGTAGTGGTCAAAAATAGAGAAGTTTCTTACTACCCAAACTAAATGGTTCTATATACATACCCCTCTCCTTGGCCTTGATACATAGATACAACACATGTCCAATAGGACATGACTCCTAACCTTCTCCCTAATCCTCTTATTCAAGTCCCTTGGATGAGCCGTCAAAGACTTGTAATCTCATGGTGACCTTTTCTTAAACATTATTGTTACAAACCTTGGAACTCTGACTTAGATCTGAGAATGGATTTTGACAAATTGACAAACATGTTTGAGGTATGTTGTATCCCCTATGAGTTATATTGAGAAACTAATCTGATTTTTCTCTCTTGATGTATATTGCATATCTAAATTAGATTGGGCAATAGCCTAATTTTCACCATCTCTTGATGTATGTCACATTCCCTATTATTCTACATCGAGCAATAACCCATAATTATCACTCTCTTGGTCCTGTATACAATTTATCCTACACAATTTCTCTCTATTCTGAGAATTTATTCATGTGAAGATTATATGTTGATTTTGATCTTGTGATCATCCTACTTTGTTGGATATTCTTATTGACTCTATCAAGTCTTACGGTTATGAGTCTTAGTCTCCATTGCAATTTATATTTCACTAATGTTATGCTTATCTCACATGCATGAAGGTTGATTATTATTGCGATGGGTTTTTTTCCCTAAATCCTTTATGTGTGCACATGTGGAACTTCCTATATTTATTTGAATGGAAAGGTTCAACTATTTTTCTTGATTATCATCTTATTGCAATTCATATTATTTTTGTGTCCACTTGGATAGTACTTTTCCTCTTCTATGGAAAGTCGTTTTATTTTTATTGTCCTTTATCCTAATGTTGCTCAATTTTCTATTTACTTGCTCATACTGAATTTTATGTTAATAATTTACATCTTTGTCTTCTATTGTGGCATATGCTTCCAACCTCTAAGTAGAGAACAAAGAGGAGAGTACCAAGGTTGACCAGGACAATTTCAAGAGTAGCTAAAACTTCTTGGGAGATTGATTCGATGCGGTCAGATAATCATATGATGGTCCTATGCTTTAGTTTAGTTTTCTTATGTATCACCCTACATGGTGAAGAAACCATGATATGAATAAGCATTTTAATAGTTATATATTTTATATTCCACTACTACATTTGGTATCTTGAAACATACTTTTGAATAAATTTAATTATCATCTCTTTGCAAAAATTTGGCTATGTATTTGGTATATAGGATGTTTCCTTTTGTTTGATTTATTAGGGAGTGGACCCCCTCTCGGGTTCCACTCCTTACAATATCATTTACATAATCTTATTACTTATTCATAACCTTCTCTTGTAATTGACACATCTCATCCCATGACATGAATTTCTCAACTACCAATATACTCTTATATGTATGCAACTCATGAATAATCTCATTAGGACATTTCATTGTCATTACATCGTGATTACAATTTGGACACAATATCTTATCAGATGAACCTTAATTACATTTTATATATAAAAAATACAATTATCACATACTCTCATCAAAATGATTCAAGTATGCATTCAAAATGAGTTAGGTTTTTTTGTGCATATTTAACAAAATCCAAACAAATCCATCACTAATGCATCACATCAATTAAGAACATCATTAATTACTTAGTTATCATTCAACTAAGTTTATTTGAGAAAGACATTCCCTTGGAGGAACCAAACAGGGTAAATCATCTCAATTATGCATTAGATTTCATGAATTAATAAGGCATGCTAGGCATTTAGCATAACAAGGGAAATTAGGATTTATTTCTAATCTAACAAATAAAACATAAAATAAGGTAAAACTAGTGTTCATATACAATTTATAGAACAAGGACATGATAGACAACCAATCCATTAGAAATGTCATGATTTTTACTTTGATCTAGATTATTTTTCCTAGATTACAAAATAAAAAAGGTGACATTTTATGCCATCTATAACGAGGATTTAAACATATGCACACATAGCTTCAAAATAAGGCAAACACAACATGATCACCCTAGATCCGAAACGTCAAAAACCTTCCTAACAACTCCTCCTCTAACTCCTATTAGGCTAAACATGTCTAAAGGAGAAGTATAAAGAAAACAATTAGGAGGAAATGGTCATTTATATACCAAGCCTTCACTGGATTAGATGCCAAATAGAAGAGAAGAAGAAGAAGAAGAAGAAATAAATAAATAAAATGAAGGTATCTATCGTCAAATAAGATCATCCACCAAGACTAGCCCAAAGGAGCTCCCAAAGTTCAGAAGGGTCAACACTCTAGGTTATTGCCCTCCATATTGCAAGAATGTCTCCGAGCAGGTGTAAGATGGTGAAATGTAGATTAGGTTTCCACTTGGGGTAAAGTGTATTGGTATACATATATTAAAAGGAGAAAAATGCTCTCATATACAAAAAAATTCATATCCAACGACATAGCCACATTTGGACATGAATAGGCATGTGCCCTACCCATATGTCCCAACTAACCTATAGACCTTGAAAGAATAAAACAAGGACCAAGCCTGAGTTTGTGCCATACTCCCGCATACTATGTCTTCCACCGTCATTATGTGTTTATAGTTTATAATGAACATATCTTATTGTGATATGATGTTTAAGATATTACAGGAAAATACAACACAAATCATTGTACACTCACGTTCTCATGTGGATTGTATATGTTACAACCCCAATTTTGGGTTCATTTGTTGAGAAATGTAATTTCTCATATTAAAGATAAATGAACAAATAATGATGTCTTTTCGTTACAATAGCCTTGATGATTGCTTTGTGGGCTTTATTGGCTATTGGGCCCAATAACAAGGAAATTCAATTAGTAAATGAATAATTAAGTTTTTGAGAAAAGAAAGGTGTTGAAACCTCCAGAAGGCAAAAGAATACAATCCAAAGTTGGATTTCGTGCCTCTTGGGTTCCTTGGGTCCCAAGGAGTCCAAAGTTTCATAGAGAAAGCAATAAGAAAAGAAAAGACCAATTAAGTATTTCCTTATTAAGAAAGAAATTGGAAATAATGATAAAATGTGGAAAATAAGTGAAAAGAGGTATAATTGAGTTATCATTGGTGGATTTTCGTATTCCAAGGATTCCTAATGCTAAAAGGAATTCCAATAGGAATATAGAGGAGAGATAAAGAGAAATCCTTAAAAAGAGAATTAAAAAGGAAAATAAATTGATTAATATGAGAAATTGAGTTTCCAAAGAAGATAAAGGCAAATAGATTTTCCCTAATATGGGAATTTGTGCCTTTGGAATTTCCTAAGGTACAAGGGACCCAAAATAACAAGATCATGGAAAAGGGAAAGGAAATAACAATTAATTTTGAATAAATTAATGAATAAATTAGGAGAGAAGGAACCCTTCTCATCCCTTGTAATTTGTTTCCCAAATTTCGTACAAAGCTAGAAAATATTAAGAGAAACCTTCCCTTAAAATTTGAGATTAATTGGATTTTTTATTTGGGAGTTATAGCTTTTACAAGATTCCCTAAAGTGTTGGGTTTATAATAAATGTCACAATTCTTAATACAATTCCCTCTGGCGCGTGCGTTTAGGGCCATCAGATCTGGATCTGACAATGATGAACTTGTCTTCCAGCTCGAGTTAGAAAAGGAAAGAACAGCAGAATAGGTGATCTTCTCGCACCTTTTTCTCTCTCCTCAGGCCATGATTTGGAAAGATGAGATGCCCAATAGAATCTAGAGACAGAATCGGTCTGAAACATCCCTGGTTTCCCCGAGTTTCCATGTGCATGATAGTTTCCCCAAATTGGGGAGGGGCACCATCGACCCTGCCTTTATATATGAGGGGCTACACACCCTCTGCAAAAACCCATAACATCCCTTTATGTCCGGACGGCAAGGGCAAGTCAGAGCAAGGGTTTGATTGCGAGAAGGTGATGACCTTCGCCTTCAGCCTGAAAATGCTTCTCTTTGGAGAAGAGTTTCTCCGTCCCGCCATCTGTAGCCGACACTGGTAAAGCCAAGGGCGCCTTTGAGTTGAGTGGGGCTCGGCGGAGGTGTTGCGATCTCCACTGGCGGCTAGGGGAGCAAGTTGGCCAGAGTCAATTCTGAGGTTGACCGCGACAAGCTCTGGATCGCGAACCTGGGTGAATCGCAAGCTTGAAGATGATGAATGGCAATTTTACCAGAATACCCCAGGCGTGTGGACCGGCTACCACTTGTTCATAGGGACACATGGGTCTTTTCGTTCCCTGACTAAGTTGCCAACAAAGAAGGGGCCGATTGGCTGACGTGGCGGCCAGTGATTGGCTTAAAAAGGTATATTATTCACAATTAAGCAATTAATTATCTGTAGCTCTGATGATAGAAAGTAATACATGAAAAATGATCATAAAAATATGAGGAATGCATTAAAAATGGTTTGGACACCTAAATCTGTATATTTTTGCAAAAGTGCATATTTTGGATAGAAAATGTATTAATTTGTAGTTAGAGAACATAATTGTTGATAAAAGATATATTTAATCTTGCAAATAGATTAATTCGATCATGGTTTACTTGATTAATGTTAAAGATGGTTTTTAACCTGTTTTGATGTTAGAATTTCAAGGTTTAGGGTTTTTTAACCTAATATGTTGGTTAAAACCCTTAGAAACCCTAAGTGAGGGGAAAAGGGGAAGAAAGAATATAATAATCCGAAAATTAGGGTTTTTGTGATCCAAATATGATCTTAAGATATTAATGGAAAATAAACTGAGATAATTAGGGTTTGATGGATATTTTGATAAAAATAAATAAAAAGTGGTAAAGAGGAAGTGAAACCCTAATTATGGTCAAAACCCTAAAAAGGGAAAATAACCTAGGAAACAACTAGGATTAATGGATAAAGATGACATGATTAATGATAGAGAAATTGGATGCCTTTTTCAGGATCAACCTGTGTGCACTTGTTTGATTTCTTGATTGGTTATTTCTACAATCAACTCTGCTTAACATGTATGTGGTTAATTATGAATAACTGCCTTAGTTTTCCCGAGGATTTTTCGGATGGTTAACCGCATTGAATGTAAATTATCAGTTTGGATGTTCATACTTGGAAACTATAAAGTCACTATGATTATCACATTAATAATAGAAGTATGTATTATCGCACCTACATGCCACCCTGATGGATGATGCCAAAGGTCAGGCCCAGATGGGTAGACCAATGGACACCTTGAGTGGTGACCCCAGGCACCAAGCTCGGGAATGAGAAGGTGGCCTATGATATTGCATGGCTAGAGGGCACCATGAGTGGTGACCCCATGCACCAAGCTCGGGATTGAGAATGTGGCCTTAAGTCATTAGCAAAGGGAACCCTAAGGTGGGTATGCCAGGGTTTGGGCAAAAGCGGTGGAGAATGTCAAATTGGAAAATGTAAATTGGCTGGTTAATTAACTTGATTGTGATAATTAGATTGTTATCCATATGTGCAAATTTTTGGTTGTCCCTACATACCAGTATATATCGATATACTGACCGACGTTTTGTTTGTCGGCGTTTTAGGTACAACCCTGAAATGAACAAACGGTAAAGTGACACATTGTGAAAATAAAACATAAAGTGCCAGGAGGATTAGATAGAGTAGATTCAAGATCTGGATAGATAGACTTCCAAAGTTTTTCAAAGGTAAGTAAAGTTTAAATTTTCTACCCAATTCCAGTTAGTTAGTAGAATTTCATAATTATTATTGATTATTTGTCGAACCTTTGATCCTGTTAATTGGATAACGGCACTGACCTTTCGGTCTCCCTTAATTGAGGGTTACCGAGAGGCGGGGTCGTTACAATTGGTATCAGAGCATAGGTTCCTCATCTAATAATTAATAATTATTAAATTTTACAAAATTCTATAGAACCAAGGGAGTTATTAGAGGAGTGTCCAAAAGATTGAGGTGTCTAGAAAAGGATCACTTCTGGGGGCTGGCAATATTTTCCGCTGCACCGCTAGTCGGAATACGAGGACTCTTGGATTGTGTGACTGCCTGGCCGATGTCTTAAGATATGACTCGAAATAAGATACCTTTAGGACTCTCTCATCTTGTTCATCACTTCTCAACTCAAATTATGTTAAGGACCTTAAGGATTAGGGTTTTCTCTCTTTTCCTCACCCTCTTGGGGTATGGGTAAGGTTGATAAGGATTAAGGAATCCTCCACCAAATTAATAAAAAACATGTAAATAAGATGTCATGGACATAAGCTTTATAGAGTAAGCATAAAAGAATAGATACATGCTTAGGTCGTATGACATAAGTTGTCATTTCCCTCAAGAGAGACCTGAGGCTAGACCTTCTTGTCAAGAGGATGAGTAGAAAAAGTTAGTCTTGGAGGTAGAGATCTCCATTAAAGTAGAGACCTAGCACATCCTCTGAGGATGATGTTAACCCTAACCCTAAGTGAAGGTATGAGAGAGAGAGATGACATGATGAGTTAGATGGAATGGTTGACCGAGTGTTTGGATGGACACACCTTGGGATGCCATACGAGCCATGAGAGGTTAGATGACCTAGTACCTTTGACGACCCAACCCTATAAAGGGGTCGTTCATGCTAGAGTGAAGGATACCTCCTTCATTGATGAGGTTAGAGGAGAACCTATAGAAACCCTATGGGCTTATGCAAGTAGGGGATAGCATGCACCCAACGTACGTCAGTGGTACGATAGTAGGTTGAAACCCTAGATAGAAAGGGCACTATGGATGGCTTATGAGATAAGCATAAAGAGATATGGGTGATCATGAGCAAACATAAGTTTGAGCATAGGCTTCACCTACATAGAGGTATGCCTATGAGCTTGATCCTTTACGGAGAGAGGACCTCTAGTAGTATGGTTGGATGTGGAGTTACCTCTAGAGAGAGAAAGTAGGAACCTCGCAAGAAGGTTTGAAGCCTAAAACCCCGAGATATGAGGAACATTGGGGAATTGATGATGATGCGACCTAAGTGGATGATAGTGGTTGCCTTATGTGTGATCCCTGGAGGCTGATGATGTCTTGGTTATCTTTAGAGGAAACGAACCCTAGAGAGAGGATGATGCTTCTGGTACCTATGGTATAAATAACTACATGCTAGATGAGATAAAGAGTGCCTTAGACCCTGAGGAGGTTTAAGTAACCTGTTGTGAGGTTTTATACCTAGTTGAATGTCCTTGAGGAGGACTCAAATCCGAAGTGTTTCTTGAAGGATCATGGAAGTACAATACATACCTTGGACATGCTTGATTTGTGGTAAAGAGATTGCACATGCAGTTGGACACCCAAAGGTGAACCTAGGGTTTCTGGGCCTAAGAGGGGAAGCAGTGTATCTGATGCTCATGATGAGGTTTGAGTCTCTATAGTTTTGAGCATGATACTCCTCATGTGTAGAGGTAAAGGAAACCCCTTAAGTTAAAGGTATGTTTGATGAACCTCTCACAACTAAGTTGGTCTAATGTTGAGGATGAGAACAAGTGTGACCTAGCATGGTTTTATAAGTATCTTCTTGTGCCTTAGTAGCTTTCTAGGGCTAAGAATGCTCATGTGGATGCATACCTTAAACATAAGGACGTTTGTGACCACTTTTATCAAGGTGTAGTTTTCTCCCATCCTGGGAAAGTGACCCTTTTGTAGGATGTATACCAGTTTTGTTGGTTTTTGCTGTAACCTAAAGAGGTCTCATAGGATCTTGAGAAGCTAAGTGAAAAGTACATGGTATGAGAACGAACCTCTAGACCCATAGATAGCCATCTCTATGTGAATATGGATGTGTTACCATGGAGGTAACTGGTATGGGACCTGACCAAGGTAGGCAGGTTTCCATGACCCCTATGAAGGGATGAAAGTCAGCCCATGAATGTAGAGAGAGATGATGAAGGATTGGGTAAGGTTCTAATTTGGACATGTACTATGTTAAAATCCTAAGTCTATCCTAGGGTCAGGTAGGGATAAGACCGATGGAAGTAGGAGTTGCCTAATTCCCTATTTGCACATGACCATAGGATCGGGAGGTAACAACTATCATTGTCTGAGGGCCATGGGTTAGGAGATTGATCACCTTCATGAACTCATGGGACCCAAAGAGCATTTGAGTAGGGCACTCTCTGGATGCATGAGGGAAGAGGGATGACCCCAAAAGTGTTGGCACCCTATAGACCCAGAGGAGATGACCAAGGATTGTGTGTAAACCCCAGTAGGTTCGAGACCAGTTTTCCATGGAAGTAATTTTTGATATCATGATGTTTGAACATATGTGGCACGTTTCAACTTAGATTTGAAAGTGTACTGGCAAGGTGGGATGTACCATCTCTACTCTTGGAATAGGAAGAACTCTATATTTGGACTGCAGCCAAATGCCTATTTCCTCTTGTTATGGGAGTGAGAGATAGGACAATACGCATTCTTTACACCAAGGATAAATGATGATGGAAGTTGGAACGTTTCTATGAGGTATGAGGATAGAGATGATAACATACCCTTTTGGAGTGAACGATACATGGATGGTTTGCAAACAGTAAGAGAAATAAGGATGTTTTTAGCAGAAGCTATGTGGAACTTACAAGTTATACCAGGTTGAGTATGATCACTATGATGATGAAATTAGAGAGTGTTCTTAATGAAAATAGACTTAGAGTTTGAGTTTGAGATGATGACTGAAATACATGAAGGTGTATGCCATCAACATTACCTAATACATAAGAAGTGGTAGTGGATGCTCCATTTGAGATGTAGCTGCCTAGTTTGGCTAGAAGGGGTCGCTGGGTTAACCCTATGTTTGGAAAGAAGATGTGTTTTGGCTAACACACAGATGTAACAAGATATGTTGAACAAGTTAATGGTTGTTTGGTTAGACAGTTTAGTCCTTGATGTAGTGAAAGGATGGTGATAGGACCTCAAATACACTTCTTTGGATAGGAAGGTAAGAAAACCATGATAAGAGTAGTTTAGGGTTTCTGAGGAATTGATCTTGAGGAATCATGACATACAAGAGATCGTGGTTTAAGATCACCAAACACCGTGATTCTGCAAAGATAGTAAGTGATAGTAGTACTTGGGATGCTTAATATGATATTGCATGTAGCATGTGACAATGCAAGTCAGGAGGTGAAGGACGAACACCAGTAACCCAATGCATGGATATAAAGTATAAAGAGTTCCGAGAGGGAATGGGAGTTCATCACTGTGGATGTTGTGAGTCTCCCCTAGACCAAGGAAGGTCGATATGCAAAATGGGTTATGGTAGATCGCCTTACCTAGATAACATGAGGAAGAAAGGAGTACTGTCAAGAGACAGATTCTATTAAACTACACACGAGAGAGAGATGGTTCAACTACACCATGATGCGAGTTCGCAAGTTCTTGAGTATAACCTAAAAGTTCACTTCCATGAGGTAGAAGTGGATGCATGATGAACTCGATGATAGTACAGTTTATCATCCCATACTAATGGATAGTATGATCCAGACTAGAGGGTATGATGAGAGCATGCGTGCTCATTTAGGGTGATATATAGAGACGGTTCTTAAGATGTGATGTTAACCACCATAGCCTTTATCGGGATGCAAGAAGTCTTATAGAGAGGTTGTGTCGGTCACCACTTCATTAAGATGATGTTGGTGAAGGAGGCCTCGCGAAGGTCAGAAAAGAACCATAGTGTGTGTAGATGAAGTCGCTTTGATCGTGCAATGGCCGAGAGAGAGCCTAGTAGTGATATGAGTCACAAGCTGATGCAAAGTAGACTGACATGCAGTTCACTATGGGAGAATAGGTGATGTGAAAATTCGACCCCTCTAAGCTATAGCTGAGAAAGCCGAGTCCCCGATATATGGGTCCATTTGAGATGGATTGGTGGAGATGGTTGTGTTTAACCTTACCCCGCAGGATAACATGATGTGTGATGAGTTCCATATGTCTGGTTTAGAGCACTATGTGAGGTACCCAAGCCATGTGTTGAGCCCTGAACCTATTCAGTTTTTTTTAGAAGCTGAAAAGTCCTGAGTCACCTATGAGGGTACGATATACCAAGGTAAGATAAAACTCATATGGAAGAATATGAGATGATGAAGGTTCTTGGGAAGCACCATGGAAAAGGGTAGAGCCACATGGGAGCCATGATGGACATGAAGAATTCTTATCCTGTTCGTTTGTTTGCTTGATGGAATTTTGAGGGCAAAATTCTTATAAGAGGGGAAGGATGTTACAACCCCAATTTTGGGTTCATTTGTTGAGAAATATAATTTCTCATATTAAAGATAAATGAACAAATAATGATGGCTTTTCATTACAATAGCCTTGATGATTGCTTTGTGGGCTTTATTGGCTATTGGGCCCAATAACAAGGAAATTCAATTAGTAAATGAATAATTAAGTTTTTGAGAAAAGAAAGGTGTGGAAACCTCCAGAAGGCAAAAGAATACAATCCAAAGTTGGATTTCGTGCCTCTTGGGTTCCTTGGGTCCCAAGGAGTCCAAAGTTGCATAGAGAATGCAATAAGAAAAGAAAAGACCAATTAAGTATTTCCTTATTAAGAAAGAAATTGGAAATAATAATAAAATGTGGAAAATAAGTGAAAAGAGGTATAATTGAGTTATCCTTGGTGGATTTTTGTATTCCAAGGATTCCTAATGCTAAAAGGAATTCCAATAGGAATATAGAGGAGAGATAAAGAGAAATCCTTAAAAAGAGAATTAAAAAGGAAAAGAAATTTATTAATATGAGAAATTGACTTTCAAAAGAAGATAAAGGAAAATTGATTTTCCCTAATATGGGAATCCATGCCTTTGGAATTTCCTGAGATCCAAGGGACCCAAAATAACAAGATCATGGCAAAGGGAAAGGAAATAACGATTAATTTTGAATAAATTAATGAATAACTTAGGAGAGAAGGAAACCTTCTCATCCCTTAGAATTTGTTTCCCAAATTTCGTACAAAGCTAGGAAATATTAAGAGGAACCTTCCCTTAAAATTTGAGATTAATTGGATTTTTGGTTTGAGAGTTATAGCTTTTACAAGATTCCCTAAAGTGTTGGGTTTATAATAAATGTCACAATTCTTAATACAATTCGCTCTGGCGCGTGCTTTTAGGGCCATCAGATCTGGATCCGATAATGATGAGCTTGTCTTCCAACTCGATTTAGAAAAGGAAAGAACAGCAGAATATGTGATCTTCTCGCACCTTTTTCTCTCTCCTCAGGCCATGATTTGGAAAGATGAGATGCCCAATAGAATCTAGAGACAGAATTAGTCTGAAACATCCCTGGTTTCCCTGAGTTTCCATGTACATGACAGTTTCCCCAAATTGGGGAGGGGAACCATCGACCCTGCCTTTATGTATGAGGGGCTACACACCATCTGCGAAAATCTAGAAGATCCCTTTGTGTCCGGACGGCAAGGGCAAGTCATAGAAAGGGTTTGATTGCGAGAAGGTGATGACCTTCGCCTTCAACCTGAAACTGTTTCTCTTCGGAGAAGAGTTTCTCCGTCCCGCCATCTGCAGCTGACACTGGTAAAGCCAAGGACGCCTTTGAGTTGAGTGGGGCTCAGCGGAGGTTCTACGATCTCCACTGGAGGCTAGGGGAGCAAGTTGGCCAGAGTCAACTCTGAGGTTGACCGCGACAAGATCTGGATCGCGAACCTGGGTGAATCACAAGCTTGAATATGATGAACGACACTTTTTCCAGAATACCCCAGGTGTGTGGACCAGCTACCACTTGTTCACAGGGACACGGGGGTCTTTTCATTCCCTGACTAAGTTGCCAACAAAGAAGGGGCCGATTGGCTGACGTGGCGGCTAGTGATTGGCTTAAAAAGGTATATTATTCACAATTAAGCAATTAATTATCTGTAGCTCCGATGATAGAAAGTAATACATGAAAAATGATCATAAAAATATGAGGAATGCATTAAAAATGGTTTGGACACCTAAATCTATATATTTTTGTAAAAGTACATATTTTGGATAGAAAATGTATTAATTTGTAGTTAGAAACCCTAATTATTGATAGAAGATATATTTAATCTTGCAAATAGATTAATTCGAGCATGGTTTACTTGATTAATGTTAAAGATGGTTTTTAACCTGTTTTGATGTTAGAATTGCAAGGTTTAGGGTTTTTACACCTAATATGTTGGTTAAAACCCTTAGAAACCCTAAGTGAGGGGAAAAGGGGAAGAAAGAATATAATAATCTGAAAATTAGGGTTTTTGTGATCCAAATATGATCTTAAGATCTTAATGGAAAATAAACTAAGATAATTAGGGTTTGATGGATATTTTGATAAAAATAAAGAAAAAGTGGTAAAGAGGAAGTGAAACCCTAATTATGGTCAAAACCCTAAAAAGGGCAAATAACCTAGGAAACAACTAGGATTAATGGATAAAGATGACATGATTAATGATAGAGAAATTGGATGCCTTTTTCAGGATCAACCTGTGTGCACTTGTTTGATTTCTTGATTGGTTATATCTGCAATCAAGTCTGCTTAACAGGTATGTGGTTAATTATGAATAACCACCTTAGTTTTCCCAAGGATTTTTCGGATGGTTAACCGCATTGAATGTAAATTATCAGTTTGGATGTTCATACTTGGAAACTATAAAGTCACTATGATTATCACATTAATAATAGAAGTATGTATTCTCGCACCTACATGCCACCCTGATGGATGATGCCAAAGGTGAGGCCCAGATGGGTAGACCAATGG
Source organism: Alisma plantago-aquatica (assembly GCA_963693085.1). Lineage (NCBI taxonomy): Eukaryota > Viridiplantae > Streptophyta > Magnoliopsida > Alismatales > Alismataceae > Alisma > Alisma plantago-aquatica. Next base: position 995,036,541 of record OY856410.1, on the reverse strand, counting down.
ACACCTTGAGTGGTGACCCCAGGCACCAAGCTCAGGAATGAGAAGGTGGCCTATGATATTGCATGGCTAGAGGGCACCATGAGTGGTGACCCCAGGCACCAAAGTCGAGATTGAGAAGGTGGCCTTAAGTCATTAGCAAAGGGAACCCTAAGGTAGGTATGCCAGGGTTAGGGCAAAAGTGGTGGAGAATGTCAAATTGGAAAATGTAAATTGGCTGGTTAATTAACTTGATTGTGATAATTAGATTGTTATCCATATGTGCAAATTTTTGGTTGTCCCCACATACCAGTATATTTCGATATACTGACCGACGTTTTGTTTGTCAGTGTTTTAGGTACAACCCTGAAATGAACAAACGGTAAAGTGACACATTGTGAAAATAAAACATAAAGTGCCATGAGGATTAGATAGAGAAGATTCAAGCTCTGGATAGATAGACTTCCAAAGTTTTTCAAAGATAAGTAAAATTTTAATTTTATACCCAATTCCAGTTAGTTAGTAGAATTTCATAATTATTATTGATTATTTGTCGAACCTTTGATCATGTTAATTGGATAACGACACCGACCTTTCAGTCTCCCTTAATTGAGGGTTAACGGGAGGCGGGGTCGTTACAGTATACGAACTACGTGGTACATATATTTGCACATGTGTGGTACAGGAGAAATACACAAAGAACACATGACGAGCCACATGAAAACTAATAATGAAAATACCACTATTAGGTCGTCGTTGTCTTATTAGTAACACGTCGATTTTTCACATTACATATTGATGTACAAGCATATATGGATACTAAAGAGACATCACATTACAAGACACAAAGAGGACAATCGCAGACGTTGCATATTTTTACATATTCTGTTGTAATTGAGTGTTCGATAATAACTTGTATATTTTTATGACATGCATTTATATAAAGATCAATACAGAATATATAAATGAGAACACAAATTACTAAACAACGACGCACAAAGATATATGGACCGTTGTAGACTATCAAGGGAGACCACCTTTTGGGTTTATTTTAGATTCGATCTAAAACTTTTAGTATTTATAGAGTTATCAAATCGTGTGGTGTCCCATCTAAAATAAAGAATAGTGGCCCACATTTTCTCCCATTACTCCTGACATACCTGTTTCGCAGGATGAAGCAACAATTGTGAGAATTTATATGAGGTACGATGTAGCAGGAATTTGAAAGGAGGAAAAAACCCAAAAAACATAGACAAATCCATTTATTTTATAACTTTTATTTTTTGACAAAAAAAAATCTTTACAATCCTTACAAAATACAATCAAATAAGATTAATGTTGACATATTTTTAAAAAATTAATACAAAATATAAAAAATGGTCTTACATATTGAAGTTAGTACTCATTTTCAGAGTAAGACACTAACTCAAAGTAAGTATGGATGTCGTTGCTTTATGATATACATATTTGAGTCATTATGTTTTATTATAAATATTAAGATGAGTATTACATTATATTTTTTAGAATAATACTTTTTTTGGTTTAGTTTTTGATATACATATTTAAGTCATTATGTTTTATTATAAATATTAAGATGAGTATTACATTATATTTTTGAGAATAATACTTTTTTTGGTAACATATCAACAAAAAAATAAGTATTACATGTCTTTATTTTGGGGATGGTACTCATTTGTGACAAAATGAGAAAAATGAATAATATACTGAAAAATACAATAATCATTTTTCAGTTAGTATGTTATTTAGAAAATGAGTACTATAACCAATATGCAATGCTCAATTTGAGGTTCTATATTATTTTTTCAAAAGTACGTCGACATTAGTCTTATTAAGATATTTTTATAATAAGACCAACAATTTGTATTTTATCAAAAGATTTAGTATAGATTAAAATATATAAATATATTAAAATTCTCTCTCTTTGTTTTTCTATTTCTTATGTTTTTTTCTTCCAATTCTCTTTCTTGTTTCACTTTTTGTATTGCATCCAAAATAGCAGTATGGAACCATGTATGAATAGGATACACCTATCATTTTATTATAATAAAATCCTAACCTGGCCACTGCGCCTACCCCACATAAGTCGGTCTAAGCTATACGTTTCGATCTACATCGTGGTCCGTCAACCAACTAAGAAGAAAACTTCTAACGATGGATTTGACCAAGGGGGAGCTATTAAAAGAAAATAGTCAGATGTAAAAACATTTTCACGCTCAGGCTGATTCTAAAGATCAGCTCAACCCATTTGACCATGTACAAGCATGTGTGACCAGTGCTCTCAGCAATTTTTCCTTATTCATTTAAATAGATGTTCAATGATTCCCCTACCTATATGGGAAGGAGAAAAGACAGACAGGACACTCATGAACTAAAAGTCTCCCATTTTCCATAATTACTGTACATGCACTACAATTGCCCTACATATACCTGCTTCTTTGGACTTAACATATAGCTTATACCAATGATGTAACAAAATGTTATGTGGAGCAAAAAGACTTCTCAACAAGGTTTTGACATGTTAAACGGAGATGCTAATCCGAGCAAACGAATGGGGACACATACGGAGATGAAGAAGACGTGTTGCTGCCGGCCGCAAATTATAGATACATCGTCATCAATCTGATCCGGGCATTTAAGGAGTGGGGGCTCTTTCCATCTTCCTCCCTCCACATTGCGTACCTCCTTTCATGAATACCAATTTTCATTACCGAGTCAACGCGCCATAGGAAGTATTGTCACATCAACTAATTCTTTACAAGAAGAGATTAGTTATAAAGAGGACAATACCAATGTATTGTCACATCGGCTAAGCAGCTGTAGCAATAATTTTTAGTGGCGTGTGCTTTCGAATAAACATCTATAATTCCGACAGATGGAATCAGTAAAGCTAAGCAGGGGCTGACTTTCGCTTTTGTAGGATGTTAGCAATCAAACAACGGCTTTCTTGCCAATTTATTATTCATAAGCGGTTTTCATAGTTTCTTTTGTTTTTTACAATGCAAACAACGTAACCATGGTTTTTCAAAACTCTTATTTAATAATCGGTTTCTGGCAAGAAAAACCATGATAAGCCGTTTTTTCTCCTATAGATCATTGGATGAGATGCATAACTAGAATAAGTCATTAACCTGCCAACGGTTTTCATAATTGCTTCACGCTAGGCTAACAACCCGCCACGCCAAAAAACACCGTTGCCACTTATTCTACTTGGAATCTAAGCCTTGCTCGGTTTATTAATTAAGCCAATGAGATTTTGTTAGATTCCGAAAGACGATACTGCAATCGATCGATCCCAGTTTAATTATATGCTGGATTTCAGTTATTATGCAATATCAAATCTTATATTTTGTTTACTCTAATTAGAAATTCAAGTTTCTCATGCACGCTCTATAAGTCGTCAGACAATCACTCAGCCAAAGTTGGTGTCAGCTCACATGTGTCTAGGACAAAAGCACTACATGTTAAGCATAAATACAGCAGCACCATGCTTTTTACGGTAAATCTCTGATTGGTTCAACGTCACTCGTCTAAATTTTTTGAAAAGTCAAGTTGCCATTGTATTTATGTATGATTAATATAAAGTAGGTCTGGAATTTGACTTCTCATATTTTCTTGGAGTTCCGAACATGTAAGTAGAGTCCCAGACCTGTCTTCCGCTGCAAAATATGTGGAAAACAAATTATGCTTCCTTTACATGAATTCATGCTCAGCAGCTCTACAACAAAAGCCAGTGATATGTTATATGAGGATTCACGTTGGAGTTCCGAACATATAAGTAGAGTCCCAGACCTGGCTTCGATGTTTGATTCACGTTGTAACCATAGGGTTTTTTGGACCTAGTCGCGTGATTCCAGCCCAATTGGGCCTTGTGAGGATAAAGTCCTTTAGGGCATTGGTGCATACCACTGCCGCTGGAGGGATTATAAATTCATCTTGCTCTGTCGCTAATAAAAGGCAAGCAAGAAACTGAAACGGCAACCCTAGTCATCAATTGAAAAGACAGAAAAAGAAAAATAAAACGTCTTGGAAACAGGAAGAAAATAAAAGAAGAAGAAGAGAGAAAAAGTAAAGGAAAAAAAAAAGACAACGCCTTGGAGATGGGAAAAAAAGAATAGAAGAAGAAGAGAGATAAAGAAACCAAAGTAGAAAAGAAGCAGGGTAGGACAACTAAGACATCTAAATATTCTTATTCGGGCTATACACCGATGTGTATTCTATAGAAAAGTGTCTTCCTTAGAAGTTCTGGGATCGTAGATTGTAGGTATCTTTTACTATAATGGTATCTTCTTATTTCTCATTCTTGATGTATTATCTCGATTTTGGGATTTAAATACAAGAAGAAATTTTGTATCTTTGTTGTTTATAGTGGATTTTCTCATTGTTGGTCCCGAGATTTTTCCCGTACTTATCGTGAGGATTTTTCACGTTAAAGATATGATCTTCTTCTTCTATCTATTTATGGCTCTATTCTTGGGTTTCCACACTCGTCGATTTTGTAAATGTTTCTTTTTTCATCGCATCATAGTTGCATAATATACATGCACATATTTCCATCAACAACCTTACAAGTGATATCAAAGTGTAGGTTGTGCAAATCCAGAATCAGATAGTGCAGGATGATGATGCAACAATGATAAAGTTGATGAACATAGATTGGCAGATTTAGAAATAAAACATGAATGATATTCTATATTGTAAGGATTTGTATGATCCAATATAGAGACACAAGCCAGTGATATGTCATATGAGGATTGGAAGGAACTAAATAGGAAGACCGTGAGAGCTATGCGAAAGTGGCTCAATATTTTGATGTTCCATCATATCTCCGAGGGAACCAATGTCAAACATTTGTGAGAAAAGCTCAAGAAATTATATGAGCAGAAGACTGTTAGAAATAGAACTTTGTTAATTAGGAAGTTGGTGAACCAAAAGTACAAAAATGGTACAAATATTGCCAAGCATATGAATAAATTCAAAAGCCTTGTAAATCAATTGGGATCCATGAAGATGATTGTTGATGATAGACTCTAGGCACTACTTCTTTTGGGATCAGTACCTGACAGTTGAGAGATGCTCATTGTGACAATAAGTAATTATGTACTGGAAGGAAAGTTGACACTTGATTGGGTGAGGAGCAGTTATTCAATGAAGAACTCGACAAGGAGCCTCAAGTAACAATGGATCAAAAGTACACTTAACCGAGAGTAGGGAAACTTATAGGTAAAGAGATAGTGGTAAATCTCAAAGCCGCAGGGAGTCCCTGGACCACATGAAGGCTCATGGTAGATCCAAGTCGAAGAGATCATCGTGTTTCTTTGACAAAAAATTGGGTCATTTAAAGAAGATTACAAGGTTTGGAAAAAGAAACATGAGTTTGAAGCAAAAGATAAGAAGTACGACGAAAAAAACACTACAATGTCAATTTCATATGACAAGATTGAAGATGATGTTGTGGCCTTGAGTGTCTAGGAGAAGTGTTAGTGTGTAGATGAGGATGATTCTAAGTGGGTGGTGGATACAGAAGTTTCTTATCATGCTTCACCCAGTTAGAAGTTCTTCACTCTATATAGGAAGAGAGAATTTAGGAGGGTGAATATAGAAAATTCTAACTTCTCTACAATTATCAACATTCAAGACATTTGTGTTTAAACAAGTGTGGATAACTTTCTCACACTGAAGGATGTTTATCATGTTCCATATTTATAGCTAAGTTTGATTTATGATTCTTTTTTGATAGAGAAGGAGATTGTATGGACTCTAGTTGGGGGGAAATGTAAAATCACAAAGAGGTCTTTGTTTATTATAAGAGGTAAGTTTAATCTCACACTATACAAGATCCATCTTAAAGTGCTCAAAGGTGGAAGTATACATGCTTGAGGATCACCAGGTAGATCTATGGCACAGATGGCTAGGACACATGACTAAGAAAATCCTACAACTTCTATCAAGGTAGAGATTAATTCCTTGTAGAAAGGACACCAATCTGATCTCATGTGATTCATGTTTGATAGAAAAGCATAGATGAGTTTCTTTCAAGACGAGATAAAAGTTGAAGTCAAATGATTTACATCTTGTTAATTCAGATGTATGCAGTCCATTTGAAGTGGCTTCACTAGGTGGCAATAGATCGTTTGTTACATTGATTGATGATTCATCTAGAAAGGTGTGAATATATGTGTCAAAGACCAAAGATCATGTCTTTTAGTATTTACAAAAATATCTTTCCATGGTGGAGCAGGATATAGATAAAAACTTGAAGTGTCTATGCACGTACAAGGAGGGGAGTACACCTCCAAGGACTTATACGACTAATGTGCAAAACACAACATACATCATGAAAGGGCAGAGCCTGGCACACCACAACACAATGTTACACCTAAGAGGATGAACTGTACCATGGTGGAGAAAGTCAGATGGATGTTGAATAATGCATAGTTTCCAAAGACGTTCTAGGCTGAGATAATGAGTACTTCCAGCAATTTCATTAATCGATATCCATCACTTTCTTTGATCTTTAAGATACCTGAGAAGGTATGGATGGGTAAGGAAGCATCAAATTTTCATATGTGAGTATTTGTATGCAAAGCATGTGCACATGTGTAAAAGGAAAAGAGGCAAAATCTAGATGATAAAGCAGTGTGATATATCTTTCTTAACTATAGAGATCAGTGGTTTAGGTACATGTTATGGGATCATGTGAAAAAGACCACGAGTAGGCACACAGATGTAACATTCTTTAAGAGATAAATAGTTACAAAGTTTGAGAGTGATGATGCAAACGTTGTAGCATAAAGTGACAGTTCTTCTACTAATGAGTATTAGGATGCTTCATCTTCTGAACTCATGTAGCCTTCAGATGACAATGAAAGGCATTACGATTACCCTGAGAAATAGAGAGATATCACATCGAGTGGTCCTATTCTAGATGGATAGTTGAGTGAATTCAGATTCGTAATTAGAAACTTCTGAGTAGGGAAGCAAGATCATCAGCAGGTAGAGTCCTCAGAGCAGCAACTGAGGAGATCATACAAAGTTTGTCATCCTTCATCTAGATCAATATCTTAGTATATTCTCATTACAGATAAGAGGATCTAAAGATTTTCTAGGAGGCATATACTCATAGAGATAGAGCACAATGACATCAGTTGATATAGGAGAATATTTTCTATAGAAGAATGATACCTATGAGCTTGTGGTTCTTCCTAAGGACTAGAGAGCACTAAAGAATAAGTGGTTCTACAAGATGAAGAGAGATGACAACATAAAGGATATTAGATGATAAGCCAGACTAGCTTTCAAGGGTTGTAGTCAAAGACTAGGAGTGGATTCTATTGTGATATTTTCTCCTATTGTGAAGATGACTTTTATTAGATTGGTTCTAGTCTTGGTTGCTAGCCTAGATCTAGATCTTGAGTAAATGAATGTGAAGATGGATTTTCTTCAAGGTGACCTAGATGAGGAGATCAAAATGGAGCATCCAGAAGGGTTCCATGTTACAAGTTGTACCGTTATTAGTTTGTAATCAAAGATTTTATTATAACCCTAATGATAATGATTCTTGTTAATATTTGATTATTTTGTATATTAAACTATATTTAACATTTTAAATCATATTTTGGTATTAAATTGAAGAGCATTCAAATAGGAAACCATACCAATAAGAATGAATCAAATCAGAGTTGAAATGAGCAAGATATAACCTTTTTAGTTCTCCTATAGAGTTTTCATCGATTGACAACCAATGACTGTAGGTTGAAGGTTCAGTCAGGTTGGACAAATGATGGTTTAGGATCGAAGGTTTACATGACTTTAAGTTGAAGCTTTACCTTAATTGATTTAATAATGTTTCAAAATTATGGTTTCATGGAGTTCCTAAAGCTAATGGTTTTATGAAGGTCTCGTAAATTGATGATTTTAGTTGAAGGGTACCTTCTGATGGCTTGGTAAGGAAGTGTTTTTTGATGATCCAGTGAGGGATTTGGAATATAAGAGGTTATCTAAAGGATGATGATGAGATAGACAACTGACTTGGAGGAAATTGTAGGTTTCTTGGTGTCTTGATAAGTAGGTTTTATCTATATATTTCTACTTTCCTTCATGTTTCTTTGTTTGAAGATATCTGCTTCGCAATCCAAGGATTTTTCTTGACTTTGTTCTTGGTCTTATACCTCCAGTGGAGTTCTTTTAAGTTCATATACCTTTTGACAAGTTGTTCAGAGTTTCTTTTCAAGATTCTAAGTTCAGATCCGAGCTTTATAGACTAAGAACCAAAGCATATAAAGTTTAAGCATGAGATCAATAAGCTACAATATATACAAGTGAGTGGAAAGTCAACTTCTAAACCTAATTTATTGTATATAAATTTGAAATAATAGTTCTTTTTAGGCATTGAATGTTAGACTATGAGAATTTTGAAAAGTTGTGCAATGATTAGTTGTAGTAGAAATGCTTTATTAACTATAATTGGTGATGTGATACCATAACAAAAGTTTAATATGTGAATTTCTATTTATAACAAGTGATGAAATGGTGGAATTATAGGCACTGGAGAAGCCCAGTTTGCCTTGTTTTGGATCTAAAGGATCGAATTACAATTTCTGAGAATTATGGAAGTTACAATATTGGTCAATGATTTCTATGTATATTTTTAAATCTTTAATTGGTGAAAATAGGGTAAGGTTTAGTAATGATGACTGAATTTTATTAGATAAATTAAATATAATTCGATGATAGATTCCCTAGACACTATAGAATCCTCACAGGAGGAGCACCTTATAAGGAGGAAATGCACTGCTTGATTAGAGGTATTTTATCCAGATCGAGGTAAGCCAGAGTGCACTGGTAGGATGTGGGGATCTAGGCCAATGGGGGTAGACTTCTTACAATTTTGAGGTATCAAACACCAATTGGGGATGTCGATGGTACCTATGCTGCAAATCTGTCATCATCTTCTGTAGAGCCACTTGTGTAGAATATGACAAAGTTATTTGACTCTCTGCTTGAGTACCCAGGTTTAGAGGAGTTAAGATATTCGACCTCTCCCATTAGCTGCCTAGAGCCAGGCATGGTGACACCCACTATAGATGGGACAATTGAGACTAAAGACTTAGGATCCAAAGCACGCTTCTAAGTCTTGTACAATGAGATCGTATCTTACTATGATGTTTTCATATGTCGTGATACACTTCATGTGGGTCCAATAGCATAACAAACATACTAAAAGTTTTGTGAATGGATTTATCTTACCCTTTTATTGTAGTCATCAACTGCCATGTTGATTGATTTAGAGTTTTAAAACTACCTTCCTATATGCTTCTACTTTTAAATTCTATTAATTTCATACGTCTAAAATGTCATGGTTACTTTTTAGGTTTCCATGCACTTAGCCAATAGCTCATCAACCTAATGAAACATTTTTCAGGTGAAGGACCAACTCCGTCAGAAGAGGCAGAAGCCAATTTTTATCAAGACTAGAGAAGAGGTCTTATGAAGAAGTAGTTTAGATTAGGTAGTTTGTCTCTTATCCTTCGTCTTGATCCTAGGAATGAGAGAGTGAGAAAAGAGAGTAGTTTGTAGTGAGTTGTACTTGATGTATATTAATGAGAACTCTTTTTTCTATGTAAAAGTCAAACTTTATTCAAATAGTATATGTTAAAGATATCTGATGTTTCTAGTTCAAATAAACACATGCTTTTGCAAGTTTCTTTATGATTAATGAATGGAAAAATTTAAGGCGGTTTATATCATATGATAAAATGGTTGGTTAGTTTTAGTACCTCCTTCATGGTCCCTAAACCTATTTAATAGGTTCGAGTCACTTAAAATTGTTTGTATCAAAGCATAGGTTGAACCTAAATTGTGTCTACATTTAGGATAATAGAGATAAGAGACCAATAGGATTAGGACACTTTTCTCTTTAAGATGCATTTTGCTAATATATGTGTTTTGTTATAGATATGTAGATGGAAAGAAGAGGACATGGTCCTGGTGAGGAACTAGCTGAGAGCCATTATCTCCATGTCCCTTAGGAAATGGCTCAAGTTGGAGATGATAGGGATGAGGTTACAAGGATGTAGTGCATTTCATGGATACAAAAGAAATGTATAAGACGGACAGGATGTCTTCAGAATCCAATAAGGACCTGATGAGATCCTCATAGTCAACAAAGAAGCTTGATGAGACTTAATTTTCTAGAACAACATAACCAACTACAACAGATGTGTGGCTCTAACAATTAGAAAAGGTTTTTGCCTAATGGTTATACTAGAGAATAAGCAGATCAATCAAGTTGTCTATCTACTCCAAGGAGATGCTAAGTTGTTGTAGAATGGAGTGGAAGATAAGAGGAAAAATATAATAAAGACCTTGAAGGATTTTGTGGATAAGTTCCACATAAACTTTTTTCTCCTCCCTTTTTAGTGATAAAATTAGACAACTAGAGAATATCAGGCAAGACAATATGAAAATTGGAGAATACGAGGCATACTTTAAAAGTTCGGCAAATTTCTATCTGTAGCTTGTACTACATGAAGTAGAAAAGTGTATGAGATTTCAATAAGGATTAAGACCAGAAATCAGACACAATGTGTCAACAGTTGGTCGAAAGGACAGAGAAAACTTTGGGGAATTTTTGGAAGCAATGAGACATGTAGAAGAGTTAGCTAATGATGACAAGCAGCCTAAAAGTAGAAAATTACTTGGAGATTTAAGTAGAGGAGAACATAGTAACAGTGGATGCAGAGGAGGTGGCAGTTTCTTTCCCAAAATAAGACAAGTTCTTGGTTATTTTGGAAGGCAACGATCTAGTTCTTCTCATGGTAGAGGGAGATCTAGTTCCAGTAGATGGAATACACCACTCAAGTGGACACCTCCAACTAGGTCTTTAGGATCATCAATGTCAGTGACAGGCCCACAGTGCTAAGGTACATTCTAGTTAGTGTTGAAGGAGCACCTAGTATCATTAGTGGAGAATATGGCACAAGGAGAGGTATAGAACACTTCTTCTGAATGACACCATTTGAAGGTGTAGTCTCACCCAGAGTTGTGACAAGTGAAATGATTCTCTTTAATAGCATTTTAGTTACAGTTTTGATAGACCCTGGTATGACTCATTCTTTTATACAAAGGTCATTAGTTAATGGATTAAATATTTTGACCCATGATTTATTTTAAGAGTTTTTGTTAAGAGTGTCTTTAGGTGAATCATAAGTTTTGATAGATGTATGTCCTAGATGTTTGTTGAGTTATAGTGGATATACAATAGAAGTTAATCTCATACCCTTGGACATTCATTATTTTCAAATTATTTTGGGTATGGACTACCTTGAGACATATCATGTCCAATTGGATTGTTGGAAGAAAGAAGCTATCTTTCAGCAAGGTGGCTCTTCATGTGTCTTTACTGGAGACAAGAAAGTCTTACCTACATGTATAGTATCAATTGATGTGGCTGATAAGATGACGAGAAAGCAGTGTGAGGCCTTTCTAGAATAAGTTCTAGATTCTACAAGTAGAGAAAAGAACAACCAATATTGAGGATGTTCCAATTTTATGTGAGGTCCCATATATCTTCTCCGACGAGTTACCAATTTTACCAACTAAAAGAGAGATAGACTTTGAGATACATATTTTACCTAGTAGTCACCCAATAACATTACCAACCTATATAATGACACCTAGAAACTTAAAGGAATAAAAAACTCAATTACAAGACTTATTGGATAAGGTTGTATTCAACATCAGAAATTACCTTGGATAGGTCCAATTCTTTTTGTGAAAAAGAAGGATGGAATTATGTGGTTATGCATAGACTGTAGGAAATTGAATAAGATAACTAGTAAGAACAAATATCCTTTACGTAGTATTGATGAGCTATTTGATCAGCTATGTGGAGCAACAATCTTTTCAAAGATAGATCTTAGATCGGGTTATCATCAATTAAGGGTAAACACATTTGATGTACCTAAGTTAGTGTTTAGAACAAGGTATGGATGTTATGAGTTTGTAGTCATGTATTTTGGACTGATGAATGCCCATCAATGTTTATGGACATGATGAACTTGGTTTTAGATTGAATCCAGATATTCATAGATGGCATCCTTATATATTCTAGATGTGTAGAACAACATGAGCAACATTTGAGGATAGTAGTACAGTTGTCAGACAACATCAACTTTATGCTAAGTTGAACAAATGTTAGTTTTGATTGACTGAAGTTTCTTTTTTTGGACATTTCATATCAGGATAAGTAGTCAGTGTAGACCCCAATAAGTTGGAATATGTTATTCAATGGTCCAACCACAATCCCTAATGAGATTAGAAATTTTCTAGGGTTAGTTGGACATTATAGAAGGTTTACAAGAAACTTCAATGATTTAGCAGCACCACTTTAATAAGGAAGGATGAGCCTTTCTTTTGTTTTGAATCATGTGAGAAGAGTTTTCAAACTATAAAGAAGAAGTTAACCAAAAAACTTGTTTTGATTTTACCAGAGGCAGATATAGGTTATGTGGTGTTTTGTGTTGCATATAGAAGAGGATTAGGATTTGTTCTTATGCAAGAAGGAAAAGTGGTAGCTTACGCTTCTAGACATCTTAAGAAGAATGAAGAGAACTATCCCACACATGATCTTGATCTTGCATCAGTGGTACATGCCTTAAAGATATGTCATCATTATCTCTATGGCGAGTCATGTCAGGTCTTTACTGACCATGATAGTCTAAAGTACATTTTCACATAAAAGGATCTTAAGTTGAGACAACGCAGATGGTTAGAGCTTATAAAGATTATGATGTTACCATTGATTACATTTTCACACAAAAGGATCTTATGTTGAGACAACGCAAATGGTTAGAGCTTATAAAGATTATGATGTTACCATTGATTACCACCCTGGGAATGCCAATATTGTAACAGATGCTCCAAGTAGGAAGTCTATGTAATCTTCATAAATTTTTTATATGACACGTGTAAAAAGAGATTTATTGGTCAAAATGAGAGAGATGGATTTAGATTTGAGTATATCAGAACAAGGTGGGTTGATTGCGCAGGTGCAGGTTAGACCTACATTCTATTAACAAATCAAAGAACTTCGATAGTATGATAGTGAATTGAAGCAAATCATGCACAACATGACAGAAGGAAATAGGACATAGTTCAAATGTTCAGATGATGGGATTTTGTATCAACAAGATGTATTGTGTGAGCTAGATGACACTGAGTTAAAGAAGTAGATTCTCGAGGAAGATCACTCTTCTATGTATGAAATGCACCTAGGTAGTTTCAAGATGTATAGAAACCTCAAGGAACTATATTAGTGGCCAGGTATGAAGAGAGATGTGGCTGAGTATGTAGCCAAGTGTGGTGCATGTTAACAAGTTAAAGCTAAACACTAGAAGCTAGTAGGTACCCTTCAATCACTCTCCATTCCAATATAGAAGTGGGAACATATTACCATATACTTTGTGATAGGGTTACATAGAAGATCACATGGTTTTGACTCAATATGGGTGATTTTGGATTGACTAAATAAATCCTCTAGTTTCCTACCTATTAAGCCAACTTGGGGTTCACTAAAACTAGCTAAAGTCTACATATATGTGATAGTTAGACTGAATGGATACCAATCACTATTATATCTGACAGAGACCCAATGTTCACATCTATCTTCTAGAATCGACTACTTTATTCCTTGGAAACTAGTCTGAAGTTTAGCACAACATTTTATCCACAGACAAATGGACAGTCAAAAAGAGTAATTCAAACCGTAGAGGATATCCTAAGAGCATGTGTACTACAATTTAGTGACAATTGGGATGATCACCATAGTCTTATGATGTTTGTATATAATAATAGTTATCATTGTAGTTTAGGCATGGCCCCATATGATTCTTTGTATGCGAGAAAGTTTAATCTCCTATTTTTTGGTATGAAGTCGGAGAAAGACAAATTCTAGGACCATAATTAGTGGAAGAGACAACAGAAAAGATATCTATGATTAAAACATAGTTGAAAGTTTAATAGGACAAATAGAATAGTCATGTTTTAAAATGTCATAGATCGATTCAACTTGAGGTTGGAGATGAGGTTTAATTGAAAGTCTCACCATGGAAAGGTGTTATGAGGTATGGCAAGCAAGGTAAACTAACTCCTAGATACATAGATCCCCATCCAATAATTCAAAGAGTTGGACCAATATAATATAAGCTTAAGTTTCCTCCTGGGCTAGTCAACATACATGATGTGTTTCATATATCCATGTTGAAGACATTCCATCCAGGTACAAATAAGATCATAGAACTAGAACCAGTACAGTTAAGAGAAGATGTTTCCTATGTTGATGGTCCTATATGAATTCTAGAAGGAACAGTTCAAAACCTTAGAAAAAGGGAGGTACCTTTAGTAAATGTTCTTTGGATAACTCATGATGTAAAAGAAGTTGCATGGGAGTTCGAGTTAGATATGTTTAACATGTATCATTTCCTCTCTTGGAAATTTTGAGGTGAAACTTTTATTAAAGGGTGAGATTATTACAACATGTACCATGCTTAGTTGCTAATCAAAGAGTTAATTATAACCTTAATGATAATGATGCTTGATTATATTTAATTATCTTGTGAATTAAATTAGGTTTAATATTTTAAATCATATTTTGGTATTAAGTTGAATAGATTCAAATAAAAAATTCTAGAAACAAGAATGAATCAAATCAGATTTGAAACAAGCAAGATACAACCTTTTTAGTTCTTTTATAGAGTTTCCATCGGTTGAAAACCGATGGGTATAGGTAGAATGTTCAGTCGGGTTGGACAAACCATGGTTTATGATTGAAGGATTACATGTCTTTAGATCAAAGATTTGCCCTTAATTGATAAAGTGATAGTTTAAAAATGACAGGTTCACAGAGTTACTAATTGATGGTTTTACTGAGGTCTCATAAACTGATGATTCCAGTTGAAGGATGTCTTTCGATGGATCAGTAAGGAAGAATCATACAATGGTCTAGTAGGGGAGTTGTCTATCGATGGTTTTGGTTAGGAGTTGCATACCAATGGCTTGACTGATGAACGTCAACTGATGGAAAGGCAGACTTCATGAACCAATGGATGTGCTAACAACCTGTAATCGATGACTTGACAGTCAAATGTGACAACTGGCGGTTGTCTAGATTGAAGGCTTCATGTTTTGATGGTTTCCCATGTGTGTCATCTAGAAGCACCAATCCTGAGATCCTTAGATTACTTTAAATAGGTGATGAGAGCAGATGGGATAAGAAGTATAGTTTCATTTCTATCTTCCATCTATTGGAAGACATTGAGTGGAAAAACAAGAGGCAATCGTGGAGGAATTGTGAAGGATGATGATGGTGAAGACGACTGGGTCAGAGGAAACCAAGGCTTGCCTGGTAGTTTTTTCTTGATTAGTAGATTTTTTTGTAGATTTCTTCTTTCATTCATATTTCCTTGTTTGAAGATCTCTATTTCAGTAGTCAAAGGCTTTTGCTTGACTTTATTCTTCATTTTTTACCTCCACAAATTACTTTTAAGTTTTTCTACCTTTGGAGAGGTTGTTCAGAGTTGGTTTTCAAGGTTTTGGGTTCAGATCTCAGCTTTGTAGACTTAGAATCAAAGCATATCAAGTTTACACACAAGATCAGTAATCTAGAATATATACAAGTGATTGGAAAATCACCTTATAACCCTAATTTATAACATACAAATTCAAAATAATAATTTTTTTAGTATTCAATCTTAGGTTGTGATAACTGTGACAAATATGATAAATTGTGCAGTGATTTCCAGTAGTAACAATGATTTAACTATAACAGGTTATGTGATACCATTAAGAAAGTTTATTATGCTAATTGCTATGTATACTAGGTGATGAAATGGTAGAATTAGAGGCACCGAAGAATTCCAATTTTCCTTATTTTGGATATAAAGGATCGAATTATTATTTATAAGAATTAGGAATGTTACCATACCATTCAGATGATTTTTATCTTCTTCATTTTTAATTAACCACGAATAACGTTTTATTCATCCCATGATCTGCTATGGGCCAATCGACAAATAATACAAACATATCCCAACCATTCAAACTACACCAATCTAAAGAAGGTGGAAGCGATGCCCCATACTATGTCCAACATCACTCACCCTCTCATCCCATATCTATCCAGCTGGTGAGAATGTGAGGGAAACCTTGCTTCTACATGATGAGTCTCCCTCTGATGCACAAAGGGAGTGTGGCTTGATCTACCCAGGTCCTTCCTTCCTCAAGATGGCTACCCCATATGCCCAGGTATCTCGGTGTAGAATTGATGATCTTTGGGACTAGAACACCAATGATCACGTCATGCTCGATGATTTTATCTATATTGCTAAATGTTTAGTTTGAAAATAGGGTAATGGTTGGTAACAAAAATGAGTTTTATTAGACCAATTAAATATAAAAAGACAACATATGCCCTGGACACTGTAGAATCTTCAAAGGATGCCTACACTTTGGGAGAAAATGTGCTTCCCAAATGGAGGTATTTTGTCTAGATTAAGGTAATTCTGAGTGCGTTGGTAGGGTGCGGGATTCTAGGATAGTGAGGGTAGATTCCTTACAATTTTGAGGTACTTAACACCAAATTGGGATGCCCGTGATAGTTGTCTTGCAAATCAATGGTCATTTTCAATAGCAACACTAGTGTGGTATCAGCAAGAGTGCTTTGACTCTCAGTCTGGGTACCCACATTTGGAAGAGGAGTCTAGATATTTGTCCACTCCCATTATCCATCGTGAGCCATACGTGTTGATGCAGACTACAGACAGGACAGTTCAGATTAAAGATTTAGGATCTTGAGCATGCTTATAAGTCTTGTATAGTGAGATCATAACTTGTTGTGATATTTCACATATTGTGGTACACTTCATGTGGGTCCAGTGGAATAATAAATAAACTAAAAGCTTTTTGAATGGATTTAGCCTGCCTTTAATTTTATTTAATATCAAATCATCTTCCATGCTGATTGATATACAGTATTAGAACTTCCATGTCTACAATATTCTTCTTTTGAATTCAATTAATTCCACACATCTAAAATATTATGGTTACTTGTTTGTTTCGAACTGTAGCTCATCAACCTATTGAAACATTCGTCAGGTAAAGTAACAACTCCACCAGAAGAGGCAGAAGCAAGTTTTTATCAAGACTAGAGAAGAGTTCTTATGAAGAAGTAGTATGGATTAGCTATTCAATCAGTTTATGAGAATGCAAGAGTGAGTAGAGAGAGTAGTTTGTATGAGTTGTAATTGATGAAATTAATAAGAACTCTTTCTTCTAGGTAAAATTTGTAACTCTATTGTAATAATAAATGTTAAAGATATTTAATGTTGTTAGTTCAAATAAATTCATGCTTCTCCAAGTTTCTGTATGATTAATGAATGAAAAAATTTAAGACAGTTTATATCATATGATAATATAGTTGGTTAGTTTTAATCTCTCCTTGATGGACCCTAACCCTGATTAGTGGGTTCGAGTCACATCATTCCAAGTCAAGGGGAAAGAGCACTTAGTATTTAGATTGAAGAAGAGTGTGTATGGTTTGAAACAAGCTCCAGGCAGTGGTACAAGAAGTCTAGTTATTTCATATAGATTCATGAGTACCAAAAAGACAAGTACAAATATGCGTGTTTACATTAGGAGGTTTCTCAATGAAAAGTTCATTAATCTTCAACTCTGTGTGGATGACATGTTAATAATGGGACAAGATGTTAGTTTGATTCGAAAAATGAAGACAAAGATTTATAAAGCCTTTGAGATGAAGGATTTTGGACCTGCACGACAGATTCATGAGATGCAAATCATGCATGATAGGAAGTAGCACAAGTTGTCGTTGTCATAATAGAGCAATGTTAAACATCATATGTGGTTCAACATAAGAAATTCCAAATATGCAAGTACTCTACTATTAGGTCATTTCAAGCTAAGTACAAAGCCATTCCTGTATACTGATGACGAGAAGTAGGAGATGACCAAGACTCCCTATTTTTCTATTGTGGGGAGTTTGATGTACACAATATGTGTCATACTAATATTGCTTATGTAGTTTCTTTTGTGCAGAGATTTCTCTCAAACTTTGGGAAAGATTATTGGGATGTGGACGATTAGATCTTCATATACTTACAGAGGCACTAGTACTACATGTTTGATGTTTGGTGATTCTGAACCAGTTCTGAAAGGTTTAATTGATGTTGACATGGTATGTGATATTGATTACGGGAAGTCTACCTTTGGGTATTTTTTGCTTTTATAGGGGAAACATATTTTAGCAGTTTAGGTTACAAAAGTGTGTTTCACTTTCTACAACAAATACATATTACATTGAACAATAGAAGCAAGAAAATAATACTCTAGTTTATGATATTTCTAGGAGAGTTGGGCATGAATCAGGTTCATCTGACTATTTTCTGTGATAATAAAAATGCTATTGATTTGAGAAAGAGCATAATACATCATGTATGGGTAAAGAACATTTAAGTGAGACATTATTGACTTTGTGATGTGATTTATAAAAGGTTGTTGACTCTAAAGAAGATCCATACTGAGAAGAATGTTTATGACATGATGACTAATACAGTGACATAAGAAAAGCTAGAGCTCTGTAAATAGCTCATCGACGTACATTCTCAATGATGACATTGTGATGATAGTCTCCTCCTTTGACTGAGGGGATGACTGTTGGGTCTAGTCATGTGGGTCCAACTCAATTGGGCATTGTGAGGATAAAGCCCTTCATGGCATTGGTGGATGGCGCTACAGCTAGAGGGATTCTAAATCCCTGTTGCTCTGCCAGTAATAAAAGGAAGCCATGAAACTAAAATAGTCCCAAAATTGCCAGTTGTAAAGGTAGAAAAAGAAAAAGGCAACACCTTGGAGACGGGAAAGAAAAACAAAGAAGAAAACGAGAGATAGATAATGGGAAGAAGAAAGGAAGTGAGGTAGGACTCTCAAGGCATCTGGTTGTTTTCTTTGGACCATCTATCAATATATACTTTGTGGAAGGGTGTCTTCCTGGGAAGTTCTTGGGTGGTAGATTGCATGGGTCTTTCCTACGGTGGTATTTCTTTAGGGTATTATCTTGGTGTATTATCTTGGATTTAGGGTCCAAGATAATATGTCTCCTTCTTGGTGTATTATCTTGGATTTAGGGTCAAAATATGAGAAGAAGAATTATATATTTGATGTTTACAGTAGATTTGCCCGTTATTGGCCCCGTGATTTCCCCCCCACACATCGTGAGACTGTTCCATGTTAAAAACATCTTGTTTTCCCTTCTATCTACTTCTGATTATATTGTTGGATTTACACACTCATTGATAATGCTTTTGCAAATATATTTTTTGTCTCATCATGGCTATATGATGTATGTGTACATATTCCCCAACCGCTACCAGGTTTTATTTAATAAGAATGTCCATGCGAATCTAAGATGAACCTTATATGAATTAAATTGTGTCACATTGTTTCACACATAACTTGTGTTTTATTTTGAGGTCTCTAACTGCCAGTTATATAAAACCAACCACATGAAAGTTAATTTTAAGAAGAAGTACTAAGATCGAAACCAATCATCCAAAGTTATCTTTTTAGAACTGAAAGTAAGTTCTTGGAAAATTGTTTCCTATAATGTTACACTTGTATTGAAACAGTTGGAGTTTAAGGATAATGGTAAAATATTTTATTACCTGGTTTCTAGATATTCACTACCCACTAACCAGCCACCATACATGGTAAGGATGAGGGTAAAACGATAACCATATCCATCGATCCGTTTCCTGCCAATTTTTATTTGTAATATATAAAGTATATAATAATTGTACGTATGTACGTATACGTACGTGAACTTTACGGATCATTTGATGCTGTGTGTGCATCATTTAGCAATTATTGATAATGATTTTTATTAATTTGGTTGCATACTTTCCCATGTACACCACACAATTTTGGTTGTATAAAGAATACACATATGAACTACATAATCCTATACCGTGAGGTATATTGCATAAGTTTTACTTTGGTATTTTCTGCTTTTCTGGAACTGATTGCTTCGTTGTGTATATGACATACGAATATCATAATAATAATTTATAGTCTATTTTAAGTGGTTTTATATTTTTACTTTTTTAATGATTTTGTGTATAAAGTAACATTTTGGTACATATATATGCCATCCATGATAACATTTGTGAGGTGTGGAACGTTTCATACCACTTAGATATAGTTGTCCACTTCTTTTGGTGTTGATTTAATTCTATGTACAACAATTTTTATGAATTTTTTTATATGTAACAATCATTTTCTTGAATGTAATAAAAATGATATGTGTAAGGTTGTATAAGACTCCTTAGAATCATTTTCAATTGGTAATAGTCACTCTAAAGTGGCTTATATTTTCTTTGAATATATGCATCTATTAAACAAGCTATATTTGTTTATACTAACACAATTTTTATGAACTTTTGAATTCTCTTCTTTACCCTTACTCTATATGTTTACTTTGCTGGTAATAGGGTAACTGTATGGGAAGGGCAGTGATCTTGGTGGAGTTGGGATTTACCCATACCCCTACCAACCATCACGACTTGGGTAAGGGTAAGGACAAAACCCTTACCTTCCCCATACTCACATTGATTACCCTAGTAGAGAGGCTACATTGTGGTGGCATCTGCAACTTTTAAAATGGGTCTTTAAAATTGCATTTCGCTTATGCTTAAAATTCCCAAATTACTCCAAACAATCAAACATAATTTTTGACAAATTTATGATTGCACTCAAACACAAACAAATAGAAATAGCCAAACACGTCCTTTATTTCTTCCAGTTTGACTAGAACATATTCAATCCGTGACCTTCTTAGATATGAAGTGATTTTCCTAATTATCAAAATGACCTTCCAAACCCACAACCTACCTCTTTCTTGAATATATTAGAAGTTATTGTCAATCCAACCCTTTCCTAGAATCTTTCTAAATGTCTATATATAACATTCCCAATGATGGTACATCACGATCATAAATTTCATTGAATATTCATATTATTATTTCAATCCTTCAAGCCTCTATACAATTTCACTCGATATGATTGAATCCATTTACGAACCAATCAGACCATAACAATTGAAACCTTTAATTTGTGTATCTACTCTATTGCAGACCTCTTTCAAACATTGGCAGAGAGGCCATCACCATTATAGATGGCTTAACCAACCTACACGGCCTTAAAAAACTTCTATAGATCAACAATATAGTATCCAAATATTTAAGCTATATGGATTTATCTTTGAGAAATATGTAATGGTATTATTACTAGTATAATTTCCTATTGTTGTTTCTAGTGTACCTAGAGATAGTTATGAATAAGATTTCCACATGCACACAGTGAATTGAATAAAAAATTTCATGATTCTCCCCATCCAATGAAAAATACTCTCCTCTAGTTATCAAAACATAAGACATCTTTGCCTCTCTATACCCCAAGAATTAACCTCTCTCATCGACCTCACATAGTCTTTGAATGTGATTTACTCTAAGCCATTTTAAGAAACATGTACCACTATTAGGTACACAAACTCCTTGTCCCTAGTAGATAAATGAAGATAACAACAATAAAACATAATACATAATCCTTCTCCCTATTATATTCAATGTATAGAAGATGTGGCTTTATTGCAAAATCAAATCTACTAAAGATCACCTTAATCATCTTAATAACTAGCACTATAATTAGATATTGGTATATTTCTACTAAGCATATCCATGATTTGTAATCCCCACACCAATGATATTTTTGGTTTTACATGCATATTGGTTATTCCATAGACATGTGTGGACCCTAAGTATCATCAATGCTAGTGGATAAATGCAAACACATAGCTACATGATTACTTTATCCTTTATGGTGTTATACATACATTATCCACAATTTCTGTACTATATATACATGAGCATTAGCATAAATCCAATCATATACTTCAGGGGAGTGTCACACACATGTAACTCATTCCAATAATATTAAAGGAATAAAAGCATCACATGAAAAGTATATCTTGATTCTCACACGTAAAGAAAACTTATTATGAACATTTAAATATGGCTCCTCATAAATAAATAATGAAAGGGGACATAATTTTTAATTATATAATTATTATAAAAGGAACTACAACTAATCATTGTTGCCCTTTATCATGATATATAGTCCCCTAAATGCATCCCCCTCATTTATCCATCAAAATCAATCATCTCTTGCATGGTTGCCATCAAAACAAGAAAAAACAAATAAATGTGAAAGATAAAGACATAAGGACTCTACCTTTTCTTAACATAAAATAGGGAAACCTAAAATCAAAATTTCTATCAATAGAATAATGTAAAAGGAAAAAATGATATAGTGTAGTCAAATAAATTGAGGAAAGTATGTCCATGAGAACAAGTAGGGACATCCTATTATGATCTTGAAAGGTTCTACACTCCCTCATTCCATTTGAAAATTTTATATGTATATATATATATATATATATATATATATATATATTTCTCATGTTAAATTTAATCCATAACATGATTTGGCTTGGTATGGGATTTGGTATTAAGAAAATAAAATAAAATAATAATAAGAAAAAACATTGGTGTGTGAGTTCTTGGGGCCTTAAGATGACCATAAAACTTTACATCATAAGCGTATAGACTCTAGCAGATTAAGGATCATAATCTTTGTAGTATCTAATATGTGCATGATTTTGCTACCAAATTATGGGGTAATCTAAGCTTATCATTTGAGAAAGTTATCCAATGTCCATGTGAATTATGCATGTTTTTCCTAAATAGCCTAAAATTATTGTTGTGCACCATTATCTATTTTCCATGCATTAGTTTGAAATTATTGTAGATTTACTATAGTATAATGCATTGTTTTATTTATTGCAGACAAATCAAGCACAAATTGGAGATAGACGGTACCAAGAACATCAAGTTGGTACCACCAGAATGGAAGATGAGAAATCTTCATCACAGAGTTGTCTGGAGACCACCAACACATGATTTGATACCACCAAGTTGTAATTTGGTACTCCTGAAGGTCAACTTAGTGGCATCGAAAAAAAGATCAGAGAAGCATCAAAGAAATCTAGGTACCGCCAACTGTCAACTCAGTGGGACTGACATCACAAGACCTATTCAGATTAAATAGGTAAGTCAGTTGCACTGAAATTTTTTTAATGGTTGTGATTTTTAAAGTCAACATCCAACAAGACATTGAATAGTTACATCTTGCCTCTTTCTTTATAAACATAAGAGGATGACCACAAAGGTGGATCCAATAGTTCAAAAAAGGGCTTGAGTCCAAGGAAAAGGAGATGAACAGATGTGGAGCAAAGTTCATATGGACACCTCTGTGGAGTGTTCTAGCAGGCACAACATCCTCTGATCATAGCAATCTTTGGAGGTGACAAACCTTGTGTTATGTTACATGAGTTTTTATGGAGTTCTTTTCCTTAATTCCTTCCCTTGATCTTATGTTGAGATTGAGGGGGTAAACCCCTGTTCTTTAGTACCAAGGAGTAGCCCAGTCTTGACTCTATGTATCATTATATCAAATTCAATATAAGTTGTCATTGCTTCAGATTTTGATGATGGAAGTTCTACATTGCCTTATTTATGTTTGATCACCATAAATATGTGATAAATTTTGAAATACAATGAGAGAGATTAATAAATATAAAATCGATTATCAAAATAGTTAGTAATGCACTTTGAGAGAGGGATAACCATCGTGAGATCAATTGTCTAGAGAGATATAACATTGTTTGACTTTCCATTTTAACATCGTTAGAGCAAGTTAGTAATTAGACTGAAAAGTATACTATATTGCGAAAGCGGGTAGTACAATCTAGACACGCTTAATCCAAAGAATCAAGATAATTTATGTTGATTGGATAGAATGCATGCATAGGCTATCACCCTGGTGAAACTGGTATCCCAAAGCTTAATAAATTAAATCTTCAGTCCACTTTAGTATTATGCCATTTAAATTCTTGGTTTTGTTTTAATGTCTTTATCACAAGATTACTGCATGATGGTTAATATATAAAAGTGCAACTGAAGTTTTATGTGATCAAAAGATCCCTCTTAGATTAAAAAACAAGTTTTATAGAACTATTATACGACCGTCCATGCTCTATGGGAATGAATGTTGGACTATGAAGAATCAAGGTCTCAACAAGATTAGTGTGGCTGCAATGAAAATTTTGAGGTGGATGTGTGGGAAGATAATAAATGATAATTTGAGAAATGACTATATCGGGAATAAATTGGGGTGGCAAGCATTGAGGACAAGTTGCGTGAGGGCCGACTCAGATGGTATGGACGTGTTCAACTCATACCCACTAATGTGCCTATTTTGGTTAGTAGTAGTTTCTAGTTGTCCCAATTCTTTAAGATTGACATTTGGGCCTCTTTGAGTCCATTTACTACTCTGACACATACACTTACATTTAACACACACACACACACACAACTTGTGTTACCTCACAAGATATATAGATCCTTCTTAGGAAAATGGACTGAGGTGTGCTTGCCATGAGTGGGTCCCAAGAGGTGTTTCACTCCTTACTTAAATGAGTAATAAATCCATTTAATCAAAACATGCTTATAAAATGATAGAAAAGATGAATTTTAATTATCTTAAGTATAGTACAAATAGAGACTTTAATTAGAAACAAAAATTGAACTACTACAAACTCATTATAATTGTAATTCTTACATTATTTCTCACCTCAACAATGATCTTACAAAAGATAAAAGTATATAGTTCATTAATAGTTAGTTGTCGAGGGAGACCTGACCATCTGTAGTTATTGATCAACTCCTAACTCTTACATATGATCTTCCTAAGTCATGTCCTCTAATATAACTACACCTTGGTGGTTTGGGAACAACACCCAAAAAGTGATAAATGAAAGTATGGGTCCGTAAACACTATGTATTTGCATTGTAAACCTTTAAAGTACTTTCTAATGGCATGACCTCTCTTGTACATCACCTCCAACATGGCACCAATAGGAACCTTATTCTACCATCATCTATATATTATAATTTTATTATCAGATCTCAGTTGGAGTTTGGGGCTGCTCCCACTCCAACACTGTCTTCACCCTACTTGGATTTATAGAACATGCTTAGTAGAAATATCACAACCATGAGAAGACACTTTGGTCAGCCTCAAACTCACTCTTGCTTAACTTGACACATAGTTGTTGCTGCTCTGACAATCCTAGGTCTTAGCAGAGGTGCTATCCATGTTGTTGACCATCTCTGAGGTATCTTGAGATGTCATCGACAAAAAATGCCACAACTCCTAAGAGCTTGACCATATAACTTTGTTCATCAAGTCCACAAACAATGTTGATGCATTGGTTAGTGTAAACAACACAATCCTAAACTCGTAGTGACCATACAACTTATTTCATCCACTCTGATCTTCATCTGATGATATCCCACTATCGACTTTGTCTGAAGAAATACTATAGCGCATGTTACATGATCAACAAACCATTTTTCCTTGTCCATGGACTTGTCCACCTATCAGTAACCCATATACAACATCACAAAATTGCTCCTCTTCTTTCCAAACAACACTTGGAGGATTTCATCACCAAACTCTAACTCTCTAAGGAAGAGGAATATTGGAAAGCCCATCTGATTAAACATCTTCAAACTCATGTACTACTGGTACTCCCTCGATACTAAGACTTGTCACCTTGGTATCCACCTCATGCGCCATAAGCGACTCACATCCTTATCTCATCCACATCTCTGCCATCACAACCAACTCAAAATGTATAAGAGAAATCTTCCTAACCCTAGAAGGCTCAAAAGACATTCCCATAACAAAACATCATAATCTTGGGACTATAGACCAAACAATCCATGTGTCATACCAATGTATCCACTCCCAAGATTACAATGAATCCACACGTGCCAAGTGGCATAAAATCCTCTTGAAGTCCACACCCCGAAAGAAAGAACGTGAAGGAAAGAACACTTTGCACAACACATCAATACTGTCACGAGGTTACTAACAGGAGGTTACCGATTCTATTTTTCTTATGTAAGTTTCAACTTCTACGAATCCATGTACCTTTTTTCATTTGGGTTCCTTGCCATCATCATATGAATTATCCTGATTATTGTATCTCATTTCTCTTTCTCATTATCTGATTATCATATTTTCCATCACTTATAAAGGGGCATTTATTTATATTTCACATTTTCTACATTAACTTCCTTTACATGTCACGATAATTTTACTTTAACACTTTCTTACACACATGGGTTAGTATGAATTTAATCAGGTTTCACTTTATCCATATGTCATTGTACTTATTCATCTTCTCATATCACTCTTATCTTAAGAGTTCGCCACTTTTTATGTGGTTTATACCTTGAATGATTCCATTTGCACAAACTTATATCTATTTTACTTCATTATCTTCTAGAATTACAGCTTCAAGAACTCCTCTTTAGCTTATTGGTATTTAGACTTAGGTTTAATGGTGTTGTATCTTTCTCTTTAATTACCAAACACTCAAGTTTTGATAGGTTATGATGTGAGTTTCATCTTTCATTAGAGTAAGATTAATATATTTTCACCATGATTTCTTATTCATTATGCTCTTTAGATTGTTTCAAACTGACTACTTGATCAGAGTAATAAAAAAGATAATAATCTTAAGAGTTCCAAGCTTACCTTTTATTCAATAATTGAATACCTGACTAGGGCATCCATGTACTGACATTAGGCAGTGTGCATCATGTTTACATGTCATCTTCCTTATTTGGTCATCATCCTAGTCCTAAGTCGTAGTGTCTCTGTAGACTCGGAGAACCTAGAGCTCTGATACCAACTTGTTAGAACCCGCCACGCTAAATGAGATTACTCAAAACTCAAAACACGATCGATCCACAATTAATCACATAGAAGAAAAAAGGGATAATTAAAATGATTTATTTCTCCAACATACTAAAAAAAATTATATAAAATCCCAACATCTTGCTTTTATTCATATATCATGACAAATATCTTTTACAATTATTATGTAACCTCAACCACAATATATACATACAGAAGAGCATTATCCACATATACAAGCATTACAATGCTACCAAAACTCAATTCGATTAAAACATCATATACAAACTTTCCTCCTGGACCTGAGAGTATAGGGACGACTCAATGGCACAGTAGACATCTAAACAACATTCTCCAAGGTTTATCACCATAGCACCTCCTCACAGTCATGGGTCTGATGTCCTTATTGTCGATCACCTAAAAAGATGTGGTGACCCATGAGGTGAGACCCATACTCCAGTGAGAGATATAACTCTGAACAAATCTTATTGACTACGATAGATAATTCAATTAAAGAAATAAAGAAAATTAAGCAAATGAAACAGATAGAGTAGATTATATAACAGAATAGAAATACTAGATATCAAACTTCTTGGGAATTGTTCTGATGAGATTCTTACTTGTAGCATTAAAAGATTAACATTATTCCTTTCTTATGGGATGCAGTTCACACTACCTTCTCTTTTATTTTTTTTTAACTTTTCAAAAAATGGAAAAAAGGAAGGAAACACGCGTTGGGAGACAAAATAAAGGTTACCATTATTCTTAGGATATCAGGTGTAGTTAACACTATGAGCATAACTAACATCATGAGTCTAGATAGTATCATGAGTATAGCTAACAGTTATTAGCATGTCTAATAGGATAATAAGATCTAACTATATAGGCATGGCTAGCAATATAAGAATAGCTAACAACATGTGATAACTAAAACCATAAGTAAGTCTAATAGTATAAGCACATATAACAACATGAGAAAGTCTATGAACATGAGAAAATCTATCAACATGAGTATCTAACAACATAAACTTGGCTATCGTTGCATTATACAATATCTATATAAAAAAGAAACACACTTCCAATGTGAAGTGTTGTGTGTAACCCCAAAAAATATATTGCATGTTGGATAACGTCCTTTATTAAACCCTCAGGAGAGTGAAGTATACCAATCAAACTCCAACTGACCATTGCTAAGTCAAAATTAGTTATGTACAAGGTCTAGGAGTATTAACATCCTAAGATCTCGTCCGCCCCCAGTTAGTATGGGTCCTCCACATCGACACATAAGGTCAAGCTACAAAATAGCTATCACGGAACTGTTTGTTACCCTATGTACACACTCCTAATGGATACAAAGCCAAAGGCGAGTGGACCTGGGCGTCCGTCCCTAGAATGGATCTCATAACATATTTCACACATGTAGTATATATGTAAAAGTAGTAACACAAGATATAACAAGATACTAAAAGGGGATAGAGAAGCATGTACCCATTTCTAGATTCAAGCATACCCATTTGTATTTCATTTTAGAGCTTAGAGTCTTGAGTGCAGCGGATCTTTATTTGGGAACTACATATTCGATAAACAAAACATTGTAATGCTAAAGCATTAAGTACGTTATGAAAAGTTATGTAAGAAATTTTAGAGTAATAAAAAACTTGCTTGGATAGAAACATGATCATATTCAAGAAGAAGAAACAAAATGAGAACACTTAGTGATATCATTTATACAACCATGTTTTAGGTTCCTTTACCTGTTATGTCAACATTAGGTTGCATAATGGTATTCAGTATATTATATCAAGGTTTGTCGATGTAGAATACTCAAACATGAAAGTATTAATCATAGGAAATATAGCTCAACCAAGTAAGTAAGTAGCCAAGCATTCATATGTGCATACATACAAGAAATCCAATATCATAGTACGGTCAAGAGGAAAATGTACCTAGCGAGTAGAGCGCAAGATTAACAACTTGATTTAGAAAACCCTTAAATAGCAAGCTTGACTAGATCATGGCAATGAAGTCATCATAGAGATCCTGACATTACAAGTGAGTATATTTGGATTAATATCAACAAGATTAGGTGTATTAATCATAATGATAGTGGTTGTATGTGTATCCTAGATCTAGCTATCATATTATTCATCATTGATTTCAAGATCTCAAACTAGGTCATGTGTGTTCATAAACAAGCTACATCATACAATATGGATTCATTTAGATATGTGGGTGACACATCACTACCAAGATTTGGGGTCATAATATTCATAATCTTAAATAGATCAAACATGGGATTCTAGAAAGCTTCGTCAACCTAACCATCAACATTGGCATAATTAGCAATATTGAGTTATAATCATGCGAGATTGTCATTGTTAGAGTATGGATGGGTCTTCTTGGCTTATGTTTCATAAACATAATCAATATACCGATTTGAGGTCATAACATAGCATGGATGCTCATTAGGACAAGATTCATACAATATTTGAGACTTGCTTAACAACATGTATACTAGTTCACATTTCAAGTTAAGATTAGGGCATTTAGTCGCATAAGGGCACAAGAATGATCAATATGGCATTTGGGGTTATAAATCATGTAATATTACTGATTTTAAGTCCACATGATCATCATGGACATCAAAGAACCACATAGGAGCAAGGGTTGATCATTAAGTATCATGAATCATCATTAAAATACTCCAAGTAAGCAACACGTGGGAAACTGTGGAGCTAAGAGCAAAATTATATCTTGAAACCATTTCCATTGGACAGAGTACGTTTTCTAGATTAAAAAAGGATGTATAATACATGGGTATTTGGTTAAGAGGTGAGGAAGATACAAGCTTTGTAAGATTATACACTAGCTAGGGTTTTTGGGAGGATTTACCTTGGTTGGGTCAAGAATGGGCCACATAGGGGCCGGATTTGCGGAACTCCTCAGCCTATGTAGGTGGGGAAGACAAACTAACGGTAGTGCACCAGCTCACAGCACCTACGAGTGGTTAACGTCATTTTTCTAGCTGGGTCAAGTGAAGGTTGTGGGCAGTGTAGTGGCGAGCATGTCCTACGGTTGACGAGAGTGACCCACCGAGGTTGATCAGGGCTGTTGGAAGCCAATCCAACGAAGCATGAGTTGCCCCTAACCTGGGAGAAACATCCGCATGTAGGGCAACATCCTCATGGCTACAACTCATCCAAAGTCATGCGTTGGTCGGGAACAGGCCATGGAAAGGCCTCGAAACATCTTGCCCGACCTCGACACAACACCACAAATCTAACGAGCAAGCTTCTCTTGGCTGAGGAGAACTGGAACATAGACGCCCTTTTGTCTTGGTGGTGGCACTGTGGCTCAAAGATGGAGGAAGGAGTGAGGCTGGAAGGTGCATGAATTCGACAAAAGAGATGAGTAAAGGTGGGAGTAGGTAGGATCCAATTCCATGGCTTCTAGCCATGGTGTATGGAGGATCAGGAACACCAGAAAACCGTCGGATGGACCCTCCTAAATCTGTCACAAAAAGATCCAAGGGCCGAAACCAATCACTTTTTTCACTCAAGAATTTGATTGGTTGAAAATAATCACAAGGGATAAGTGATGTGTCAAGGTGGCTCTCAACCATACTAGGCCGCGTTCCCATCAAATTACGCCCAATTGGGTCAAAAATGAATTAAATCAGTGATAAAACAAGATTAATTTGTCGAAATTCAAAGGTCATATCTTTGGCTACGATGGTCCGATTGAGGTGATTTTTGTACAGTTGGATCCAAAATTGAAACCTCTATAACATTAAATATATTTTATAGAAAGGAGGATTCATTATGTGGGTTCAATTTTAATTACAAGTTGATGATACCTAATAAGCATGATACTTAGTTCAAAACTAAAATGAAAGTCACATATGAGTAGAAAGTGATATTTAATCAAAATCAATTCATCTATTGGGTATAAAGTGACTCAAAGTCATCAAGGTGTGGATGAGGGGGGTTTTTGAGTCTAATAGGGTATCTAACAAGTCAAGAGTACATAAATTGAATTAGGGGGAAAATCCTAGGTTATCACATCCTCCCCACCTTAGAAGAAATTTTCTCCCCAAAATTAAATCAAGTCATCAATCGAGGTTGAGTATTCCCATTCAACATCAAGATCTTCATAGTTTTCTTATAAGGTATCATCACCATTTATACTATCCATCTCATTCCAACATCAAGCAATTGATCATCATGGTCAACATATAGTTACATAGATAATTGAATTGGAAGCATCATCACACGAGTCACAATTTTGGAGAGATTATCCCAAATATCACCAAATTTGGAGAGATCACATTTTCAGGACAAACGAATAGAGTTCTTTGAATCAAGAGTAAAGTGTGACTTTCATTCCAACATTTATACTCTTAGTTCTACATTGGCCTAAGTGGGGTTATACATCCATGATTGAGAATTCATATTTCAACAATTTTAGCCAAACATCATATTTCAACATCATGATTTCATGTTCAATATCTGATTTCGGGTTCAAGATCAATGAAAGGTCCCACCCTAGTCCACATGGAGCTCACCCCTAAGTTAAAAATCGAGCGAGTAAACATAAATATCGTTTCAACTTTTTGTAATTTGGGGACATGAAAGTCAACAGTCATATATCAAGGGTGATCTCAAGATCCAAATAGGACGATCATAGACTTTGAATCAAGATCATAAATCAAGAGTCAAGATTTTGTTATTCAGTATTGAGAGTCAAATTTGTACATCAAAGTCACAGTCTAAACATTTCAAAGCTAGGGTTTAGGTTCTTATTTTAGACCGTATGTGTGAATTACGGCTCTACCCTTCCTAGGATTTTTTTTGAGATATTCCAATTTTTTTGAGGTTTATTCAACAACATACAAGCGCAATATTTTCTATGTAATTCTTTAACCCGAAGTTTTCTTCATCTCTTAGGTGCACCTTATTTACTTTGTTTCCCAGCATTGGGCTCATGACAAGCTTCCCTCCTGGTCACGATCTTCATGTTGGCCTTCCCTCCTAGGCTTAAACTCTTGGAGACCTTCCCTCCTGGGTTTGGCCTTTGTGTTGACCTTCCCTCCTAGGCTTGGTCTTCATGCTGGCCTTCCCTCCTGGGCTTAGCCTCTTAGTGACCTTCCCTCCTGGGCTTGGTCTTCATGTTGGCCTTCCCTCGTGGGCTTGGCCTCTTGGCGACCTTCCCTTTTGGGCTTGGTCATCTAATGTCAACCACTTCCTTAGTGACTTTTTCTCACATCCCTTAGAGATGTCATAGTTGGGTTTTAAAGAATTATACTCAATATATATGTGTTTTTTTCATGCTTTATATACTTAAAACTCCAAAAATTTAGTGATATTCAAGGTTATCTCAATTCCTAAACCGATTGATTAACTCATCCTTCTAGGGGTGATCATCCATATAGAATAATCGGGCAACAATCGATAAACATTTCAAGCACTATACAACATTTCATGGCATATATATCCAATTTATTTCATGGTATTCATGGTTGATGAATGATCTAGGCCTAGGTCTTCCTAGGAACTTGACCACTAGCTATAGTCAACATCATCATATTCCAAGTTCATCATTAAATCAAGATTTGAGATCAACTATCAACATCATCATAGACATAACCCATTAGGGACTTAAGTCAAGAAATCAAAGTTGTGTGGAAGGGGTCTCCATTTGAAGATCTAAATAATCAACAAGATGACAATTTATACATAGTCATAAAGGGGGTGTGACCTGGGTTAGGGGAGTCACAATTAAATACCACCCCAACCTCACACACTAGTCTATATTAGTCATGAGCTATCAAGCATATCTAAATAGGACAAGCATCAACTATCAAATTGTATTTCACAAGGTCATGTATCAAACGTCATGATCATAATAGGGCAACCATACATTAAGATTTTACAAGATCAAAGTCATAATTCCATTCCCTTCCTTTCAAGATCAAGGTAAGGGTAGATTTTGGAAACTGAGAAGTCAAATTGTGGACTCTAGAGTTTGAGCTTAATAAGGATAGGGTGATATTCATGTCCATCATGTTTATTCAAAATTGAGATTGCAAAAGAGGCATGGAAGTCAATAGGGAAATGCCTCATGTATAGTCCTATCAGAGTATGTGACGTGATACATATCAATAGGGTGAGTTTTTCTTATATATGTTTGAGGTTTGATCAAAATAGGGACAACATCAGTTTAATCAATAGGGACTGTATTAAACATGGGGTATAGAACATAAGTTCCATCTTATATCACCAACATCAAGGATTTACCTCTAACATAGAATGCACTTATATTCCATTGGTAACATTGAGTTTGTGTGAAATTTACACATGCATACATTACTTTTACGAGTACTTTCATTTATCAAATAGGGTCTTTCATTCAAGATCATATCATGGCATTATCATCCATATCAACTTTCGTGAGTTCAAATCAATTTTGATTTCCCCTGCATGGGCTACCCATAATCGAGAAATCATGTGATTATTAGTGATGAGATAAGAATCACATGAGGAGATGAGAAGACTAACTATTCATCATCTACTTGGGTGTCTCAGGTTGTCCTCAAATAAGAGGTGAGATGCTATAAGACTCTCTAAGCTTTAAGGGAAGATATGTTATGCTTTACACATACAAACGTTCGTGTGTTTGGCTCTGATACCATTTGTCACGAAACTATATGTTACCTCAAGTCCACACTCCTAATGGCTACAAATCCAAATGTGAGTGGACCTGGGAATCTGTCCCTAGAAAGGATCTCATAACATATTTTACACATGCAATATATATATGTAAAAGCAGTAACATAATATATAACAATATACTAAAAAGGGATAGAGAACCATGTACCCATTTCCAGATTCAAGCATACCCATTTGTATTTCATTTTAGAGCATAGAGTCTTGAGTGCAGTGGAACCTCATTTGGGCACTATAAATTTGATAAACAAAACATATTAATGCTAAAGCATTAAGTATGTTATGAAAAGGCATGTAAGAAGTTTAAGAGTAATGCAAAACTTGCTTGTCTAGAAACATGATCATATTCAACAAGAAGAAGAAAAGCGAGAACACTTAGCGATATCATTCATACAAGCATGTTTTACGTTCCTTTACCCATAATGTCAACATTAGGTTGAATAATGGCATTCTATATATTATATCAAGGTTTGTCAACGTAGAATACTCACACATAAAAGTAGTAATTGTGGGAACAATAGCTCAATTAAGTAAGTAGCCAAGTATTCATACGCGCATACATACAAGCAAGCCAATATCATAGTAGGGTCAAGAGGAAAATGTACCTTACAAGTAGAGTACAAGATTAACAAATTGAATTAGAAAACCGTTAAATAGAAAGCTTGACTAGATCAGGGAAATAGAGTCATCATAGAGATCCTGGCATTACAAGTGAATATATTTGGAAAAATACAGCAAAATTAGGTGTATTAATTATAATCATGGTGGTTGGATGTGTCCCCTAGATCTAGGTATCATATCATTCATCATTGATTTCAAGCTCTCAAACTAGGTCATGTGTGTTAATAAACAAGCTACTTCATGAAATATGGATTCATTTAGATATGAGGGTGACATGATGTGAACAAATCATATCATCTTTTGGATCATGTTTGGTTGCATATCCCTGTTGTTTTGACTCAATTATCACTCTCATTCATGCTAGATTCTATAGTTTTAGCTATTCTTACTTGTCTCGTGGTTTGGATTGTAGGTACTACATTTTGCAATGAAATGATGAGGAATATATCAAATTATCACTTATTGGATTACTCCACAAGTATCTACATGTTTTGGAGTCAAAACTGTGCAAATATCACTTTTTACGGCAGGGAAAACTAACCTACATGCCGTAAGTTATGAGCAAAATACACAACAGCTAGAACAACCATTAACACGTCGTGTCTTAAAAAGACACCCCATTTCTTAAAAACACATGACATGTCTTATTAAAGACACCCCATGTCTCAGTCCAAAAATTGAATGCAGAACTCTAGATTTGTAGCAAAATGCCGTGTTTTATTGAAGACACACCACATCTTATTAAAGACACACCGTGTCTTATTAAAGACACGTCGTGTAACCTCCCATAATTCGGTCCAAACTTCAATTATAGCATAAGACATGACATGTATTATAAAATACACGTCGTGTGACCTGCAAATTTCACTCAAACATGAATTTAACTATCTCACACTTATATATACGACTCCAACTCATCTTGGGACAGTTATGGTGGCTTAGGACAGACCTTTTAGAGGGCAACTCTACTGGAGGGAGTCCAGGAGAAGTTGGAGGAGACCAAGGGAGATAAGATATGGTTACTCGAGAGAGAATCCTCTTCTTCTTCCTTCTTTTTCACTATTTGCAGCAAGGATCTTCTTCTTCCTTTTCTATCCGCTTTGGAGTGAAGAAATCTGGAGAAAGTGCAGCAAGCAAGGATAGAGCTTGACTTCTAGCTGAAGTTCTTCTTCATTCTACTACTTCTCACAGACATACTAGTTCTTTCTACTCTTTTACTATGTCCTTTGATGTTTTCTACTGCTTGTACCTTCTTTTTCTAGCCATGGATGAGTAGAATCTGAATCTTGGACATGGGAGAGTAACTCCCATGTCATAGCTTGTATGAACATATGAATTTCAAACTAAATGTTAGTTGCTTGCATGTTCCAAGAGTTGTTCAGATCTAAAATGCTTGTTTGTGTGATTGGCCATCATACTTGCATGTTTTATGCTTTCTTTCATAATCTGAGAAGATGTGTTTGAGAGTATGGAGTTACTCTTTTGGAAACTTGTCCTTGACCACGAGAGTGGCTAGGATTAAGTTGAGGAGCAAGGTTTGTGATTCAAAATGAAATACATACACGAGAGTGATGTATGGAGTTAGAATCGTCATCACTTCACCAGGAGGTGAGTGATGACTACAAACCTCCTTTGTAAGTTAATTAACATGTTTAAATTCATATTTTAATATAAGATATGGTGTGATAGTGAAATCCCAAGTCTAGGATCCTCCTAAATCTGAATCTTAACCTTTCTTAAGTAATAATTTACTATTTTGTTTTAAATATGTAATTTACTTGTTCTAATCCAATCATCTCGTGTACAACGATCTAGATTATTGAAAATCATAACTCTTGTGCCTAGATAACCAATGCTCCTTGTGTTTGACCTCGACTACAACTACTCTCATATACTTGTGGGAAATAGCTAGTTGAGTAAAAGATCATTATATGATTAAAACTCATTAGTGTAACAAACCAACAAGTTTTTGGCACTGTTGCCGGGGAGCTACGATAATCTAATTAGACTAACAAATACTAACTAGTATTCGAGACTAGATCATCATTTCCATTTTCAAATTTTCATATACCTTTTAGTTGTGTTCTCATTTCTCTTGCTATATTTCAGGTTGTATGCGTCGCTCGCAAAGGGGTCTTCAAACATCAGCGTTGTTAGACCTTGAGATCGATCATACTCTTTGAAGCTTAAGAAGAGAAAGAAGAGTAGATAAACCACTGCTAGGAGGTGTTCCACCATCATCACCGTCACCATATTCTTCATCCTTTAAAGAAGCTACACTAGGAGATCAAACCATGGAGGATGACCATCCTTTGAAGGATTTCACCAAGCCAGTTGCCACAAAGATTTGTGGAGCCATCGATCTTCCCACAATGGAAGTGAACAATTTCTCTATTGCTCCCTCCATGATGTAGATGATCCAGTAGAACTGCTTCAGAGGTATAGTCAATGAAGTTCTACATCTTCATGTGGCTGAGTTTTTGGAGTACATGAATATTTTCAAAATCAATGGGGTATTCACCGATGGAGTGAGGCTACTGCTATTTCCTTTCACCCTAAGAGATAGAGACAAGGCGTGGCTTTTGTCTCCTCCAAAGAAGTCAATCAAAAGATGGGATCAACTTCTAAATGCTTTCCTTACAAAGTATTTCCCATCGAGCAAGACAACCCATCTAAGGAACCAACTCACCAACTTCTCTCAATCTGACGGAAGAAACTCTATATGATACATGGGAGTGGTTTAAGAATATGCAATGCCTTTGCCTTCACCA
This sequence comes from Alisma plantago-aquatica, assembly GCA_963693085.1. Classification (NCBI taxonomy): domain Eukaryota; kingdom Viridiplantae; phylum Streptophyta; class Magnoliopsida; order Alismatales; family Alismataceae; genus Alisma; species Alisma plantago-aquatica. Next base: position 994,999,472 of record OY856410.1, on the reverse strand, counting down.
TGGTTTGACCAACTGGTTTCTACTCCAGACATTTTATAATGGACTGTTCTATAACACTCGAATGACACTAGATGCTGTAATAAATGGAGAATTGATGAATAAGTCTTACATGGAGGCTTATGACATCATTGAAGACATAGCGCTCAACCATTTCCAATGGGGATCATATATGAGAGCTCAATCATCCTCTATAGCTAGTTATTCAACTGGGAAACAAGGAGGGAAGCAAAATGTTGATGTAATTGACTTAATTGCTGCTAAACTTGATGTTCTTACACAGATGTTTGAGAATATGACTACATTGCAAATCCAATCAGCTGAAGTGATATGTGAAGCTTGTGGGAATTCTGGACATACTTCTTCTTCATGCTTTGCTCCTAATGCAAATGAAGGGAGCTTAGAACAAGTCAATGTCGTTGGAATGCAGGGGAACAAGTAGTACAATCCCTATTCCAACACCTACAATCTGGGATGGAGAGATCATCCTAATTTCTCCTACCGAATCACAAGCAATGCTCAGAACTTCCAACATAGACAACAACAACTGCAACAACAACAAAACTTCAATCGACAAAACAATGGGAATCTGTCGGGCTTCAACAACAATAGGGGTTACCAACAACAACAACAACCCCAAAGATTTTCCTTGGAGGCCATGATGGAGAAATTCATCTCCACCTAGATGTAGTAGAATGAAGAGTTAAGGGGCAACGACAAGCTCTTGAAGGATGGGATTGCCCAACTCTCCTCAAAGGTGGATGGCATTTCCACTCACACAAGGATGTTGGAAAACCAAATTTCCCAAAAAGCCTTAGCATAGTAAAAGAACACCCAATCTGGTTCTCTTCCAAGCCAACCGGAAGTGAATCCAAGACAACCCTAAGAAGTGGAGATGAAATCCACAGACCTTCTCCATCCAAGGAGAAGAGGGCAGAGGTCACTGATGAAGAGAAGCTTGACACCCCTATGGGTGAAAAAGGTAAATGTACAATTGAGGTATCATCTTCTATTAAAGAAAATGCACCATTTCTGCAAAGGCTTGCGAACATGAAGGAGGATTCAAAGTTTAGGAAGTTTATGGACATCCTAAATAAGCTCCATGTCAATCTTCCACTAGCTGAAGTTATTATAGAAATGCCATCATATGGTAAGTTCCTTAAAGACATCCTCACCAAGAGGAGGAAGGTGGACCAATTACAAACTGTGATGCTTTCTGAAAGAATCAGTTCTATCATTCAAAATAGACTTCTTGAGAAGTTATATGACTTGGGAGCTTTTACTCTACCATGCAAGATCAGTAATACCACATTTGAAAAAGGTCTTGTAGACCTTAGATCTAGTATTAGTCTCATCCCATCTACCATGTGGAAAGAGCTAGATCTTTAAGATATGAAGCCTAAAAATATGGCCATTGAGCTGGATGATCATACCATAAAATACCCAAAAGATATCGTGGATGATGTGCTAGTAAAAATTGGTAAACTACATATTCCATGTGATTTTGTAGTACTAGATATGGTAGAAGTTCCTTCCAACCCCATTCTTTTTAGGAGGCCTTTCTTGAGAACTGCTAGATGCCTAGTTGATGTTCATGAAGGAAAACTCACACTCTGAGTTGGCGAAGAAGCCATGGAGTTGTCTATATATGATGCTATGAAAGTACCCTCATGTGTAGAAGAAATCTATTTTATGGACTCTGTTAATTCTATTGTACAAGAAGATTATGATATTGCCAATTTGATATTTAACTACTATGATGATGATGAAGGTATTAATAATGGATCTGAAAATTTAGAGGTATTTTCTATTGCCCACTCAGATGCTACTGAAGAAGACACTCCACCTGTTGATGACAAAGCCAAAGAAAATGTAGTCAGAAGAAAGGTAGAACTTAAAGCCCTTCCACTAGGGCTGAGGTATGCATTTCTTGATTCCAACTCTACTTCTCCTATCATAATTAATAATGAGTTAACCAATGATCAAGAAAGTAAATTGCTTATAGTGTAAAGACGTCATTGGTTATTCTATCAATGATTTGAAAGGCATTCATCCCTCCATTTATATGCATAGAATACATATGAAGGATGATGCTAAGCCAACCATTGAAATGCTTAGACACTTAAATCAAAATATTCTTGAGGTAGTTAAAAAGGAAATCTTTAAGTTGTTTGATGCTAGTATCATTTATCCTATAAGTGACAACCCTTGGGTTAGTGCCATCCACGTAGTACCTAAAAGGGGGGGGGTGCAGCTGTCATCAAGGGAGATAATGATGAGTTGATTCAAACACATATAGTCATGGGTTGGAGTATGTGTATTGATTACTGGCGTTTGAACAAAGTGACACAGAAGGACCATTTTCCATTGTCGTCCGTTTATCGACTTAATGATGAGTTGAAAACACTCTTATTTCTGTTACTTGGACGAGTATTTTGGGTTTTTCCAGATTCCTATCTACCCTCCCGACCAAGAGAAAACCACTTGTACATGTACGTATGGAACTTATGCTTATCGTAGCATGCCCTTTGGCCTTTGCAATGCTCCTGCGACGTTCTAACGATGCATGATGGCTATTTTTTTTGATTTCATTGAAAACATAATGGAATTTTTTATGGATGATTTTAGCATCTATAGATATTCATTTGATCAATGTTTATGAAACCTGTCATTAGTCTTAGCCCACTGTAAAGAGGTTACCCTAGTACTAAACTGGGAGAAGTTCCCTTTCATGGTACAATCCAGTGTAGTATTAGGCCATGATGTTCTAACAAGGGTACTAAGGTTGACAGGGCCAAGGTGGAAGCTATTGGGAAGATGTCCACTCCTTCTTCAGTCAAGGACATCACAATTTTCTTAGTCATGCAAGATTTTATATAAGATTCATTAAGGACTTCTCCAAAATTGCAAAGCCATTATGTTCCTTACTTGCAAAAGACAATGAATTCATATTTAATGATGACTTCCACACTGCCTTCACCAAGCTCAAGGAATCCCTTATTTCCACACCAATCATTCAACCACCAGACTGGGATTCCCCATTTGAATTGATGTGTGACACAAGTGACTATGTAGTGGGAGCAATTCTGGGACAAAGGAAAGATAAGAAGCTTCATGCCATATACTATGAAAGCAAGACCCTAGATGAAGCTCAAATCAATTACACAACCTCTAAGAAGGAGATGTTTTCTATAGTGTATGCCTTTGACAAGTTGCGACAATACCTGTTAGGATTTAAGGTACTTGTTTATACCAATCATGCTATTATAGAGTTTTTTCTCAACAAGAAGGATGCAAAACCTCAACTCATCCATTGGATACCACATCTACAAGAGTTTGATCTTGAAATCCGGGATAAGAAGGGGACAGAGAACAATGTGGCCGATCATCTTTCTAGATTGACTATAGATGCTGGGGATTATTTTCCTATTGAGGATCAATTGCCTATTGAGAAGGTTTATGCATTATCATCAACACAAGTGCCATGGTTTGTAGACATTCCAAACTTTCTTGCTACAGGAGAACTGCCACCGGGCTTGACATACCAGCAAAAGAAGTTCTTCCATGATGTAAAGTTCTACTTTTGGGATGACTCCTTGTTGTTCAAACATGGGAGTGATGGAGTTATTCGAAGGTGTGTCTCTGAAGAAGAGATTGCTACCATTATTTCTGAATGCCATGTCTCTCCTTAGGGAGGTCACTTTGGAGGAGAGAAGACTACAACAAAGATCCTATAGGCCGGTTTCTATTGGCCAACCTTTTTTAAAGATGTAAATTTGTTTGTCAAATCTTGTGATAAATGCCAAAGGACCGGAGGAATTTCTAGACGTGATGACATGCCTCTTAACTCTATGTTGGATATTGAGGTATTTGATTTATGGGGAGTAGATTACATGGTACCATTCCCATCTTCTTGTGGCTATCAATACATTCTAGTTGCTTGTGAGTATGTCTCTAAGTGGGTTGAGGCCATCCCAACCCAAGCACCTAATGCAAATTCAATAGTAAAACTATTTTATAAAATCATCTTCCCTCAATTTGGAGTTCCTAGTGCTGTAATCTTTGATGGAGGCATGCATTCCAACATGTTTGGTATCGGCCATGGTGGTGAGGAAGCTTTTGGAACAGGGTGGTGAGGCATTCTTGGCACATGTGATGGATACTCAGGTGAGGAGTCCTAGTATTCAGGAGGTTCTAGTTGTTAGAGAGTTTGAGGATGTGTTTACTGAAGAGTTTCTAGGTGTTCCCTCACCCCGAGAGATTGATTTTGATATCAATCTGGTTCTCAGCATGCAATAGCTAGATCAAACACCGTACATGATGGCTCTGACAGAGATGGCAGAGTTGAAGAGATAGTTGCAAGAACTACTTGACAAAGGTTTCATCAGGTCGAGTACATCACCATGGGGTGCTCCGGTTCTTTTTGTGAAGAAGAAGGATGGGTCTATGAGGCTGTGTATAGACTATTGATAGCTGAAAAAGGTGACGATAAAGAATAAGTACCCCTTGCTAAGGATAGATGACCTATTTGATCAATTGTGTGAAGTGAAAATGTTCTCAAAGATAGGCCTGAGGTCAGGATATCACTAGTTGAGGATCAAGAAGGATGACATACCTAAGTCGACATTTAGGACAAGGTACATTCACTACAAGTTCATGGTTATGTTGTTTGGGTTGACCAATGCACCAACAACATTCATAGATTTGATGAACATAGTGTTCCAACCATTTCTTAATTAATTTGTGGTGGTCTTCATAAATGACATCTTGATATACAGTCATGACATTCATCAGCACGAACAACATATTTGTCAGGCATTAACCGTGTTGAGACAACATCAGCTTCACGCCAAGTTTAGCAAGTATGAGTTTTGGTTGGAGAAGGTAGCATTCTTGGGGCATGTCATATCTACTAAGGGAGTATGTGTGGATCCTAAGAAAGTGGAGTCCATGACAAAGTAGGAGCGGCCTAAGACGCCAACAAAAGTGCACAATTTTCTAGATTTGACAGGCTTTTACAGGAGGTTCATCAAGGACTTCAGTGCTATCACTTTACCTCTAACAAAGTTGACAAGGAAGGATGTGACATTTGTCAGGGATGACAGATGCCAACGTGCTTTTCAAACATTGAAGGAGAAGTTGACAAGTGCACCAGTTCTGGTCTTCCCTGAGCAAGGAAAAGGATATATATTCTTTTGTGATGCATCCAGGAATGGCTTGGGTTGTGTGGTGATGCAGGATAAGCAAGTGGTTTCTTTTACATCCCAAAAACTTAAGAAACATGAGGAGAATTACATGACCCATGATTAGGAGTTATCTGTTGTAGTTCATGCTTTGAAGATTTGGATGCACTACCTGTATGGGGAGAAGTGTCAGATCTTCATAGATCACTAGAACTTGAAGTACATCTTTTTACAATAGGAGTTGAACATGAGATAACGTCGTTGGATGGAGTTAATCAAAGGCTATGACTGCATGATAGATTATCATCTCGAGAAAGAGAATGTCATGGCAGATGCATTGAGCAGGAAGTCTTCATCTTTGCATATGTATAGATCCCATTTGAGTTCTTTGATGTGCCACAAGCGAAACATGTTGGTCTCATTGAGTCAGATGAATGTTAAGTTGGAAGTTTCCTTGTAGTGGGTCTGTTGGCACAATTACAAGTGAATCCTATGCTGAGACTACAGATCAAAGAGGCACAATAGACTAATACCATGATACATCAAATTAAATTAGAGTTTGGCAACAAGAAGTGTGATGGTTTCTACAGATCAAGGAAGTCTTCATCATTATCAATGTACGGGCAGTCATAATGGGCATGCAATTTATGTTTTCATGTTTTTCAAAATATAGTATAGAGAAATAGAAGACTAATCATAGGGAACAGTAGCTCATCCAAGTAAATATCCAATTATACAGTCAAGAGATACATAAAAGTATCTTCAATACAATCAAGGAGGAGTTATATAATAGAATACCTTTCACTGAGGATTTCGAGTATAGATCAACTAGTAATAGGTCAACCCTTCCAGTTAGATCCTAAAACATAATGTTTGGATCAAGGGTCAAGATCATGATATTTGAAAATCCTATTTCAATATTCAAAATTAGGGTTACAGTTTTCCTATGTCAACCTTAGGGTTGGGTCATTCACTTATAATCAATATTTCAATATGTCCAACATTATTTCAAGTATACAATATATTCGAGTGTGACTGAATTACTTAGGTTTTCTATAATCATATGTGTTAACCCTAATTTATGATCATTATCCAAGTCATCATCAATTTCTAGATTATCATCATGGTACTTAATATAATTGGAAATCAAGATCAGATTGATGGGTCAACATTATATCAAGTGTTTTGCAAGATTAAGATAAATATCAAGATTACTCATATTCATTATAATCAAGATTGAATCAAGTAAATAGATTAAGATCACTAATGATTCATTTTCAAGAGTATATTATTCAACTATATTCGATCTAGGTTACAAGATAATCATCATAGTCCAAATCTAGGGTTTCCAAAGATTAAACATCATTATTAAGTCATTAGACAAATTAAATGAGCAAAGGAACAAGGTCTAGGGATATCAGAAGGATCCATAACTAACTACTTTCCAAAAACATTTTTAATTAGTTCATTGGATTTTTCTGATCAAGATCGACTATTTAAACGTAATTTTTGGAGTTAAGAATCAAGAGATATGATTTAAACAAGATCAGGCCAATTTATTGACTTTCGAGTAGGGTAAACTATTGGCCATTGATCAGCCGGTGAACTACTGACCAATGCCACGATCCTGTGGCTAGGAGCAGCTTTCTCTAGGTCACATGTGTGAGAGGGGAAGTCAGGCGTGCTGATCCAGCGCTGTTGGATCATGTTCATCCTTTGTCGTGGACCAAGATCAAAGGTAGGGGAACGATTTCCCCAGATCGAATACCTGCACACCTAGAAAGGTGGTGCCACAGTGGAGAAGTGGCCGGAAAAAGGAGGACCATGATCAGGGGAGTGGGAGAGTGGAGGAAAATGTGCTTCTCAGAATCACGAGTTTGAAATGAAGTCAGGGGTGAGATTTTTATAGGTGACCAGGGCTGGGTTTTAGGGTTTCATGAGGTCACCACACCCATGGCGTCGATTGTGAGAGAGGGCTCTGGAATGCTCTCAAAATATGTCAATTCGAGGGGGAAAAAGAGTCAAGCAAGTTAGGATTGGTGGGATAAGCATTCCTGGTTACTTTGATTTTCAAATGGGGATCAAAATGAGCCGATTGTAATTTGATTTCAAGCCCGCCCCCCTTCACAATCAGTGGGAGGTAGGGGATGATCCCCTAGCCGCTTGATGAGGCCTCCAATCCATGGGAGCTTGATCTGAGGGTCAGGGTTCATTGACTCCAGAGGCCGCAGATCCCTGACCTGGAAAAGGTTGATTAAAAAGCAAATAAAAGGGGATTTTGAGCACATAACTTCCAAAATTCATAGAAAATTGTAGGAGTGTCCAAATGACCTAAAATTTGGATCACATCTTTACAAAAATATGGAAAATATCTAGAAAAAGTTTGAGAACCAAAAGATGGAGTTTGATTGACCAATTTACTTCTTTGTACAAAGTGATGAATTAATCAAATATGTGGTATCACAAAGTGTATAAAATTCACATTGATCACCATATTTTGGATTTGAGTATCAAAATTGATTATTAAGCCATGAAAAATAATTTTGGAACCATGAGTGAGTATAAATAGGGAAAAAGATTAATTACTTCATAATAATGATAAATTTCACTTTGTGACAAGTCATATGCAGACAACCGTCGTAGACCCTTAGAGTTTCAAGTGGGAGATAAGGTATATTTGAAAGTCTCACCTTGGAAGGGTGTCTTGAGGTTTGGGAAGAAGGGTAAGTTGACTCCCAGGTTTATGGGACCTTACCTAGTGGTGGCACGTGTTGGGAAGGTGGCCTACAGGTTGGAGTTGCCACCAGAGTTGCACAAGTTGCATCTATTATTTCATGTGAGTATGTTGAGGAAGTGCCATCCAGATATAGAGTTAGTATTATAGCCTGTGGAGGTGGAGCTTGATGAGTATATGACCCATGCGGAAGGTCCAGTGTTGATTAGCTCATGAGGAAGGATCTACTTCTTGTGATTGTTCTTTGGCATCATTGTGGTGTTGAGGAAGCCATGTGGGAGCTTGAATTAGAGATGAGGAGGAAGTACCCCTCTCTTTTCTCTTAGGATTATGAGGGAAAAATCCTTGTTAGGGGTTTATGGCTTGTAAGGACCCTGACCCATGTTTTGGGATAACCCTATTTGTTTGCTTAATCATGTTTCTTAGAACCTTTCTCTAATCATCTGATATGTAATTAGGGCTTGTATACAGTTTTAGTTTCTTATTTGAGCTTGTTTGGATGATGCTTGTGTTTTGTGTTGAGGTTCTTGTGCAATTTGCAATTCACCCAGAGTAGGGGTTGATGTGCAAGTGTGCTACCTCTAGAGTGTTCCTTCTCTCTCTTGGCATCATCTAGAGGAGAGAGAGATGGGTACCTTATTTGGATCTTGACATGTGTTGAGGGGATTAACCCATCATGGCTTAGGGGTTGATAAACTGATATGGTCGCTAAATCATTAGGTCTTGATGGAGTTATCCTGTCATGTCCTAGAAGCACCTAAAACAATATGAGTTGCTAAACCTATATGTATGGAGGGTGTTAGCCCATCATGACCAGGATGGTGTCACGTGAGCTGGTCTGCTTTGGGTGCTAATTCGTGACGCCCTTGGTGGAGTAAGAGGTCAACACACTATTGAGTAGGGTTGCTTGATATACCTAGAAGTGGTGAAGTGTGATGCCTTGTTGAAACCCTAACACTAACAACCCGACACACTTAGTGTTAACCATCACACCTTTAGGTGGTATTACTCATCAAACTTTCTAGAATGACTAAATCGATACACACCATGAGTGTAATTAACCCATCATACCCAACATGCTTGGAGAAGATGGTCTAAACCAATACACCATGTCAGTCTAACTGATACCTTGTGATGGTGGTTATGTTTCATCATGTTGATGATAAGGTTACATGATATGATATAATACCCTATGTGGAGGTTGTATGAACAATGTAGGAGTGTTGTTTTCTATAGCCTTTAATTTCATAACATACCTTATAATGATAATGGAAGCGATGATCTGAGGTTAGTTGTTGATCCAACCTTGTAAACCCTAATTGGTTAAATATAACCATAATCCTAATGATGTAATGTGAATGACATGAATTTTTATGAAATGATAGTAACGATGATGTGTTATCCTTCTTGTTACCAGTCTCTAACCATGCAGGTAACACCAGTTGATAAACATAGCCAAGTATGAGCTATGGTGGTTATGATATGACTGAATGGGCCTTATGAGACATGTGAGATGTTGGTATCATCAAAAGAGGAAGTAAATGGGTCTTATGACCTAATGATGGCTTATTGCCTTATATGAGATGATAATTTCCTCAGTAATGAGATGAGGGGTTGCTACCCCAAAAGTATGTGGTCCTTGTAATGAGAATTATGGTGATTGACAAGCATCAAGTGATAATACGATGAGATATATACTCAAATATGTTTTGGTGATGTGTTATTCCCTTATCTGTGTAGAATTTGTTTAAAGTTATATGTTGTAACTTGATTGTTGCTAAAATACACTTAAATGACCTGACTAATCAAGTGGAACATAATCATGTAGTTTTCCCTGTGCCATAGATCCATTTAGTGTCAGCATTTGCTGAATGGTGAAATGAGTTTAACTCAGAGCACATATTTTTAAATATGTGGGGGTGAGGATGAATATCCCCTTAAATCCAAGCTATGTGACATAGGTTTCGCTGTGGGATATACCCTAGAAGAGTGTGGCTTTGGACTATAGCTCAATATATGTGACACATGATTGGTTGTAGATCATACCCTGGAAGAGTGTGGTTGTGGGTCGTAGCTCAGTTTCACTAGCACCATGACCTATACCAAGGCGGGCTCGGTTTGCACAACTGGACTATATGTCACTGGAAGCAGTCTTACTGATGATGTCACTACATGTTTCACTCATGTACTATCCACGAGGTGGTGAGGTTGTGGATTCTATCTCTTCCACTATACCTAATATGGCACCAATTTCAACTTAGCAATGGTCGGTTGGATTTGGGTGGTATGACTCAAATCCTCGAGGAAAAGTAAAATACATAAATAACCATGTAGTATATTTTTATATGATCAAATACAGAAGCTTTTTTTGAGGACTTTCTTTCTTTTACACAATAGTTTTGGTAGAAAATATACATGTTCTTCATATTCCTTCTATAACGTTAAGATGTTTCACAATTCAATAATAATTTCTTATTCTGTAATACTGATTACCTACCTATCATGATTAATATCTTACTGCTTGCTTTAATCATCTTACATGTGATAATAATAGAGTTGGTGGAGAGTTCTATCTCCCACTGAGATTTGGAATTTCATCCCGTGGGTTTCCGACATCCTTTTTAATTGGACATGCACGAGCAGGTAGAGATCGTGCAGTAGAGGTTGAGGAGTAGTAGGAAAGGTAGTAGTTGACAAGGTTGGAAGAGCAGTTGGATGTCTTTTATTGTTAGAGTTCTTGAGTCATCCCTGTACACTCGGGTCCTTGGAGATGTTTTGTAGACGTGCGTTTGATGTGTGGTTGACTGAGTGCCCTTTTATGAATAGTTGTAATGGATATATCTATATATGTTCTAGAACAGGTATCCTTATAAAGGTTGGTGGCATACACAGTAAGTTCTTTGAGGCATGAAAGAACTTGTATCTAAAGGTTTTTGCTGTTTGGCAGTTTTATGGAAATGGTTTTCTTTTTTTAGTAATTTTTTCTAGTAATTTGCTTGTTAATCTTTCATTCGCGGTTTGGTTTTGAGTAATCTAACTTTTGTGGCGCGAGGTGTCATAGAAAAAATCTTAAATTAGGGAGATGATTTCCTCATATTTTTGTCTTTTTCTTATTTTCTCTATCATCTTTTAATGCAATTCCATGAGAAAAAAGGATACAAGAAGGGAAATCACTTCCTACTCTTTTTCTTTTCTCCTTATTTTCTATATCCTCTTTCAACTCAGTTTTGTGATAAAAAAAATAATAAGAAAGAGAATTCCTCATCTTTTTCTCTTCTCCTTATTTTCTCTATCCTTTTTGAATTTAATTCTAGTTTGGAAAAGGAAAACAAAAGGAGAGGGATATACTTGGTCAACAATTTTAGTTACTACATATTTTTATCTCTTTTTCTCTCTCCCTTTGAAGAGCCACAAAATTAATTCCAACTATAAAATCAATCACATATTCCAAATCATTTGTATCCTAAAACACTTATGTAAACTCTAGAAATTCCTAGAAACAATTTTTCCTTCCTTGTCCAAGAACTCCCAATGGAAACACATGATCTACCAGGTATGCCATGTGTAGAATCCTGCAATCTACCAGACTTTCTCCTCAAGTTTTGAGCACTACCTTTTTAGAAGATTCTCTAAGAGAAGCAAACCTTGACCCTCAGGTATATAAATACTCCATATCCACTATACTCTAGGCCCCCATAGACCCTCCTAAAGCCATATGACCAACTATGTAAAGCACGAGCCCACTACCCAAGGCTCTAGTAGAGTTTCAAGAATGACGACTAGTCCCACAAACCACCACTAGCCTTAAATGCACTCCTTGCTCTCACTCTTGCACAAGCCCAGATAAACATTCTGACTGGTCATCCATCCTAGTACTACTCTTAGCTAAGCAAGGTTAACCATAGAGTTCTTTAGTGATACTCTCACTGAAAAGGAGGTGCACCTTGGTGATATGGGTATTCCAATTAGTCCTTTTAAGATCATCATGTTTGAGGCCTCAAATCCTAAAGTCTTACAATCTCCCCCACTTAGACTCTTGACGTCCTCATCAAGGCTCAACTATATGGCCTCCTAATCTATCCCCATTTAAGCGTAGACCCAAATGGCCCATATACACCCAGTTCCCGACCACGACTACAAATACAAGGGTGGCTCCATCAACTAGGATAGCCCTTTCCAATAGGCATGGACTGTGCGACTCAAATACTGGCATGTCATAGACCCAATTGGACCCAGCATACTAGAGGGAAATTGGCTCTGATACCATTTTTAAAGCACATGCCCATACCCAAGGCTCTAGTAGAGTTTTAGGAATGACGAATGGCCCCACAAACTACAACTAGCCTTAACATCACACTTTGTCCTCACTCTCACGTAAGCTAGGATAAACTTCATGACCGGTCACTCATCCTAGTACATCTCTGGGTTGAGCATGCTTAACCATATAGTTCTTTAGCGATGGGCTCCCTAAAAAGGATGTGCACCGTGGTGATATGAGTAGTTCAATCATTCCTTTTAAGATCATCTTGTTCGAGGCCTCAAATCCCAGAATTATACAAACTATCTCCCCTTTTTCTTTCTATAATATTTGTAACAAGAGGATCCTTCCTCTGACACCACCTTCTTTCTGAACACCAGTACACTTTTCAACTATAAACAACTACTACTTTTTGTACTATAATGATAAAGATTTTTAGTTGATTCATATATGTTTACATCTGCATGCTCTTTCTCAAAGATCTAAACCTTGCTCTACTAAATCTCTCTAGCCTCTCACACTTTTACTATGGATTGATCCCAACTTCCAATGATGGATTTTTATCGTGAGAGGTCTTGAAGCTATTTGGACCACAACACACCTAAAAACAAGGATTGTTATGGCTATGACAGAAAAGTCATGACCAAATCCAACCCCATAGCCCCCCTGACTTAAAAAATGTTTTTTTATTTTTCTGACTTTTTCTCCTACAACAACATTTGTCATTATCTTTTAATCCAAAATGTTAAAATAGGTTTTAATGCCATTATCAGGTGAGATGTGGGCTCTAATATCTTCCCCACTTGTAATAGGATTGTCGAGTATGGTCTTCAAAGTATTGCATATCTCTCTTATCCACCCTTGGATGAAGTCAAAATTGGGTTTATGGTATTTTCTCATTGATGGAAACACCCATCTTTGTTTTTCCTTCTACCATAGATAAAATTGGATGGAGTCTTTGAGCTTCATTGATTTATCATTTTCTTTTTGTTTTTTTGTTGCTTTCGTGACCATAGGATCCATGTGATTTTTTGTACTGGGTACAATAGTTTGGTGACTTTGCTGGAGATAGTTAGACGATCGTGGTTGTGTTTTTCTTTCTAGTCGTTTCCTATTTTATTGATTGATCGAGATTTCTATTTTTTATATGTTTTTCTTTTGTCCTTTCTAGTTCTGTCAAAATATGTAATATTTTTTAAATGATTTTTTACTATGAAATACTAGAATCCGTTAAAAAAACTCAAATATTTTCCATCAAAAAATCCTTATGGACCAGTTTGCCCCACAAATAAAAAAGTTCTCTATATTTCTTCATTGTCACATTTTTTTCCTGGATCTTGGTAAAGACAATGCAATCATCTATTCTGTCAACAAAACAAGAGTTTTTTTAGCACTTTGGTTTTCCTATCTATTTGATTTTTGCTATACAACAACTATACATTTTTTACAATCACATCTTTTATGGTTAGCCTCTTATTCCCTTATAAGTTTTGTTTCTTCTTCCCTTTTAGGGTGAGACTCTACCTCCCTCCTTTGTTATCTCCCATTTCCTTTTTTATTTTAATATATTTTAAGAAAAAATATATTAAAACAAATAATAACAAAAAAAGAGAGAAAAGGATGAGAGTGGTCTTCATGATGAGAATGGTATTTTTCTTTCTTAATAATTTCATGATCATATCCTTATATTCTTATCATTTATCTTTCATGCTTTATTAAAATTGTGGACTTTCTTCCTAAGATATTAAAAGGTAATACTTGCACTATTGAACACCTATAAACCCATGCACCATAGAATGGGTGCCACAATTCACGTTGGATCCCTGAAGGTGGCATGAGATGTTAGTGAAGGTATCAGTTCAACATTAAGTTGGACGTCCAAATTCTTGAGGAAACCCCCACTCTCCTAGAACTCAAAACTGATTATGATCATCATAGTTATTAGGTGTATTAATATTATTACCAATATCTTACAAACTTGGGTTACCCCACAATGAGTTTCATATGATGTAGAGAAGATAAGGACCAATCCCTCGTATACAACTCATTTTTGAGTGAGGACTAGCAACTCATCCGTGAAGGTGGCATGAGATGTTAATGAAGGTATCAATGCAATGTTAAGTTGGACGTCCAAACTCCTTGAGGACACCCCCTCTCCTAGTACTCACAACTCATTATGATCGTTGTAGTTATAAGGTGTATTGAGATTAATACCAATATCTTAAAATCTTGGATTACCCCACGATGAGTGTCATATTTTGTAGAGAAGATAAGGACCAACCCATCAAATACAAATCATGCTTGAATGAGGACGTAAACCAAATCTAAACTCATGGGCTAAAATGGGGGACTTCACCTTCTCTATACACATCTTATGGTTACTTTTTGAACAATATTTGAGTTTGCTACATGATTCACTAATTCTATGTTTGTTGAAGATTTATACTTTATGTTTGTAGTGATGAAGAATGGATTGTTTGTTTGATAACATCATCATGTTTAGAACAATCTTATCAAAATAACAATTGCAAATCAACAGTCTTATAAAAACAACAACACATATCAACAATCTTAGGGTCTTTCACGACCTCAAACAATCTATAAAAAACCAAAAATTTTCCAGTGATCTAAAGGGATCCCAAATGATTTCCAATGATCTCAATCATCAACAATCTTTGATCCATGATCCTTTCAAACTTGAAAATCTTTTAATAATATCCAACAATTTCAAATAATCTCTCTCACTCAATAATCATCATTCAATAATCTTGATTGAACAATCGTTCCAAAAAAGAACCTTGTTTCCCTTAAAAAAGATGTTAATCTTCTTAAGAAAAATCAACAATCTTTCTAAAGCAAAAAAATCAAAATGATTATTGTTAAAAGAGTGCTCTTTTTAAAAAAAAGTCAACATCATTATTAGATAAAAGAAAACACGTTTAATAAAAAGAAATGTTGTTTTAAAAAGAAACACCTTTTTTGAAAAAAACTCTTTTTGAAAATAAAAATGAAAAGTCTTTTGAAAAAATAAAAAAAATCCTTTTCAAAGTCTTTAAAAAATCATTTCAAAATGATAAAAGGAAAAGATCTTTTGTAAAAAAAATTCAAAAAATGAAAAAAGTATTTTGCAAAGAAAAATTTTCAAAACTAAAAAAATGAAAAATATTTTCATAACAAAATCTTTTAAAAAAGGGAAACAAAAAATCTTTCAAAACAAAAGAATAGAACAAATCTTTTCTTAAAAGAAAATCCATTCAAGAATTTTTTTTTCACAAAAGAACAATACTTTAAAGAAATGAAAAATCTTAAAACTTTTCAAGGAATATCAACAATACTTGAACCATATTTTCAAACACAGAAAAGTTAAAAAAAAGCTTTAAAATTCAATAAAAATAAAAAATGTTTTCAAAATAAAACAAAGTTGAACCATCTTTCAAAACTCAACTAAGGCGAACCACCTTTCAAAAAAGTTGGAAAATGTTTTCAAAAATCAAACAAAAGTAGGGAAAGTATTTTCAAACTTGGACAACCTTTACATCTGACTTGATCGATGTTGTAAGGCTTTCCATTCTCATGAGGCATCATTCACATATAAAATCTTTGATATCGAACAAGAAGCTGTCAAAACACTTGGTTAATTCACTAGATGCTCTTCAATATACATGTTTAATTAGACATGATACAAAGAGCCATCCTCTTTGGGAAACTTCTCCACACTACATTCACCTTCTAAGGATAAAATTTCCATACCTTCATCCTTGCGGTAATAGGTTGCCTAATCTTACCTAGAAGCCATGCTCTCTCACGATCAAATCACTTCTAGCTTTGAAACATTTGCTCCAACCTTAAATTACACATGCCCATATTTATTAATCAAGTACATCCTTGAAGGGCCTCTAACTCATGTTGATACATTCAAAATGAAGCTTCATCATTGCGCCATAATGCTACTCAAACTTCAAAAGTTGGATATAACTCCAAAATACTGACTAAAATAATGACTAGTCCCCTGAGCTAACCAACTCAATTTGATGTGAAGGATTTTCTAGCTTGATTGAATTGTCACCTAGTGGAATGCCCATATTTTCCTACCCTACACCAAGATCTCAAACTATGACCTACAACTAAGCTATTACCCTAGATTCATGTTCATATCTATACGGTTCCAGACCATGACCTAAAACTCGACCATTACCATGCATTCACTTTCATATCTATACGGTCATGGATCATGACATAAAACTAGACCATCACCATGCCTTCACACTCATATCTATATGGTCCTCGATCATGACTTAAAATTGGGCCATCACCATGCCTTCATTGTCATATCCTTATAGTTCTAAACTATGACCTAAAACTAGACCACCAACCCCTTCTCCTCATGAGTATTTCTCTCACAAAATATCCCCTGAAGAGAGAGGAATTTCACACACCTATATCTAACCATGGTCTCTGGCCCCATGAGGGTCACCTTATCCTTGGTTATAACATTTTATTATGAGTATTTCTCTCATAAAGTCTCTCCTAAGGAGAGAGAAATCTCATGCACCCATATTTAGTCACAATATCTGGCCCATAAAGGGACTTCTTGTCCCTTACATACCTTTTTCCTTGAGAGTATTTCTCTCATAAAATCTTCCACGATGATAGAGGAATCTCAATAGCCGTATCCAGCCATAATCTTTGGCACGAAGTGGGTTACGTTGTCCCTAGATACCCTTTTCCTCATGAATGTTTGTCTCAAAAAGTCTCTGATGAGGAGAGAGAAACCTCTCACATTGATCTAGTGACAGTCACTAGCCCCAAATGGGTCCCTCTATCCCAGGATATATCCTAACTTACCCTCTACATCCATGATCTGCCTACTTTATCATGATGCTAAAAGACATATCTCTATACAGACTGGGAAAAGTACTTCCATATCACTCATACTAGGGGCATGCTCCTCTCTTCATATCATTCAATCTAACAATCACAGTTAATACAAGAAAAATTCATTCCCGTGAAAAAGGGTGTACCTTCATATTCTGACATGATCTTTGTTTCCTTCTTCATGCCAAGGGTTGGTTACCTTTTTATGTCATAGTTTATAAAACCCTATTCCACATTAGGAGCCATTTCTATTGAACCCTTCCAGGAATGTTGGCGACACAAAAAACACGAATTCCATCTATTGAAGCCTCTTGCCTAAGGCAAGGGGAAGTTTGTTTACAACCACGTTTCTTCCTAATTTTAAATCCTTTTTACACAAGGGGCATATTTTCCATTTGTCTCCTGAGCTTAACAACCAATCATTCTATTGGGAAATCAGGACAACTTATAACACACTAGAAACAAAAAATTAATGCCTGATTCCCAAACCTACAAATCACGTCAACAATGATGTATCTTGGAAAGACGGTAGCAAGAGATATACATGGTCTTAGAGCAAGTCCAGTGACAACTCTTGTTTCAGTGTGCTTCTTTCTTCAAGTTGCACCTAGATGGCTATCGGAGACGGCCTCCTAGTATTGCACCACAAATGACGGTTGATGACTTTCTCCTAGAAGGTGGCAAAGGTAACCTCGCCTCTACACAGTCCATGCGGACCACTAAAAATTTCACATTGCCCTACCTGATGAAACAAGAAGGAGTTGTCCCTTTTAACATCAAGATGTTAGAGTTGATTCACTCTCCCATGTTGTCTCTCCCTTGTTGTCCCTCCCTTTTATGGGTAGGACTTGCTTGGGATCGCTAGTTTCCACAACTATTAGAAGACAATAATTGTTAGAGTTTTTTAATTTTTGTCTGAAAGCATAGACTGCCCCCATTATATATGATGGCCAGGGTTAGGGTTTCCAATTCATCTGGGAGTCCAAGAGATGTAATTTTATAATTTTTTTGGAACCTACAAATGTTAAACCGATTGGTTCACAGTTGAACCAGTCAAGTCACAATGTCAAATGGTCATTTCACAATGTTTCCTATTCAAAAACATATTGGTCAGTATCAATCCTTGAATTGTTTCCTAGTCACAATGTAATGATTAATGCACAACATGATGTCAGTATCAATCCTTGATCCAATCATATTGATCAATGAGTCAGGTGGTTAACAACTTGAAATGGTTGTTACATACCATGAACTAATTAGATCACATAGTGAATTGGTCATTTCATGCCCTAGTTCAGGAATTGTTTAGCCAATGTTGTTTGCAATTGACCTAACACTTGAACCAGTCGGTTCATAGTCCGGTCAATCAATTTACAGTAATTATTTCTTTACTTGAATACCTAAAACTTTAGTAATCAAGTTAAACATCATCCACGAATATACTCCTTATCCAGGTGCATCCTATTTGTGTGACCCTTAAGGCCCCAAGTTGTGTTGGAATGTCCATAACCAATTTATGACATCATAAGAAATTAGCAGTATCTAGAAACACATCATTTCTACCCAAGTAATTGGAAAGTTATAGAACAACTTCAACCTACAATCTTTGATCAATATTACCGTGATTGTATAGTTCCTTTGTCTATGATATCCGGATTGAAGTCAAGAAATGGAGTCACCATCCTCTTAATGTTCAATCCATATTCCTTGAACTAGAGAAGACTATCTGAGATGCATGTGAGTTCACATATAATATTGATTAACATGAGTATGTCTATACATTTATCAGTCTCGCTTATCAAGTCATGGATATCAATCTCCTATAGGAGGGACGAATCCCATCAACATCACTCACACTCAATCCCCATGTGTCACAACGCACCCGAGAATCACCTTTATTGAAACCCTTATTCAAGTTCAAATTCGATGATGTCAAAATACATTAAATGACATGTAATGAGTGTAGTGACTTTAGGTATAAGAATCACAATCAACACTATCAAAATGAGAGATGATTCTAGCTATCATTCCATGGTCTCCATATATCACTCTCAAGGTGGATCTGTCTGATACACTATTCTCTAACATGTCCCTGTGTGCTTGGTTTGATAACACATATCAAGGATAATGATATTTTGTCATCAACCAACACACACTCTAGTCTTGTATACTATTGTTTTCTATTTTTCTTCCACAATAATATTTGACTAGGAACATTACAAGAATGCATGTACTCTTATCATACATATGATCTCATTATTCAGCCCCTCAACCTGAAGACATATGTCATTGAGTAACATCATTCTTTAGACATCTAGTATGTCTATGTTATCATGTCATGATTTAGAAAAACATAATAAAAATAATTCCCTTTTTACTTATCATATCATGATATGATGCCCCATTAAAATCATCATATGGTTGTCTCTATGGGCATACATACCAACAAACTCCCACTTGCACTTAGAGACAATCATTTACGAATCTTATTCCAAGTGATGTACAACATGTCCATCATATTTTTACTATGCAAGCTATTTTATAGTGGGTTAGAAAAGTTTACTTCAAGTCGATATTTTGTAAGTTTTTGCATATCCTCATTGTATGACTACTCACATGAGATGGAATTGTCATAGTATGCAATCTAAGATTCCTTACCTATCCAGTAGCTCCATTGTTGTCATAGTATGTTTGCTATGTCATCAATAGTTGGAACCTCCCACAAGTTCATCTATATGAAATTCTAGATCCATATAGTATCCTCTGATGTTCTCATAACACCAAGATACTTGGCTTCTATTGTAGAATTAGCAACTATCTCTTACTCAAAACATTTCCAGCTTATAGTTCTCATTTAAAGTTAAAACACAAATTTAGATTGTGAAATACTTTGTCATTTTGGAAGATTGCATCGGTGTAACCCTTTATAGTCAACTTTTACTTTTTCAGGAACTAATCCTTCTAGAGCTTCTCAAGTACTTAATGATGTTCTTTATTGTAGTCCAGTGACTTTTATTGGATTCTGACAGATATCCACTTGTCATGTCCAATACATATGAGATAACAAGATGAGTATGTAATATTTCATTCATGATAGATCTAATTGCAAATACACATGGAATCTATCAATGTGTTCATGCTCTTCACTAGCACTGAGACACTAGGCTCCTAAGAGACTAACTCCATGGAACATGGAAAAGTTCTCTCTCATTGAGTCCTGCATGTTGAACCCCTTTAGCATCTTTCTAATGTATGTTCTCTTACTTAGATAAAGAATCTTTCTAGAGCTCTCTACATATGTTAACTCCTATCACATAGGATGTTTCACCTAAACTCTTCATAGAGAAGGTACTTTCCTTGCCATGTTTTAATATTTGTAGTATAAGGATGTTATTCCCCATCATTATGTGGAATATAAATATGCTCCCACTAAATTCTTATAAACATATATATTCATCTTCATTTTGATTAAAATCAAATTTATTAATTGTCTTGTTCAGTAGAAGATTCCAGCTCTGGGATGCTTGCTTCAATCCATAGATTGACCTTTGTAGCTTATATAGAGTTTATTTACAATAATTAGATTTATAAAACCTTTAGGCTACACCACACACATATCCTTTACATTATTATTGTTTAAGGAATGCATTTTATGATCCACTCTACCAAATCTCATAGTCATATTGAGATGCAATGGAAAGCATAATCCTAATGGATTTAGCCACGACAATTGGTGAAAAGATTTCATCATGTTCAACAATTTGAACTTGTTTGAAATTCCTTTTCAACCAGTCTACTCTTATAGGTTTGTACATTATCATCCATGTCAGTATTCTTCTCAAAGACCCAATTCCACCCTATGCTTTTAACCCCTTCAGGTGGATCCACCAAGGTCGTACCTTGTTGGTGTACATGGACTCCATCTTGGATCTCATGGCCTCAAGACATTTCCTAGACTCTAGTCCCTCAATAGATTCTAGGTAGGTTGTTGGCTTATCATCTATGACCAACTCACCACCTTTTTGAGTTATAAGATATCATCATATTTCAAACTCAAGGAGTGTCCTACTAGATCTATGAGTCTTTTCGTTACATCAGGAACTTAAGATTCCATAACCTCTTGTGAATCTCCTTGTTCCTATCGTACCTCTTTAGGTTCAATGTTTTCTTATTGGTCTTGAAATTTTTGAGTTCTACATTTTCATCCACTAATTCCTTTGGTATTAAATTCACTTTAGGAATACAACCATCCTGGAAACAAACAATTTTGTTGTTGGATTGGAATGTAAAATTAGTAATTCAAAAAGATAACATTTATGTGACTTGTGGATAAAACTTTTCAAGAAACTATTTTCTTATATAGATTTAAATCCTAATCCTTATAAAGACATAACGACACCTCCCATTTCATATCTCATATAGTTTCTTTTGAACCATTTTAGATAGTACATTGTTTTAGTGTAAAACATGTACCCTAAAAGGAATTGGAAGATCAACAAAACTTAGTGATTATCACACCATGACTAACAGGGTGTGATACATTTCTTATGATACACTATCATTGTGTTTAAAGTGGAGTTCATCATGATACATTATCATGATCTCCCAGAAGGTCCGCAAACTCTTGGTTACAATATTTACACATCGATCATATTGAGGTGTTTTAATATTTATATTCATTCATGACCTCTTAAACTCTTCAAGTGATTTAGATTTTGCATTTCATTAAATTCAAATTATCATATCTATTAAGATTATCAACAAATATAATGAGGTACTATTAACCACCTCTAGAATTTATTCTAAAACATCTATATACATTAGTATGTATGAGCCCTAATAGAATACTCTCTCTCCCACTACATCTGGTGAATAGTGCTTTTTGTCATATTGCTCAACAAATAAGACCTACATGTCTCTATTGGTTCAATAACCAAAAGAGTCTAGATAACCATCATTATGGATTCTAGAAATGAAACTCTCATTTATGTGCACTAGATGACAATGCTATATGTATTCATTGCTTGAGTCACCAAGTCATTCAGTATATATCTTGTACATATTTGTCTTTAGAACTATCAAGTATAGTTTATGAGACAATGGAGAATTGCCATATAAGATCTTCTTTTTGAAAGAAAAACATCAAATATATTAATAATATTCTTGTCCATAGAAGATACATGACGTTTTTCATTAATGGAAGGTACATAATAGCAATTCACTAATTCTATTATATGCCCATTAAAAAAATGATAGATTGCAACTATAGTGGCTGCAACTCTTGCTCCACACAGTTCTAGATTACTTCTTCTCAGGTCCTAAAGTGGAGATCTCTATCTCTTTCTTCTACCTAAGATCCTCTATATAAAGATGGAAGTTCATTTTCCAGTGTCCAGACTGGTGACAGTGGTGGCACATTCCTTCCTGATTCACTCTTCCCTTAGCTTTTAGTGCAGAAGACTTTGGTTTCTGGCTATCTTTAGAACTCTTCTTAGCTTTTCTTTTGTTCTTGGACTTCCATCTACTAATCATTTTCGTAGATTTGGGTTTGTCCTTCTTCATCTGTGCTCCAGCTGTCCTCAATATGCCAAGTAATTCTGACAACAACTTCTCAAAAGCACTCATGTTGTAGTTCATGACATATTGGTTGTACCATTCTAGCAGTAACAACATAATCACATCAATGGCCAACTCTTGACTCAAGTGAAGTACTAATCTAGCAAGGTTTTCCACATACCCAATCAACTTGAGTGTATGGGGACCTACTGGATCTCCTTCTGCCGAATTGCACTTGAAAAAAGCCTTAGAGACATCATATCTCTCTTATCTTTCCTGATATGGGTACATGTTCTTAGGATGTGTTACCAGCTCAATAACATCCATGTTCTCATGTTGTCTTTATAACTCGTAGTTCATTGAGAACAATATTAGGCATTTGACATCCACAACATCTTCATATTTCTTCCAGTAAGCATCGATGTCATCCTTAGGCGTGTTGGGAGAGGGTTCATCTGGCTCTGGTTTCTCTAGGACTTAGAGCCTGTGAACTAGAGTGAGAACAATTCTCTATTAGAATGTATTCCAAGAGAGCCAATCATACGATGATTGTGATGGAATATCATATAAAATATTTGATTATTAACAAAGGCAAGTTTCCAATTATGTTTGTTTCACTCAATTATGAGAGAGTGATGAAATATAATGGATATCTAAAGAATGACACTACTGAATGACGTATGTATTCAAGTACATGACTTGAACAATGAGGTCATACTGATGTTAAGAGTATGTGCATTCTTATTATGTTCCTGGCCAGATGTTATTATGGAAGGCAGATAGACAATAGTAACACTAAAGACTAGAATATGTGTTGGTTGATTATAGAATCTCATTGTCATGATAAGTGATATCAAACCAAGCACATAGATACTTGTTAGGGAACAATGTATTGGACATGCCCACCTTGATAGTGACACATGCCAACTATACTTGGTGGTCATAGTCATATCTCATAGTGAAGGTGGTGATTGTGTTTCCTAGACCTAAAGTCACTACACACATCACATGTTGTTCAGTGTGCTTCGACATCATCCATCGTGATCCTGAATAAGAGTTGACATAAAGGTGATGATTGGGTTCACCGTGACACATGGGGATAATTGTGAGTGATGTAGATGTGATTTGTCCCTCCTATAGGAGTATGATATCCTGGCAACTTGATAAGTGAGACTGAGAAAAACATGCACATGAACATGTGAATCAATATATGATATTGAGGTCACATATATCTTAAACAGTATTCTCTAGTTCAAGGAACATGGATTGAACATTGAGAAGATGAAGATTACATGCCTCAAGTTGATTACAGATATCAGAGACAAAGGAATTGGACAGTCATTGTAGAACCTAACATAGATCGTAGGTTGAATTTGTTCTCCAACTTTCCTAATTATTTGGTAGAAATGATGTGTGCCTAGGCACCACTCTTTGCTTGGGATGTCATAAATCAATTATGGACATTCACTTCCAACATAACATGGAACCTATGAGGTCATACACATAGGATACACATAGAAGAGGAGTTTAATCATGAATGATAATTAAATTGATTGTGAAAATGTTTAGGTATTCAATTTAAATGCCATTGGTTGAAAATTGATAGGCTGGACAATTAAACCGACTGGTTCAAGTGTTGAACTGATCATTTAAGTGTGTCAGATCAATAAAACCAAGTTTGGCAATTTCGTACATTGAATCAACCGGTTCAAGAAGTGAACCGATCAGCTCAGGTGCAAAAACCAACTGACTCTGGTTGTGAACTGAGAGGTTGGTGGATCAATTCAATTTATTCAAGGATTTGTGTTGAGGTCATGTTGAGAATTGAATCGCATATTAATTACCAATACAATTATGATGTGGAATATTATCGCACTAAAAATTCACTAGAGATAAAATTCCTACAGTTTACCAAAACCAAAGTGCAATAACGCCACACGCAAGAAGACATATCTTATCATAGTACAATTAAGGATCGAATCCCAAGAGACAATATTTTTAATAATTATCTAATCAAAGTAACTTAGCAAGAACTAGTATTTATCACAAAAGTGGTTATTGGTTTGATTACTTAAGTTCAAAGAATGAAAAGGGCTAGATTTAAGTTCTAGTTATCATAGATGGAAACATTAGGGTGGAACTGGATTTCACCACCACTACTCAAATCTATGCAATAATTCAAATCCAAATTGGTATGCATATATAATTGGAATTGCACAAGTTTCCCCTTTCGGTGTTAGAAACTTACATGAGTAGATATTCCAGTAAGCTTGATGCCTCATTACTTACAGATCCTTTATCCACTACTCCAGAGATGTTTTGTCAAAATTTCTCATCAGGGTGTCAACCAAAGCTAATGGGTATTCTTATCTTAAATTTTAAAGTTCTCATAGTAAAAGATTATAATAAATCACGTAATGTGGGTGGTCAGTCTAGAAAACATGCAATCAATAATTATCTATGAATCATATGAGTTCATACAAGAATTGGAATATGAATGAAATTGAAAGAAATGGGTAGTGGGGCTAGTCCCCACACTCCACTAAAAAGACTACTCCCTCGAAAAGGTGAGATTAATATCACAAGAAAAGGAAGAGGATTCCATAACGGTCATGATGGTAAAAAAAGTGGCTCAGTGTGGTGTGCGACAACATGCTTCCTTCCTTCTTTCTCGTTCGGGTATTAACCCCGGTTTATAGCAGAAGCAGGTGGAGGAACAATAGCTTGGGGAAGAGATCAATCGCCTTGGAGAAGGGGATCGATGGCATTAGAGTTGCAGAAGGAAATGATCTGTCAATTTGTGCTTGAGGTTGATAGGTGTTGCCGAGATAGGTTGACATAACTCACTTGGTCGATAGGTATAATCCTTGATCTGATCTTAGCGGAACCCTTTTAGCATTTTCTGTCTCCAAATTTTTGAGATGAGTTGTACAGATGCACTGGGGGCCTACTTATAGGGTCAGGGATATTGACCACTTTCCATCGGTGTCGAACATTGACTATCGATCGATCGATATGCTGACCTTGAGGGTCAAAGGGGATTCCAGTCATGGAGGCCGATAGGATATTAACCTTAATTGTCGATGGGTCTGTTAGGAAGTTGTGAACGTCGACAAGTGTGTCGACAATACTAGATCGATAGGCTGCTGTCTTGTCAGCTATTGGCCGATGAAGATGTCGAGATCTGAAGTGCCGACCTTCTGAATTTCGACCAATGTGTTGATGGGTCGTCGACTTGGATGGTCGACATGGTTGTCAAGCATTGAGTCGATGGTTGATTTATCTAGAAATTGAAGGTTGATTGGCTTGTCGATCGACATGTTGATTTTGGTCTTATACAATTTTTGTGTATCCATCTCCCTTATGAATACAATTTTTGAGCGGGACCCCCTAGGAAAACTTATTGAGTGATAGAATTCAAAACTTGCAAAGGGAGTTAAGAAAAGTATCAAATTCCTATAGATTCACATAAAACCTTAAGTAGATCAAAACAAAGCTATTCCTATTGAAAATTAAGCTATATGAATGCTAAATTAGACTAATAATGCAACTAAAACTTGGATGAATATGCATTCACCAAATTACAATTGGAAAACATGATGAAATGACCATTTTATTGAGTGAAACAATCAACTCATATGCCAACCAATCAGTTCAATAGTGAACTAATCATTTTTCTTATCATAGGATGCCAAAATTCATGAAATTCTAATTCCTTCCACTCTCATACAAACTAAAAACCTTGAACCTAATCCTCCTATAAATAGAGGGGTATTGGGGGCTTCCCAAAAACATAACTCAATTACCTCTGACAATTGTTGTCCTCTCTGGTTGTGGAAACTAATAGAGAGCCTGAGCGATTCCTGCCTGATAAAGGGAGGGATAGAAGGGGAGAACAACTATGGGAGATCAAGTTAGTGACTAGTACACCAACATGAGGGACAACTCCTACATGTCTATTATACTATAATGACACAAGTTCTAGGAAGTCTGTGTGGACTTCCATAGAGGTGAGGAGGTTGGTGTTTACAGCTAGGAGTACAACATCAGTCTACTATCTATTGTGAGACTAAGAGTTGTTGTAGATGTCATATGAGTGCAACTAGAAGGCATTTGTATGACTACTACAATGAGGAATAGTCGATGTACTTGCTTTGAGACCATGTATGAACTCATTCAAAAGTCATTTCCATTACATAGTTGTTTACTCAATCTTGTAGTTCTAGGGAATATGAATAGATAGATTTTTATTTATGCTGCCTACTCTGTGCCCATATCTCCCTACAGTGGTATCAGAGTCACGCCAATTTACTATATTTTGGGATAACTGATATACATAGATTTTCAGTTTTCATACTTTATTTATTGCATACAATGTGAATTCTTACACTTCTTAATGTGTATATTCGATCCAATACTATATATAATCCTAAACTAATATATATATATATATATATATATATATATATATATATGTGTGTGTGTGTGTGTGTGTGTGTGTCTATTTATGTTATGATATATATATGAAATTTACACACGTCACCCTAAAAACAAGTTTTTATGGTGGATGTGTAGCATGGTTATGGACAATAACCCAAATATCATGTATGATTGGATGGTTCCGTTTATTCCTATTTTATCTATGTTTGCATACTGATCCTCTACCTTCTTCTTCCCTATGTAAAAGTATTATTATTTCCTACCTTTGCTCCCCTCAAATGTAACTCGAGGCTTCTCTTTACCAAGTAATAAGTTTCTTTTCTTTCTTCGACAAAGATGATGATCATCATCATAGGAACCGACTAACGGACCCAACCAACTGTCTGGTGGTGTCCAGGTATCAGTTGGGAAGGAGGCCAACTAATCATTTCAGATGACCAATCAACCATCCAAGAGGCGATCCTACAAGTTGAATGGTTCAACCAATCAACCTTGATTGCCAAGAACAAATCTACACCAACAATAGGTTCATGCATGTGATGTAGATCTAGGTGGTAGTGTTCCTTGTGGCTTAAAGGAATTATAGTAGTATGGCCATAACCATCGCCAATGTTTTATATTGCATGTTTAAATTGTTGGATATATCATGTATATGATACCCACTGTATATATGTGGTGATTAGATAAAGTATATGTATTTATAAATACAAACTCCCTCAATTAAATATTAAGTTTGAGATGTTTTCCATAAGCAACACACATGAAAAGATGAATCGACTATGTGTGGGAACCCCAAGGGTTGTGCGTTGTCTATCTCATGGGAGTGATGGTAGTAATGTGGGCCTACCAAGTAGGGTGCATTATTATCATGTTGGATTTTGGGTTAGGATTAATTGTGTGCCCTTAATGAGATTAAGCAACAAAGTCATGCAGATGACTATGGCAAGGAGTTGCACATATCATCTATCCAAGAATTGCATAAGATGCAATTGACAAATATTGTCTACTTTAATAATTGATTGTGGACACTAGCGTTGGTTGGGTAATAGTTGAATTGTATTGGATCTTAGATCACTAGAAGGTTGTACATAGCAATCTTCAAAATTGATATGTGAGCATTATCAATTTGAATAAAATATTGGGGATGATAATTAATCAAAGGCCTAATTGAATATTGCCAAATTTTACAAATCAAATCAAATCAAAAATGAGTTTTTGACAAAAAAGTTGCACATGCTTCTGTAGAATCAAATGGAAACACACAACAACACCTTTTCTCTATAATAAGTACTTGAGAAGGACAAGTTAAATGGGAACAACTTCAACAACTAGTTTGGGATGTTGAGAACTGTTCTCACATAGGAGCACAAGCTCTATATCCTAGGGACACCAAAGCCATGTGAACCTCTTCCCAATGCACCTAAGGCTGACATGGATGCCTATAAGAAGCATACTAAAGATGGCATTCATGTCAAGTGTCTGACGTTGTGCTCCATGAACTATGAGTTGCAAACACAGAACAAGAAAATGGATGTAATTAAGATTGTCACACATCTCAAGAACATGTTCCAAGATCATATAATATAGGAGAGACATGATGTCTCCAAGGTGTTGTTCAAATGTAGCCTGTCATAAGGAGATCCAGTAGGTCCTCATGTGCTCAAGCTCATTGGGTATGTAGAGAACTTGTAAAGACTGAGATTCCCCTTCGGTCAAGAGTTGGCCACTGATATGATTCTATAGTCTCTGCTAGAATCCTACAGTTAGTTTGTCATAAACTACAACATGAACGACTTTGACAAATTGTTGACAGAGTTACTAGGCATGTTGAGAATAGTTGAGGCATATATGAAGAAAGATAATCCCAAGTCTGTGATGATGATCATCAAGACAAAGGAAAAGTCTAAAGGCAAAGGCAAAGGCAAAGGAAAAGTGAAGAAGAGTTCTAAAGTTGGCTAGAGGCCAAAGTATTCATATCTCAAAGAAAAAGAAGCAGTAAAGAAGGGAGGAAAATTTCACCACTATCACCAAGCTGGAAATCGGAAAAGGAATTGCCCTTTCTTCCTGGAGGAACTAAAGAAGATGAAGGAAGAGGTAGAGGCCTCTACTTCAGGTATAAATGTTATAAGATAAATTTGATTACTAATTCATCTTTGTATGTGATATTGGATGTAGATCTAACATACATTGATGTGCACAATCTGATAAGAAGTAAAGCCTTTATGAAAGGACAAGGATGGAATGTGATGAGTAAAAGTTTCTACAACTTCAGTATGCATTTAAAATTTATCTTAGCTCATGGGGCATGCAATAGAGTTAGTTGAACTACTATTTCATTATGCTTACAAATAGAACATTTTACTTTATGCATCTTGTATGGACAAAGATCATTATAAATAAGGAATTGTTAATGCTTCTATTTCAAAGATATGATCTTGTATAGATATGCCTCTAAATGTCTTATGATATCTATGAAATTGGATCAAAAGATGAATGTTCATAATGTATTAATAACTCAAACAATCAACAATCGATAGCATAGTCATCTAAAGCGCACATATGAGAAATGCATTCCTAGAATTCATATTGATGTTTATCTGGACTCTTTTGGTTATTGAATCAATATGAGACATGCAAGTCCAATGAGAAATATGACATGCCATCACTCACTAGGTGTAGTGGGAGAATAAACATTCTATTAGGACATATACATAATGATGTACAAAGACCTTTGGAATGAAGGTTGTAGATAGTTTATTATTCTTCATTCATTTTACTATTAATATTATGATATGTACTCAGTAAAATACAAATATCTTGAAGTGGTGAAGGAGATTGAATGTATGAAGCACACAACTTCCTCAAATGTATTAAGATACTTTGATATGATCAAAGGTTGAAATATTTTACAAGAAAAATTTGAGATCCTTCTGGAGTGAATGTGATAGTGTATCACAGTAAAGTCCACCTAAACATGATGAAGTGCCAGAAAGAAGGAATCACACCATGATGCATCATGATATAATTATCATTTAATTTAATCTTCTAATTTCATTTAAAGGAATATTCTAAGCACTAAAACAATGCATCTCCACAAATGGTTTTAATGGAAAACATATGAGATATGTTATGGGAATGTATCAATATGTCCTAAAGATTGAAACTTGTATAAGAAGATAGTTTCACAAAGGATTCTATCACATAAATGTTATTTTGTTGAACACTACTTATATCATCCAATGACAAAAGTGATTGTAGTTGGATGACTGAATTCAATTGGAATCCGTGAAAGTAAAGTAGAACTTGAAAAGTTTGAATTCAAAATAGAACATTTGAACTATAGGAGGTATAGTTAGAGCAAAAAGAGTCACAAGTGGTTTTAGAATCTCAAGTTGTTTTATGTAACACATAAAAAACTCATAGTTCTGGTAGAACACGTCTGAGATTAAAAGATTGTGAATCCTATAAATCAGATAAGTTATGAGTTGGTCATAAGATGTTGGGCTAACATTCAACTAAGAACTATTGAGGGACCAAAGTCTAACTAATGTCTTGAGGCCATTATATCCAGAATGGAATCCATCAACACCAATAATTTTTGACCTTTGTGATGCCACCTAGAGGGGTAAAACCCAAAGGGTGCAATTGGGTTTTCACAATGAAGACCAACTGGATGACACAAAGGCTAGATTGGTTGAAAGGTTTTCATAATCAGTTCAAAGTGTTGAAAATGTTGAAATTCCATTACCAATGAATGTGTTTGTTATTTCTTCTTTTTGAGACTATGTAATTTGTCATATGAAGTTAAAATTTGCATTCCTTAATAGGAATAAATAATAAGATGTGTATGTGACACAACCTAAATATTTTA
This sequence comes from Alisma plantago-aquatica, assembly GCA_963693085.1. NCBI lineage: Eukaryota > Viridiplantae > Streptophyta > Magnoliopsida > Alismatales > Alismataceae > Alisma > Alisma plantago-aquatica. Next base: position 994,968,558 of record OY856410.1, on the reverse strand, counting down.
TGACTCCATTAATGGAGGTAAAGTCTATAAGATACAATGGTCAATCTAGAGATTGAAACAAGCATCTTAGAACTAAAATATTTTAATTTGACAAGATAGTCAAAGAGTTTGACTTAAATTAAGAAAAAGGATGAAATATATGATTACAAAAGATTTAGTTGGAGCATATGAATATTCCACATATTGATAAGGAATGACATATCCTTCAACATGAACAATTAGGTGAAACATCCTATGTGATAGGGATTGTGATCTATAGAGATAGCTATAAAAAATTTCTAAAGCTAAATAGAAGCAAATATATTGGTAAGATATTGAAAGGGTTCTTCATGAAGGACTCAGTAAAAGATAATCTATTCATATAGATGGGATCAATCTCTTAGGAACCTGATATTCCAATTCTCATGAAGAATGGAATAGATGTGATATGCATTCACATTTGTATCTATATACAATATAATGTACCCATCCCATCATCGTGTCTGTGTTGGAAATGAAAAGAAGATATTAGTCATAACCACTAAAGGTTATTGGAATTACATAAACAATATCCATTAGTACTTGAGAAGCACTAAAGGATTTGTTGACATAATATAGTAACAAGGAAGAGTTGGATGTAAAGGGTTACGTTGATGCAAGCTTTCAAAATGATAGAAAATTATTACAATATAAAAGTGTGTGTTTAATCTTAGAGAAGGGTTATTAGTTGGAAGGAGTTCTGAACTAACAAACCATTTGTAAGGACCCTTACCCACATTTTGGGTTAACCCTATGTGTTTGCTTAAGAATGTTGCTTAGAACCTTGCTCAAATCATCAGAGATGTAATTAGGGATTGTAGAAAGTTTAAGTTTCTTGTTTGAGCTTGTTTGGATGATACTTGTGTTTTGTTATGGGGTTTTGGTGCAATTTGCAATTTACCCAGAGTAGGGGTAGATGTCCAAGATTGCCACCTCTAGAGTGTTCCTTCTCTCTCTCGGCATCATCTAGAGGAAAGAGAGAGATGGGCACCTTCTTTGGATCTTGGTAGTATGGTGACATCCTTGGTGATGTTTTAAACACATGAGTGAGGTGTGTCTTGCACCTAGATGTGTTATCTGGGGTTAGAGAGCCTTAGGGAGGTTGTGTATCAGTTTGTGAGTGTGTAGGGTTGTGCCCTATTGATTTGTGAGTTTGTAGGGTTGTGCCCTATCAGTTTGTGAGTGTGTAGGGTTGTTCCCTATCAGTTTGTGAGTGTGTAGGGTTGTTCCTATCCGTTTGTGGGTGTGTGGAGTTATGGTATTAGGAATGAATTTGGTAGGAGACCAAGAGGGCAAGAACTAACCTAGACCTTATCACCATGTCTTGCATGATGTTTCGTGTGGCTCCTTTTTCGTGGACAAGTGTCATCTAAGCTCCAAAGGTGATGACACCTCTACCATGACCCCTCTCTCATCCTCTTAGTATATAATATTCTTTCTCTGTATGTAAGAGGAACCTTATGGCCATCCTTGCTTTCTTTCCTTCATGGTGAACGACCTTGAGAGCTTAAGGAGCTACGGAGGTTCTCTAGAAGCTTGGTGGATGAGTTCCAAGTTGTGGTCTTCTTTAATCATCTTCCATCTTCTACCTTATACCTTGGTAAACTATGTTCCCTAGTTTTCTTTTTCTTCTTCTAGGACATGGATCATGGATACCTTCTTTCTATATTGAACCATCTTAACCTTGGTCTCAACTTCTTCCTTGGAGGTGTTGTGGTGACCAAGTTGGTGGATCATATTCTACCTTGAGCTTGTGAGCTTGAGGCTTCACCTTGGAGCTTGGATCTTGGTGGTGATCTTTGAGACGAGTGATATAACTCTTAACCTCCTTTGTTATTTTCACTCTTTTCATGTGTTTATGTTATTTTTCATCTCTAGCTCATTTATCTCATGTATGCTAGTAATTTTTGGTGGTTTGAGAACTATTTTGAGGGAGGAATTTCATTTCAGTTGCAACCCATGTTTTGCACCTTCTTGCCATGTTAGTAGATGAAAAAGTGGCCAATCTTTCTAAGGTTGAAGATGACCAAGTTGACACACATGCTCTAAGTGGTAAGCGGTCATCATGAATTATAGTGCACAAATCAATCACCTTGTGGCAAGTCTTCATGACTTGGAGATGCTTAGGCTGGCATGTGTTTAGGGTGTTAACCCCTCATGGCTTAGGGGTTGCTAAACCGATATGGTTGCTAAATTCTTAGGTCTTGATGGATTTATCTTGTCATGCCCTAGAAGTTCCTAAACCGATATGAATTGGTAAATTGATATGCATGGAGGGTGTTAGCCCGTCATGACCAAGATGGTGTCATGTGAGCTAGTTTGATTTGCGTGCTAATTCATGATGCCATTGGTGGATCAAGATGCTGACACACCATCAAGTAGGGTTGCCTGATATACCTTGAAGTGGTGAACTATGATGCCTTGTTGAAACCCTAACCCTAATAGCCCGACACACTTAGTTTTAACTGTCACACCTTTAGGTGGTGTTTCCCGCCACACTTTCAATAAGTGTTAAATCGATACACACCATGAGTGTAGTTAACCCGTCACACCCTATGTGTGGTTAACCTGACGTGCTTGGACAAGATGGTTTAAACCAATACACCATGTCAGTCTAACTGATACCTTTTGTTGGTGGTTATGTTTCATCATGTTTATGATAAGGTTACATGATATGATGTGATACCCTATGGGGTGTTTGTATGAACAATGTAGGAGTGTTGTTTTCTATAACCTATAATTTCATAACATACCTTATAATGATAATGGAAGTGATGATCTGAGATTGGTTGTTGATCCAACTTTGTGAACCCTAATCAGTTAAAGAGAACCCAAATCCTAATGATGTAATGTGAATGACATTAAGTTTTATGAATGATAGTAATGATGATATATTATCCTTATTGTTACAAGTCTCTAACCATGAAGGTAACGCCAGTTGATAAACATAGACATGTATGAGCTATGGTGGTTGTGATATGACTGAATGTGCCTTATGAGACATGTGAGATGTTTGTATCATTGAAAGAGGAAGTAAATGGGTCTTATGACCTAATGATGGCTTATTGCCTTATATGAGTTGATAATTTCCTTAATAATGATATGAGGGGTTGATACCCAAAAAGTATGTGGTCCTTGTGATGAGAATTATGGTGAATGACAAGCATCAAGTGACAATGTGATGAGATCACACCTTATATGCTCAATTATGTTATGGTGATGTGTTATTCCCTTATATGTGTAGAATTAGTTTAAAGTTTATATGTTGTAAATAGATTGATGCTAAAAGACACTTAAATGAATTAACTAATCAAGTCGAACCTAATCATGCAGTTTACCATGTTCCATAGATCCATTCAAAGTCAGCATTTTCTGAATGGTGAAATGAGTTTAACTCAGAGCACATGTTTTTGATTATGTGGGGGTGAGGATGAATATCCCCTTACATCCAAGATATGTGACACATGATTAGATGTGGACCATACCCTAGAAGAGTGCGATTTTGGACTGTAGCTCAGTGATATGTGATACAGGATTGGTTGCGGGCCATACACTGGAAGAGTGCGACTGGGGGCCAAATCTCAATTTCACTAGCGTCGTGACATGTACCAAGACAGGCTAGGTTTGCACATATGGACTATATGTTGTTGGAAGTAGTCTGACTAATGATGTCACTACTTGTTTCACTCATGTACTAACCATGAGGTGGTGAGGTCGTGGATTCTGTCTCTTCCACTAGACCTAGTATGGCACCAATTTTGACTTAGCAGTTTAAGTTGTGTAGGATGTGATGAAGTGGACTTTTAGAATCCTTGAATATCCATATGACTTAATTGAAAGCATAAGGTTGAGATAGATTGAGGTTTCCAAACTCATCACAACGTAGGTTTATTGATTGAGGTTATATAATGACTTGGATCCATAAGTTTATGCCTATTTGAGGAATTCAATTGATTAGTCTAACCATTTAGTTTTGGCACCAAATTTGAGTAAAACATAGCTTGAGTGGTAGGAAAGTTGTGGCTAAAATTTGGTGGCAATTGGATGTTCCTAGAGAGAGTTATAAATGTTTGAAAATGATTAAATGTTGTGTATAGTTGATGATCCATAGACCTAAGTTGGTGGCTTGATGTTGTGACATGCAGCCTTTGACCTTGGCAGTTGGCTGGGCGTGACCAAGACCTGAGCCACTGATTGGCTTCGTGGATATCTTTCGACCCTTAGTTTAACTGATCGGCCAGTTTGAAGACTTCCCCCAGCTCCGGACTAAGAGGAGACATGGGACAGTGTCGTGGGCGAGCACCCACACCCCCTCATGCTTGTTGATCGTGGGACGAGAGGGAGAAGTAGATGAGCAGTTGGCCTCGAATCCTTGAGGGCATTCGTTCAAACTAGAGTTTGTGTTTCATGGGTAAGATGCGAGAGAGAACAGACTCCCTACTTTCCGCCCTTCTCCATTGCCGCGTACAGGCGATCCTTGGATGGAAGCCAATAGTTCATCGCCTTTCAAGCCACATCAAGCGTAGGTGGACCGTGAGGAGAACTGAACTTCCGATCTGAAGGTGATGATCTGGAGCCGGAGGTGGTAGTTTTCATCGTCGTTCCTTCAACCATGGCAGATCGCTCAGCGACTGTTTTCGGTACAGCAAAGAGACGAGCTCGGAGCTAGGGGTGGTGCTTCGTGCTGTTTTATCACCACTTATGTGTCCTCCTCGGTCTCTTACAGTCGCCCGGAGCTACTCAAATCGAGAAAGGGGTTCTGAGGCAAGAATCCCCTTTGGCTCGCCGTGCCAGCAGTTGGGCAGCGGCGCCCTTGCGGAGGACGGCACCCACGACCGCATACGAGGAGGGTAATGGCTGTGGAGATTCGAAGGCCTGCGTCAAAGGTGAGGGTGGAATTTGGAGCCGATGAGGACCATTACAACTCCGTTGTTTGCTCGCTGGAGGAGAGCTCATGCGGTGGAGCTCTATTTCATAGAGGAAACAGAGTCCTCGCGTGCGAGATCGCGAGAAAGGGGGAGAAGCCCGACCGGGCAAACGGACCCTCAAGTCCACAGATCCTGCCCCAGACCCGGACTGAGTCCCAGCTAAGAGAGGAAAGGAGTTGCACCCCCACTTTGCCACGTGTCGACGCTGGGTTGGCCGAAAAAGGTAAAAACCCAATAATCTCATAGATTTTTGATAATTCAGAATAAATAGCTCGTTCATCAGAAAATTACAAACAAGGTACCAAAATTTTCAGAAAATTGCATAGAACAAGATGGATCTATAATATTAGGCTTTTGATGCATTAATCTTAGTGATATCATGTAAGACACGTAATTCTTATTTCATGGATAATAAATATCAAATGATGATACAAAATAATGGAAAAATATCAGTAACTCCATAATAATGTTTATAATGCACCTGATGATAGTGATGATCAGGTTGATACATGAAATCATGTAATTTTCTTAATATGACTAATTAGGGCTAATAACACTAAAGATGATGCAATAAATGCACACATGCTCAATAAATGATGAAATTCACAGAGTAAGCTCATATCAGTATATGGAACCTCAGTTTTATTTATGAGATCATGATGATTCACGAAATTTGTGTTATATGAAGATGAATCTTAATAAATATTATAAAACCCTAATCTAGGTTAATGATGTAACCTAGGGTTAATATGTGCACAAAAAGGATATGGAACCTAATGTTCAGATAATGAACCATAATCTGGAAAATGACATAAGTATGATAAATATAAGACAAGAATTCAAGTAATGATGGGAATATCCTGATGAGATAAGATAAACCCTAATGAACACGAATAGGGTTAAGATGAGATGTAAGATGATGAGAACCTGATTATAGTATATGATCTTGTCTTAATCAGGGTTGACCAAGGTTAGAGTTGACATCAGGAATGCATTAGATTTGTCTTGATCATGGTACGCCATTACCTCTTACTTGGCTTATTATACAATATGCTTGTGTCATATGTGTAGTAAAATACTTGGCATATGATATTGAATGAAATGAATGTTCTTGTATGATATGTTTCTTGATTTTCCATATTTATGGCTATGAACACATGAAATATAAGATATTCGATCCATTATATGATATCACTAAATCTCTTTGGTAGAATAGTGCATTTATGAAGTACTAAATCTCTTTGGTAGAATTGTACATGTGAGCACTAAATCTCTTTGGTAGAATAGTGCATGTGGTTGATCAACTTTACATATAATGGAAAGTCATGCTAAAATATGTGTTCTCTGTTGTTAATGAATATCTTTGTGCAAGTATACACTTTTCTTATATTCTTCTGTTACTTCCAAGTATTAGTTTTATCTTATTGCCAAGATATGATGAGAGGTATATAAAAGACACGTAGGCGTACTCAGTACAATATTCTTGAATATTGTGCTGATGTGTACCACATGAAATCTTTTTCTTAGGTTGTGGTTATGCTCTTAAAAATCCAGGATAGTTGAGAGTTGTGTGGCGAGCTGATGTACTGGTGGACCTATTGTCTTAAGATCCTATAGTTTAATGGTAGTACATGTATATGTATAAGTTTTCTGTTCAATATGTAATATCAAATGTTGTATCAATTCATGTTGTAATTATATGTTGAATGGTGAACATGTGTGTATGGTTTTATTATTGTTCATGTGCATGTGTTACTGATTGTTTCCTTTTGACTTCCTCTGATTTTCTTCTTCTTAGCCTAGTTTGTGGTGTTTAAATTGGGATTCTCACTAAGGTGAGGGTTTCAATTTGGACGTCACAAATTAGATTAAGTTTTAGAAAATCCAGGGACGTCACAGGTGGTATCAGAGCATGAACAATAGCAAAGCCTGACATTTGCTCATTATGAAACTCAATACAAAAGAACCTTGAACTTAATAATCTTTATGGTTAGATTAGTCGTCTTTTAGAGACTAGATCTGACCTAGCCTCTAGGTTAGCACCTAGATGTCTGAGAACTGGGCCTAGACTAGTGCTTGTTGTATAGAACGTCCTTAGATGTCGTTCTTTCCTTATAGTACAGCAGTATGGGACGTTGTACTATTTGGAATTGATGTGCATCAAGGGAAGAGAAACCCTAGACATATTGCGCACATTGTCTAGAGTAGCTACACTAGTCTACACCATGTTCTCACCCCTTTCCTTAGTTTCCATGACACTGGCCTCTCTACTATGTGTGGGACACTCATTTTCAAGATTTGGTTTTTGATTCCAATCAGATCGAACCTCGATAGTTTTCTCTGACATTTGTTTTATCGGAGAAAAACTATATAATATTTTATTATGTATATGTATTACAAAAATCTGTCCCCACACATGTACGAGTAGGAGGTGGTCATGCAACCTAAATGAAAGTGAATGACATCGGTCTAGAAGAGAGAGTAGTTCTAGATTAGATGTCTAGAGCCTTTTTTATATATATATGTGATAGATGGTATATATGATATAAGTTATGATGATATAATGCAAGTCTTACATAGGTGTTATAAGATGGTTATGATGATCTATGTTTGACTTTTGGAATGAGTTCAGATTTGAGGTTTTGAGATGAGTTTTCATGATGAAAGTATGTGTGCTTTTCTAAGTTAAGGTATGCTAAGTTAAGACAAAGTTGTGAGTCAGCATGAGCCTCAAGATCTTTTACAAAGGAGGACCTCTAGTGTTAGTACCAGTTTCAGGGTTAGCTCAAGAGAGAGTGAGACCCACTGGGAAAAGGTCAGAGAACCTAAACTCCATGATATGAGAAATATGAGAATTATGAGATATGTGATATGATATGTCCTAAACTAGATGACTCCTGAGTGATTGAGTTGAGTTGCTTTATGCATGATTCCTATAGTTTTATGGAACCCTAGATTTCCTTGGGAGGACCAAACCCTAGAGATAGAGAGAGGCTGGTTATGTGTGCATATGTGAACATGAAGATGAGTGCCTATCATCTGGGTGAGGGAGAGAGCCCAAGACCCTGGAGGAGGTAGCTATGTTAGTTTATGTGAAGCCTCATGCTCGGGTTGGTGGTTTCCAACATAGGAATCTAGTGGTGTGTATAAGAGTGCTTTGGGTAAGCATGTTTCACGGGTAGAAGACCTATGAAGCGAATGCCATATCATGTTTTGGGTTGTGCTTATATGGCTAGAGCTTGTAAGGCTATCTCTAATGCCAATGAGGTAATCCGAGAACCCTAGACTAAGAGAGGTACAATAAAGTATATGCGTATGGGATACTCATAGAGTTGAGATAGCTCAGAGAGATTGAGCATGACACCACCCTCAGGATAAGGGTTGGGAGAACCTCAGTTGGACTAGATAAAGTTTTGATACATGTTTGTCAAGCCACTTGTATAAGTTTGTTAACACAACCATGATATAATATATATGTAAGGATGTGATCTCATCTCGAGATGTGATATATAGACATGATAAAATGGAAACGTAGAGATGGTTTAATAGATGAAAATGCATAAATGGTTAACCATCTACATGAATAATGATGATAATGTGATACTGTCGGTTAATCTTGTGAGAAAATCACTAATAGTTGTTGCAAATTATTATGAGCGATGAAATAAAATCAAATGAAGGAAACATTTTACATGAGGTGTTAATCTTAGTGCTTAATAAAGATGAAAAATATAGTTTGACAGTTGGCACAACATAATGTTTATGTCACCTTGATGAGATCTAGATGGATAACACATGTTAATTTTAATTAACTCCCTTCTAAAAGGCATGTGGTAATGTTGAACATGTTCTAACAATTAGCTCAATAAAATGTTGATGACACCTTGATATAATGGGCTAGTCTTAGTTAACTCCTTTAGAACATGGTAATATGATGTGGGAACCCTAATGCATGGGCGAAGATAAGGACGCAACCCTAATATATGAGATATTTAATGACATAAACTAAGCTTCTAAAACTTCAGTTCAACCCTGAATGGAGTATTTGTGCACCCAAGATGGTTGTAAACCCCCTAATAGTGCTTCGGATATATGGTTCTAGGTAACCTTTGCAGATATGTTACACCTAGAATAGTTCATACATGTGGATGAAGGCAAGATAAGGTTTTTCCTAGAAGTATGAGTATGGTTTACTTTTGAGGACGAAAGTTCTTTTAAGATGTATATGATGTGACAAAGTGGTTTTTCTGGCTTAATTTCGAGGACGAAATATCTTTTAAGTTGTGTAGGATGTGATGGAGTGGACTTTTAGAATCCTTGAATATCCATATGACTTAATTGAAAGCATAAGGTTGAGATAGATTGAGGGTTCCAAACTCGTGACAAAGTAGGTTTATTGCTTGAGGTTATATAATGACTTGGATCCATAAGTTTATGCCTATTTGAGGAATTCAATTGATTGGTCTAACAGTTGAGTTTTGGCACCAAATTTGAGTAAAACATAGCTTGAGTGGTTGGGAAGTCGTGGCTAAAATTTGGTGGAAATTGGATGTTCCTAGAGAGAGTTATAAATGTTTGAAAATGATTAAATGTTGTGTATAGTTGATGATCCATAGACCTAAGTTGGTGGCTTGATGTTGTGACATGCAACCTTTGACCTTGGCAGTTGGTTGGGCGTGACCAAGACCTAAGCCACGGATTGGCTTCGTGGCTATCTTTCGACCCTTGGTTCACTGATAAGATGATTTGAAGACTTCCCCCAGCTCCGGACCAAGAGGAGACATGGGACAGCGTTGTGGGCGAGCACCCACACCCCCTCATGCTTGTTGATCGTGGGATGAGAGGGAGAAGTAGATGAGCAGTTGACCTCGACTCCTTGAGGGCATTCATTCAAACTAGAGTTTGTGTTTGATGGGTAAGATGCGAGAGAGAACAGACTCCCTACTTTCCGCCCTTCTCCATTGCTGCGTACAGGAGATCCTTGGATGGAAGCCAATAGCTCATCGCCTTTCAAGCCACAACGAGCGTAGGTGGACCGTGAGGAGAATCTGAACTTCCGATCTAGAGGTGGTAGGTTTCCTCGTCGTTCCTTCAACCATGGAAGATCACTCGGTGACTATTTTGGGTACAACAGAGAGACGAGCTCGGAGCTAGGGGTGGTGCTTCGTGCTGTTTTATCACCACTTGTGTGTCCTCTTCGATCTCTTATAGTCGCCCGGAGCTACTCAAATCGAGAAAGGGGTTCTGAGGCAAGAAACCCCTTTGCCCTGCCATGCCAGCAGTTGGGTGGCGGCGCCCTTGCGGAGGACGGCACCCACGACCGCATACGAGGAGGGTAATGGCTGTGGAGATTCAAAGGCCTACGTCAAAGGTGAGGGTTGCATTTGGAGCCGATGAGGACCATTCCAACTCCGTTGTTTGCTTGTCGGAGGAGAGCTCATGCGGTGGAGCTCTGTTTCACAGAGGAAACAGAGTCCTCGCGTGCGAGATCGCAAGAAAGGGGGAGAAGCCGGACCGGGCAAACAGACCCTCAAGTCCACGGATCTTGCCCCAGACCCGGACCGGGTCCCAGCTAAGAGAGGAAAGGAGTCGCGCCCCCACTTTGCCACGTGTCGACGCTGGGTTGGCCAAAAAAGGTAAAAACCCAATAATCTCACAGATTTTCGATAATTCAGAATAAATAGCTCGTTCATCAGAAAATTACAAACAAGGTACCAAAATTCTCAGAAAATTGCATAGAACAAGATGGAACTATAATATTAGGCTTTTGATGCATTAATCTTAGTGATATCATGTAAGACATGTAATGCTCATTTCATGGATAATAAATATCAAATGATGATAAAAAATTATGGAAAAATATCAGTAACTCCATAATAATGTTTATAATGCACCTGATGATAGTGATGATCAGGTTGATACACGAAATCATGTAATTTTCTTAATATGAATAATTAGGGCTAATAACACTAAAGATGATGCAATAAATGCACACATGCTCAATAAATGATGAAATTCACAGAGTAAGCTCATATCAATATATGGAACCTCAGTTTTATTTTTGAGATCATGATGATTCACGAAATCCATGTTATATGAAGATGAATCTTAATACATGTTATAAAACCCTAATCTAGGTTAATGATGTAACCTAGGGTTAATATGTGCACAAAAAGGATATGGAACCTAATGTTCAGATAATGAACCATAATCCGGAAAATGACATCAGTATGATAAATATAAGACAAGAATGCAAGTAATGATGGGAATATCCTCATGAGATAAGATAAACCCTAATGAACATGAATAGGATTAAGATGAGATGTAAAATGATGAGAACCTAATTATATTATATGATCTTGTCTTAATCAAGGTTGACCAAGGTTAGAGTTGACATCAGGAATGCATTAGATTTGTCTTGATCAAGGTATGCCATTACCTCTTACTTGGCTTATTATACAATATGCTTGTGTTATATGTGTAGTAAAATACTTGGCATATGATATTGAATGAAATGAATGTTCTTGTATGATATGTTTCTTGATTTTCCATATTTATGGCTATGAACACATGAAATATAAGATATCTGATCCATTATATGATATCACTAAATATCTTTGGTAGAATAGTGCATTTATGAAGTACTAAATCTCTTTGGTAGAATTGTACATGTGAGCACTCAATCTCTTTGGTAGAATAGTGCATGTGGTTGATCAACTTTACATATAATGGAAGGTCATGCTAAAATATGTGTTCTATGTTGTTAATGAATATCTTTGTGCAAGTATACACTTTTCTTATATTCTTATGTTACTGCCAAGTATTAGTTTTATCTTATTGCCAAGATATGAGGAGAGGTATATAAAACACATGTAGGCATACTCAGTACAATATTCTTGAATATTGTGCTGACGTGTACTGCATGAAATCTTTTTCTTAGGTTGTGGTTATGCTCTTGAAGATCCAGGATAGTTGAGAGTTGTGTGACGAGCTGATGTACAGGTGGACCTGTTGTCTTAAGATCCTGTAGTTTAATGGTAGTACATGTATATGTATAAGTTTTCTGTTCAATATGTAATATCAAATGTTGTAACAATTCATTTTGTAATTATATGTTGAATGGTGAACATGTGTGTATGTTTTTATTATTGTTCATGTGCATGTGCTACTGATTGTTTCCTTCTGACTTCCTCTGATTTTCTTCTTCTTAGCCTAGTGTGTGGTGTTTAAATTGGGATTCTCACTGAGGTGAGGGTTTCAATTTGGACGTCACACATCAGATTAATTTTTAGAAAATACGGGGACGTCACAGCAGTGGTCGGTTGGATTTGGGTGGTACGACTCAAATCCTTGGGGCAAGTAAAATAAATAAACAACCATGTAGTATGTTTGTATATGATCAAATAGGGAAATGTTGGTTGAGGCCTTGCTTGCTTTTGTACAATAATGTTGGTAGAATTTACATGTTCTTCATATTCCTTTTATAATCATAAGATGTTTCACAATTCAATAGTAATTGCTTATTCTATAATAATGATTACTTGCCTGTCATGATTATAATCATATTGCTTGCTTTAATCATCTTACCTGTGATAATAATAGATTTGGTGGAGAGTTATGTCTCCTGCTCAGATTTGGAATCTCACCATGTGGGTTTTCCACATCCGTTTTAGGTGGACGTGCATGAGGAGGTAGAGATCGTGCATTAGAGGTTGAGGAGCAGAAGGAAAGGCAGTAGCTGACAAGGTCGGAAGTGTTGTTGGATGTGTATTGTTGTTAGAGTCCTAGAGTCATCCCTGTACACTTGGGTCCTTGGGGATGTTTTGTAGACGTGCTTTCAATGTGTTGTTGGCTGAGTGCCCTTTTATGAATAATTGTGATGGATATATGTATATATGTGCTAGAATAGGTCTCCTTATGTGATGGAATAGGTCTCTATATAATAGGTTGGTGGCACACACTGTAAGTGCTGTGAGGCATGAAAGAACTCATATGTAAATGTTTTTGCTGTCTAGAAATTTTATGGAAATGGTTTTCATTTTTAGTTTTTTTTCAATAATCTACTTGTTAATCTTTCTTCCACAGTTTTGTTTTGAGTAATCTCACTTTTATGGAGTGAGGCATCACAGTAAGGTTGGTATCAGAGCTTTAGGTTCACTGAGTCTATAGGGACCTAGGACTAGGGTTTGTGTCTGTTCTAGCATCCTCCAATCTATCTTATAATGACTTCTGCTTATGCAGAAGAAGAAGAAAAAGCTTAAAGATGTCTGGAGAACATGAAGTACATGCTACTGAGAGTAGTGTTGCTGCACCATGTGGTGGTGCAAGAAACCAGGGATGAGAACATCTGGTTCCTGAAGTCCCCCAGTTTGACCCAGCTATGATTGAAAATCATACCTTTCAATCTCTTTTTGGGCAGTTTATGGCTAGTATGACTCATATGGAAGACATGATGTCTACACCTCAGCCTAGAGCACCGATTCCCCATGATGAATCTTTGGTTACTGGGAATACTTTTGAGCGGCTTCGTGGTGTTGGGGAGATAGAGTATGATGAGACAAATGATCTGGAAGATGCGGATTTGTGGCTCATTGAGCTTTAGAAAGCCTTTAAGATCCTTAGTATCCTTGAAGTGGATAAGTTGAAGCATTCGATGTACCTTCTAAAATGGAGTGTTGGCCACTGGTGGACCATAGAGGAGGATAAGAGGTCAGGTGTTGTGATCAGTTGGGAGGAGCTCTGACGTGAGTTCGTAAGCCGATACTTTCCTCAGACGTATCTTGATGAGAATATCAGTCAACTAGAGAGGATTTGACATGGATGCATGATGATCAATGAGTATGAAGCAAGGCTTATGGAGTTGTTGAGGTTCTATTCTCACATAGCTGCTATGGAGGATGAGCGGATTCATCATTTTGAGATGGGGTTGAACGATGAGTTTTCATCCCCTATGGCTGCTTTGGAGAATTAGGAGAGGTTTGCCACATTTGTGGAGTTTGTTCAGAGGATAGAATGATTTGTAAAGGAGAAGCGGGGGACGAGTGCTAGGAAGAGGTCTGCATAGTCCCAGGGGTAGTTGTCGAGAGTCTTTAAGAGCTGAGGTTTTCTACACCACCAGCAAAGTAGAGGTTCAGTGCTCCGACACAGTGGTCACCAAGTAAGGGAAGAGGCTATAGCTTTCCACCTACTGGAGCTCACAGTGTAGCATCATTACAAGGGATAGGGCCATCTAGGTCGCGGTATGAGAATTGGTCTTGCCATAAGTGTGGGTAGATAGGACATCTAAAGAGAGAGTGTCTGATAAGAGATGATGAAGGACATGGAGGTAGCTTAACAATAACACATGAGAATGAGGACATGGCCAACCATTACATGTTGGATTGTCTACATAAGGAAGCATAGGACAGGGGTGACAATAGGTAACAACTAGATTCTACACTATGAGTCAGCTGGAGGTGGTGGTCAACCCGTGAGTGGTGATAGGTGAGATGGAGTTATTCCATTCTGATTTGTCTTCTTCTTGCTTTGTATCTATTTTGGTTGACCCAAGTGCGACACACACTTTTATCGCTCGTGAAGTGCTTGACAGTTGTCTTTTTCCTATTAGTTATGGGAAGAATAACTTGTTGTTAGAATCCCCATTAGTCAATTCTATAGTGTTGTAGGAAGTGTCCTCTCCGTTTTGGGGCATAACATTCAAGTTTATGCCATAACACTTGCTATGCATGGATTCAATGTAATCCTTAGAATGGATGCCCTGGAGAAGTATGGAGTGGTCTTGGATTGTAGTTCCAAGCAGGCAACATTTATAGATGGTGGTAAGGCATGGATCTTCCAAGGAGACAGGAAGATTCTTTTAACGTGTTTTGTATCGGCCATGGTGGCGAGGAAGTTTTTGAGATAGGGTTGCAAGGCGTTCTTGGCACATGTGATGGATACTGTGGTGAGGAGTCATAGTATTCAAGAGGTGTTAGTTGTCAGAGAGTTTGAGGATGAGTTTCTTGAAGAGTTTCCAAGTGTTCCCCCACCCTGAGTGATTCATTTTGAGATCAATCTGGTTCTCGTGCACAACTAATAGATCAGACACCGTATAGGATGGCTCCAACAAATATGGAAGACTTGGAGAGACAGTTGTAAGAACTACTTGACAAAGGTTTCATCAGGCCGAGTATGTCTCCATGGGGTGCTCCAGTGCTTTTCGTGAAGAAGAAGGATGGGTCTATGAGGCTGTGCATGGACTACAAACAGCTAAACAAGGTGACGATAAATAATATGTATCCCTTTCTGAGGATAGGTGACATGTTTGATCAATTGTGCAGTGCGACAGTGTTCTCAAAGATTGACTTGAGGTTAAGATATCACTAGTTGAGGATCAAGGAGGATGACATACCTAAGTTAGCTTTTAGGATGAGGTATGGACACTATGAGTTTGTGGTTAAGCTATTTGGGCTGACCAATGCACTTGCAACATTCATGGATTTGATGAATAGAGTGTTCTGACTGTTTCTTGATTAGTTCGTGGTGGTCTTCATAGATGACATCTTGATATATAGTTGTGACAGTTAGTAGCATGAACAACTTCTTTGTCATGCATTAACCATGCTGAGACAACATCATCTTTATGCCAAGTTCAACAAGTGTGAGTTTTGGTTGAAGAAGGTAGCATTCTTGGGGCATGCCATATATGTTTAGGGAGTACATGTGGATCCTAAGAAAGTGGAGTCTGTGATAGAGTGGGATCAGCTGAAGATTTTGATATAAGTGCACAGTTTTCTAGGTCTAGAAGACTATTACATGAGGTTCATCAAGGACTTCAGCTCTATTGCTTTACCTCTAACAAAGTTGACAAGAGAGGACACACTGTTCATCTGGAAAGACAAGTGCCAATGTGATTTCCAAACATTGAAGGAGAAGTTGACAAGTTCACCGGTTTTGGTCCTACTTGAGAAAGGAAAAGGATACATTGTTTTATGTGATGCATCCAAGATTTTCTTGGGTTGTATGCTAATGTAGGACAAGCAAGTGGTTTCTTTTGCTTCCCCAAATCTTAAGAAACATGATGAGAATTACCCAACCCACAATCTAGAGTTAGCTATTGTAGTTCATGCTTTGAAAATTTGGAAGAACTACATGTATGGGGAGAAGTGTCAGATCTTCACAGACCACAAGAACCTGAAGTACATATTTTCACAATAGAACTTGAATATGAGACAACATTGCTGGATGGAGTTAATCAAAGACTATGACTACATGATAGATTATCATCATGGGAAAGAGAATGTCATGGAAGATGCGTTGAGCAGGAAGTCTTCATATGCACATATGGATAGAGCCCAGTTGAGTCCTTTGATGTGCCACAAGTGAGACATGTTGGTCTCATTGCGTCAGATTAATATTAACTTGGATGTTTCCGTGCTAGCAGGTCTGTTGGCACATTTACAAGTGAAGCCTATGCAAAGACAGTAGATCAAAGAAGCCCAACAGACTAATATTGTGATACAATAGATTCGATTAGAGTTTGGTGGAGAGAAGAATGATAGTGTCCACGAGTCAAATGATGGAACGATTTGTTACCATGGAAAAATATTGGTTCCTAATGCTAATGACCTAAGGAAGATGGTGCTGGAAGAGGCTCATTCATCGATGTACTTTTTGCACTCAGGAAACACCAAGATGTATCATAATATGAAGGATATGTATTGGTGGCCATGCTTAAAGAAGAATGTGGATGAGTTCATTGCGAGATGTGTTGTATGCCAACAGGTTAAAGCTGAACATCAAAATCCTACAAGGATGTTACAGTACCAGTGCCTATACCATATTGGAAATGGGATCATGTGACTATGGACTTTGTGGTTGGTCTACCTAGGTTAGCCAAAGGTCATGATTCTATCTGGGTGATCGTTGACTAGTTGATGAAGTCAGTGCATTTCCTCCCTGTGAAGACAACATTGATAGCAAAGAAGCTTGCCCAGATCTATGTAGATGAGAGAGTGTATTTGCACGATGTTCCAACAACCATCATGTATGATAGAGGTTCCTAGTTCACGAGTCACTTTTAGGAATGACTACACATAGCTTTGGGTATGTAGTTAAAGTCTAGCACTGCTTTCCACCCACAGATAGATGGTCAATCTGAGAGAACCATTCAGACCTTTGAGTATCTATTGATAGCCTATCTTCTTTAGTTTTCAGGAAGTTGGGATATGCATCTCAGTTTTGATAGAGTTCACCTACAACAACAACTATCAGAGTAGCATCAACATGGCACCATACGAGGCATTGTATGGGAGGAGATTTAGATATATGTTGTGTTGATATGAGACACATGAGTATCTTCTTCTTGGTCCTAAGCTTGTGCAACAAATGAAAAAAAAGATCAAGGTAATCCAAAAACACTTGAAGGAAGCACATGACAGACAAAAGTCATATGCAGACAAACGTCATAGACCCTTGGAGTTCTGAGTGGGAGATAAGGTATATTTGAATGTCTCTCCTTGGAATGGTGTCTTGAGGTTTAGGAAGAAGGGTAAGTTGGCTCCCAGGTTTATGGGACCTTACCCAGTGGAGGCATGTGTTAGGAAGGTGGCCTACAAGTTGGAGTTGCCACCAAAGTTGCACAAGTTGCAGATAGTATTTCATGTGAGTATGTTGAGGAAGTGCCATCTGGATACAGAGTTAGTGTTACAGCCTGTGGAGGTGGATCTCTATGAGGATATGACCTATGTGGAAGGTCCAGTGTTGATCCTTGACCGGAGAGTGAAGAAGCTGAATAGGTAGGACCTAGTGCTTGTGAATGTTCTTCATCATCATCGTGGTGTTAAGGAAGCCATGTGGGTTCTCAAAGAAGAGTTGAGGAGAAAGTACCCCTCTCTTTTCTCTTAGGATTTTGGGGGCAAAATCCCTATTAGGGGTTTATGGCTTGTAAGGACCCTGACCCACATTTTAGGATAACCCTATTTGTTTGTTTAAGTGTGTTGCTTAGGACCTTGATCTAATCATCAGAGATGTAATTAGGGCTTGTAGAAAGTTTAAGTTTCTTGTTTGAACTTTTTGTTTTGTGATGAGATTTTGGTGCAATTTGTAATTCAGCCAAAGTAAGGGTTGATGTGCACGTTTCCCACCTCTAGAGTGTGCCTTCTCTCTCTCTCTTGGCATCATCTAGAGGGGAGAGAGAGATGGGCGTCTTGTTTAGATCTTGGTTGTATGGTGACATCCTTGGTGATGTTTTAAACACATGAGTGAGGTGTGTATTGCACCTAGATGTGTTATCTTGGGTTAGAGATTCTTACAGAGGTTGTGTATCGGTTTGTAAGTGTGTAGGGTTGTTCCCTATCAGTTTGTGAGTGTGTCGGGTTGTGCCCTATCAGTTTGTGAGTGTGTAGGGTTGTTCCTATCGATTTGTGGGTGTGTGGAGTTATGGTATCGGGCATGACCTTGGTAGGAGACCAAGTGGTCAAGACCTAACCTAGACCTTATCACCATGTCTTGCATGATGTTGCATGTGGCTCCTATTTTGTGGACAAGTGTCACCTAAGCTACTAAGGCGATGGCACATCTACCATGACCCCTCTCTCATCCCTTTAGTATATAATCTTCTTTCTCTCCATGCAAGAGGATCCTTTTGGCCATCCTTGATTTCTCTCCTTTTTGGTGGACGACCTTGAGAGCTTAAGGATATAGGGAGGTTCTCTTGGAGCTTGGTGGACAAGTTCCAAGTTGTGGTGTTCTTTGATCATCTTCCATCTTCTACCTTCTACTTTGGTAAGCTATGTTTCCTAGTTTTCTTATTCTTCTTCTTGTCCATGGATCTTGGATACCTTCTTTCCATCTTGAGCCATCTTAACCTTGGTCTCATCTTCTTCCTTGGAGTTATTATGGTGACCAAGTTGGTGGATCATCTTCTACCTTGAGATCGTGAGCTTGAAACTTGACCTTGGAGCTTGGATCTTGGTGGTGATCTTTGAGGCGGGTTATATAACTCTTAACCTCCTTTGTTATTTTCAATATTTTCATGTGTTTAGCTTCTCTTCATATCTAGATCATTTATAACATGTATGATAGCAATTTTTTTTTGTTTTAGAACTATTTTGAGGTAGGAATTTTGTTTAAGTTGTTGCCCATGTTTTGCACCTTCTTTCCATGGCAGTAGATGAAGTACTGGCTGATCTTTCTAATTTTGAAGATGATTATATTGACACACTTGCTATAAGTAGTAAGTGGGCATCATGACTTATAGTGCACAAACTGACACACCATGTGGCTAGTCGTCATGACTTGTAGTGCACAAATTGACACACCTTGTGGCTAGTCATCATGATTTGGAGATGCATAGGCCGGCATGTGTTGAGGGGGTTAATCCGTCATGGCTTAGGGGTTGCTAAACCGATATGGTTTCTAAATCATTAGGTCTTGATGGAGTTAGTATTTCATCCCCTAGAAGTGCCTAAACCTATGAGTTGCTAAACCGATATGCATGGAGGGTGTTAGCCCGTCATGACCAGTATGGTGTTGTTTGAGCTGGTCCGCTTTGGGTTCTAAGTCATGACACCCTTGGTGGAGCAAGAGGCTGACAGACTATCAAGTAGGGTGGCCCGATATACCTTGAAGTGGTGAATTGTGATGCCTTGCTAAAACCCTAACCTTAATAGCCCGACACACTTAGTGTTAACCGTCACACATTTAGGTGGTGTTTCCTATCACACTTTCAAGAAGTGTTAAACCGATATTGTTACAACCTCAATTTTATATGTGTTTTCAAAATTGAAATGTAATGATTTTATGAATATGGACTTGAATTGATTAGGTGGTATGTTTTGCTCCAAAGGATGGATTTCTTTGCAAATCTCCCCTTAATAGGAATTTCATGATTCCTACTATTATGTTAATCAAATAACGGATATAAAAGAGAAGAAAAGAGGAAAAGTCCAAATAATAGAAAAAGATAGAAGATAATGGATATTAAGCAATATATTTATGAGAAATACATAGAAATCTCTAGAAATTGGCATTGATGGCCAAAATTGAATGAATTTCGTTTACATATGATTTCTAATGGAAGAAATAGGAAAAGAAAAAAAAGGAAATAAAGGATAAAGAGAAATCCTTGAAAAGAAATCTTTTAATAAAGAAATAAGTAAGATAATGAGAAATAATGGATGTAGGTGCATCTAGAAGGATAATAAGTATCCTTCAAAAAGGATTTCGAAATCTGAGGATTTCTTGGGGTCCAAGGAGTCCCAATGGAGAGGAATAAAGATAAAATACAAATAATACAAAAGTAATAATACATGAATAATGTGTTATATAGATAATGACTTTTGGTGTTATCAAAAAGAGATACTATTTTCTTTAAGGAAGTAAAATTTCGTGGCCAATGGATTAAAAGCCAGACACAAAGAACATAAAAGAGATAAAATTTGGATTCCTTAATAACCAAGGATCATGGATAAACAAGGAATAATTTAAAATAGAGAATTTATTCTTAATTAAGGAAAGTAGGTTTCCTAATAAGGAAAGGCCTTGTTTTCTTCATGAGCAAGCATGTTAGAGCGTGGTTACCCTCCCCTATATAAGGGTTGGACCCATAGCCTCGAGTCCAAGAAGATCTCGGGCACCCCACTCTCATCTTCCTCTTGCATCCACACAAACCCTAACCAAGGGGAGTAGTGTGACCCCTGGAGCAACAAAACGAGTTTGGAGGAAGTCCAGACACCCCCTTCAAATCCGCACGACTATGGGGTTGCCAATTCATGAGGAACCCTCGCCCTGGTCACCTGCAACTCGTCTGTAGAGGACTGAGGTTCGCGGACCTGATGCTCTTAACCCCAACCGATTCGCTCATGGCTGGAGGCCTTTCTGAGTGCGGCGGAGGTGGTAGAGGTAGTGGGATCTCTACAGGCGATCATCGATCTCTAGAGTGGGGGAGGCAGCCTCGTGACCAGCCGCACCCGACGGAAGCAATATGGTTCGTGACGAAAGGGATGACCGGGCCGCATTGGATGGATTTACACCTCCTAAGTATGAAGAGCTAGATATTTATGTTGTGGCAAAAGGGTCATTCCGTTATGTTTTGGCCGAGTTATGTGATGTATGGGATGGTTGACGTGTTAGCATCCCATTGGTCCAAGTAAGTGAATCTTGTAATATTTGTAATTAATTATTCGTAAGTCTGATGGTAGCAAATAATATATTAAAAATGCTCAAAAAATATGAGGAATCTATTAAAAATAGTTTGAGAGCCTAATTCCTCTTACAATTTGAAAAGTAGTTAAAGTTGTCAACTTTAATGCATTAATGATTAAGCAATCCTGATATTGATGTTAATAAGATTGAGAAAGGTATAACGGGTGTTTTTAATCAATATTAACATGTTGATTATAAAAAGGACACATTAGATCCAAATGGATGATCTTTATGCATAGTTTGATTAATGTAGGGTTCCATATACATGAATATGCTTTAATGGGCCTTGAAACCCTAATTTTGGTAATTATGACTCTTAATGGCTTCAATTGTTCAACGCCATGAATAAAGTTGAGATATGATGATTCTAAGCTATTTTGAGTATAAAAGATTCTAATTGTGGATAAATACCCTTAATTTGGTAATGATGGTTTTCTAGTTGATAAATGTGGAATTAGTGATAAATAGAGTTCATATGTGAATTGGACTATAATGAAATATGAGTTGTCAATTCGAAAGAAACTGAAGATGATAATTGGCCTTAATGATCATGACATAACTTAAAAGGATAAAGATGGTAAAAGAGATATATTAGACTTAATTGACATTCTAGTATGCCTATGATGTTGAAATTAGGGTTTTTAGACTAAAAGAGCATTAAATTTGATAAAAGAATTATGGAGGATAAAACCCTAAAGTTTTCCTAGAAATCCTAAGGTGGAATCTAAGTCATTCTTGAGAATGTTATGGATAAAACAATGACACTTGGATGTTATGCCTAAATTTCAGGTTATTGTTGATTGCTTGATTGAATGTTCTTGGTTATTCTTGCTTGGCCATCAAGTTACTCTGGATCAGGTATGTGTTTATGCTTATGGTTAAATCTCTTTAGTTTCACGATGATTCCCTAATGTTTTACCATTTGCCTAAAAATAACTTCTTGGATGACTTTTATTTCATGCAACTATAAAGTGACTATGATTATTACCATAAATAAGTGTACATAACTAGCTCAGATCCTGGTCGTCCTATGTGGCTTTGTTAATGATGAAAAGGATGACATGTTAGGTAGGACCATCAAGTTATCATGAGTCAAGGATTGGGCTACCTATGGGTAGTGCCATGTGACTCTTTAGCATATCATTAGTTAGTGATTGGGCTACCTATGGGTAGTGCCATGCGACTCTTTGACCCTAGGTATTGATCTACCTATTAGGTATGATCATGGGGGTCAGTTGGGATCTACCATATGAGAGGTAGCATCCATGTCCACTGTAGGGATAGTGCAGATGTTAGGGTATGTATGGATTGAGTAGTTATGTTTAAAGTGTAAAGTTTGCTTGCTAAACCATAATTGATTGCAATATGTTGTTACAGTTAATTGCACGATTATTGTTTACCCCACATACCGGAATATTCATTTATGCTGACTGACGTTTTGTTTGTCAGTATTTTAGGTACGAAATGGAAAAGGACAAATAGTAAATTGATACAATGTGAAGATATGAACTAAATTACATGAAGGATTAGTTATAATAGACTCCAGTTGTGGATAGTAGTTTAGAAAATCCAAGTTTTTAAAAAGGTATGCAAAGTTTTATTTTATTCCAGCTTTTCAGTATAGTTTTGGTAGAATTTAGTAATTATTGTTGATTACTTGTCGAACCATTGATCCATAAAATTGGGCTAACGACTCTGATCTTTTCGTCTCCCTTAATTTTGGGTTACTGGGAGGAGGGGTCGTTAAAGATACACACTGTAAGTGTAGTTAACCCATCACACCCTATGTGTGGTTAAGCCAACATTCTTAGACAAGATGATCTAAACCAATACACCATGTTAGTCTAACTAATACCTTTTGATGGTAGTTATGTTTCATCATGTTGATGATAAGGTCATATGATATGATGTGATACCCTATAGGGTGGTTGTATGAACAACAAAGGAGTGTTGTTTTCTATAACCTTTAATTTCATAACATACCTTATAATGATAATAAATGTGATGATCTGATGTTGGTTGTTGATCCAACATTATGAACCCTAATCGGTTAAAGAGAACCCTAGTCCTAATGATGTAATGTGAATGGCATGAATTTTTATGAATGATAGTAATGATGATGTGTTATCCTTCTTGTTACAAGTCTCTTACCATACAGGTAAAACCAGTTGCTAAACATACCCAGGTAGGAGCTATGAGTGTTATGATATGACTGAATGGGCCTTATGAGACATGTGAGATGTTGGTATCATTGAAAGAGGAACTAAATGGGTCTTATGACCTAATGATGGCTTATTACCTTATATGAGATGATAATTTCCTCAGTAATGAGATGAGGGGTTGCTACCCCAAAAGTATGTGGTCCTTGTGATGAGAATTATGGTATATGACAAGAATCAAGTGATAATGTGATGAGATCACACCTTATATTCTCTAATATGTTTAATGTTTATATGTTGTACCTTTATTGATGCTAAAAGACACTTAAGTGACCTAACTAATCAAGTGGAACCTAATCATGTAGTTTGCCCTATGCCATAGATCCATTCAGTGTCAACATTTGCTTAATGGTGAAACTATTTTAACTCGGAGCACATATTTTTGAATGTGCGGGGGTGAGGATGAATATACCCTTACATCAAAGACATGTTACACATGATTGGCTGTGTTCCATACCCTAGAAGAGTGCATCTTTGGACCATAGATCAGTGATATGTAACATAGGATTGGCCACGAGCCATACCCACGAAGAGTGCATCTACAGGTCGTAGCTCAGTTTCACTAGCATCCTGACTTGTACTAAGGCGGGCTAGGTTTGCACAGTTGGATTATGTGTCACTGAAAGTAGTATGACTAATGATGTCATTGCATGTTTCACTCGTCTACTAACCATGACATGGTAAGTTTGTGGTTTCTGACTATTCCACTAGACCTAGTATAGCACCAATTTCGACTTAGCAATGGTTGGTTGGATCTAGGTGGCATGACTCAAATCCTCAAGGAAAAGTTAAATACATAAACATACATGTAGTATATTTGTATAGGATCAAATATGGAAACATTGGTTGAGAACTTGCTTACTTTTATACAATAGTGTTGGCAGAAAATATACATGTTCTTCATATTCCTTTTATAATGTTAAGACATTACACAATTCAATAATAATATCTTATTCTGTAATAATGATTATCTTCCTATCATGAATATAATCTAACTACTTTCTTTAGTTATCTTACATGTGATAATAACAGAGTTGGTGGAGAGTTATATCTCCCGCTGAGATATGGAATATCACACTGTGGGTTTCCCACATCCTTTGTAGGTGGATGTGCACGAGGAGACAGAGATCATGCAATAGAGGTTGAGGAGCAGTAGGAAAGGCATTAGCTAACATGGTTGGAAGTGTTGCTCGATGTCTTTTGTTGTTAGATTCCTCGTGTCATCCCTGTACACTTGAGTCCTTGGGGATGTTTTGTAGATGTTCTTTCTATGTGTGGTTTTCTAAGTGCCCTTTTATGAATAGTTGTAATGGATATATGTATATATTTGCTGGAACATTTCTCCTTATAATAGGTTGGTGGCACACATAATAAGTGCTTTGAGGAATGAAAGAACTCGTATGTAAAGGTTTTTGCTGTCTGACAGTTTTATGGGAATAGTTTTAATTTTCAGTATTTTTTCCAATAATCTTCTTTTTAATATTTCTTCCGCAGCTTTGTTTTGAGTAATCTCACTTTTGTGGCACAAGGCATCACAGTCAGATTGGTATCAGAGATTTAGGTTCGCTGAGTCTATAGGGACCTAGGACTAGGGTTTGTGTCCATTTGAGTATCCTCCAGTCTATCTTATAGTGACTTATTCTTATGCAGAAGAAGAAGAAAAAACTTAAAGATGTCTGGAGAACATGAAGAACATGTTGCTAAGAGCAGTGTTGCTGCACCAGGTGGAGGTACAAGGAACCAGGCATGAGAAGATCGGGTGCCTGAAGTCCCCCAATTTGACCAAGCCATTATTGAAAATCCTGCCTTTCAATCTCATTTTGGGCTATTTATGTCTACTATGACTTATATTGTGGACATGATGCTTGCACCTCATCCTAGGGTACTGGTTCCCCATGATGAATCTTCGGGTACTGGGAAAACTTTTGAGCAGCTTCACCGTGTTGGGGAAATAGAGTATGCTAGGATGGCTGATTCGACAGATGCGGATTTGTGGCTTATCTAGCTTGAGAAAGCCTTTAAGATCCTTAGTATCCCCGAAGCAGATAAGGTGAAGCATGTGGTGTACCTTCTGAAAGGGAGTGATGGCCACTAGTGGGCCATAGAGGAGGATAAGAGGCCATGTGTTGTGATCGGTTGGGAGGAGTTTCGACGACAGTTCCTTAGTTGATACTTTCCTCAGATGTATCATGATGTTTTCACTAATTCCTCAATCTAGCCTCAATTCTATAAATTGAGTTGTTTTAATACTTTTTATGTTATCTTGTGTCCACATAGTGAGTTTTGACACTCAATTTTATGATAGCATTGGGAGAGTTGCAAAAGCTTCCTCCACCATTGCTGACGTGAAGCACCAATTGAAAACCTCTAGAGGGGGGGTGAATAGAGTTTTATGATAATTTAAAACAATTTAAACTCAAACAACCAGAGTAAAAGATTGAGAAGAGGAACACAGGTGTTTAGAGTGGTTCCACCTTAGCAAATACTAAGGAGTCAGTCCACTACCCGGTTGCTTACCCAACCGGGATTTTGAAAGTATTGAATTTTATTACCTTTCAAGGATGTTACATAAAATTACAACACTCTCTAAACACCCTTTGGACAGCCTTCACCTAGAAGTAATCTTGCCAACCTTGAAGCAGCCTTCCTTGGAGTAACTTCAAGCTCCCCCTTGAAGTAGCCTCCCTCCCGAAGTAGCTTCCCGTCAAGATAGCCTTCTGAAGTAGTCCAAAGTCCTCCTCTTCACACGAAGAGCTTCACCCTCTTCCTATATGCAGCCTCCTCCCTGGAGTAGCAACGAAGAGTACAAATATTACAAGGAACAAGAAAGAAAATAGGAAAGTACAACTTATCCTTTTAAGCTCAAGGCTTGAATTGCCTATATCAAGCGTATGGATTTTCCTAGCCAAGGTAATAGACTTGTGGACGCTAGGGTTAGGAAAATCTAGCCTATAGGACGAGCTTGAGCTAGATGGAATATGGCCAAGTGATCACAGTGCTCAATTGCTTGTAAAAGATTGCTCAAGAGTGCTTAGAAAGAATTCTCAAGTGTAGCAAGGTCAATCCTAGTGTCCTATGGCTTGTCCTATTTATAGGGATAGCCTAAGTATGCTTAAGGACCTTCTAGATAGTTTCTAGGGGGTTCCAAGTGCTCAATTAGCCGTTAGGAATAGATTGGTCGTTTTTACAACGGCTAATTGCTTTAACTCTGCAGATTCTGTCAGAGACCGTCTCGGTCGACAGATGGTCGACCGAGACACCCACTCGGTCGAGCTTTCCTCGACCGACAGGCTCTCTGAGTGCAACGTTCACTTCCAACTGCCAACTAACTCATTTGCTAAGTCTAACGGCTACTTTAGGTCAATTCTCGGTCGAGAAGGTTGTCGACCGAGAGTGTCTCGGTCGAGGAGTGTGTCGACCGAGATTGACTCTGTTTCAATTTATCAATTAAGATACTAAGTGTGTTCATGAGTGTGCATAATGTGATCCTATTAGAAGGGATGACTTGTCTAACTATGGTGTGTAGCTAGGGAAGATCCATTGCTTGATTTACATGCAATCTAGGTACTTGTACATTATATAACTGTACAAGTTTTTACAATAGTGATTACATTGCATGAAAATAAAACTATAAACTTATGATCTCCCTAGTTGCTTCGTCATCCACCATACTCCTGCACACTCAAGTAGCTCGTTAGATAAATAAGAATGAAATGTTTGTCATAATCAAAACAAAGGGATTTTATAGATGTCCATTTAGCCAACAATCTCCCCCTTTTTGAAGATGACAAACATTTCCAGAATATGAATAAAGGAAATATAAAACATATAAATGCCATACCTTTAGATTGCCGTTTGGAACTTTTCCTCTTATTTATAAAATGTGTGCTTAGTATCCCCAGTGAATTATGGAACATGAAATCCAGTTCATTTGGGAATATAGCAACTTTCAATGTAAAGCCAAGAGTATATTTATGAAACTCATTGATTGAGTTTGTCATAAGTATTAAGTTATAGTTTTATATATCTCTCCCCCTTTGTCATCTCAAAAAGGTAATCGTTTGATTTAAAAACTCCCCCTTTATTAGATATCCCATCAAAAATGAACGAAAAAGATGTCCATTGAATAGTCAAAATGAGGTGTCTAGCTAAGAGGCAACAATTTGCAAATTACCAATTGAAACGCTCATATCAATATTGATACAAACCATAAAAGCATAAGTAGTCGTTTTTAAGAGCCGCAGATATCAAAGAAAACATCCTCCTTAAATTTGTATTTTGCTCCCCCTTAAATGGATATTCCTTTAAGAATATTGATTTTATGCTTGTCTAATTTAGCCACAATATCTCTCAATCATACAAATCTTGTTTAACAATACTAAGGTCATAGCCCTTTTCAAAATAATGTTTGCACATTATTTTAAAAAAAATTTGTAATCATTCAGATTTGTGTTTATTGTTTATACAAAAGATTTTACAAAGATATATGCAATTATTATGTCAGTCTGAAAACAGGAACCAGGTCGGTCGACCATTGTTCGACCGACAGTGTGTATCGGTCGACTATTGTCTCGACCGAGAAAGGTTCTGGAGAACAGAGTTTTCTGCATTGGTTGATTTAATTATAGTAGTAATATTTTTCCTTTGAATTGTTATTACTTCCTTAATTGTTATGCTCTACAATAATGAACCAATGATCCATATTTTGAAGTATGCCAAAACAAATAATCATGTGAAAAGAGTAGCAATTTTCATTCAATAACATGAAGAAGATTACAATCATATGGAATACAACTATTACAACACCAACGCTTCACAGGAAAGATTTAAGGATTACATCAATGTCCGGATCTTTCCCAAGAAATGGCTCAGCTCCATAGTATTGGACCAAAGTTTTCCAATCCAAAGCACCAGTTGTAGTCAATGCATATGCTTCCAGGAAAGTGGGAACTCGGTCAAAACGGAAATGAGCAGCTATGTCTTGCAATTGTATGGACGAAAATTGAGTATGTGCAAGATCCATTGATGGTGAAGGTGGAGGTTGATAGTAGTTGTATGAGGGGTTAAATGGGTCGAGCATGCCAGGGTTTAAAGAATGCGGATATTCATCGGTTTGGCCAGGAGAAAGGTTTTGCATTCTTTGATTCAAATATGTCATGGCATGATGATTGTAGTTTAATTGTTTACTAAGATGGTATTGGGAGCCAGCAATATAAGTAAGGGTATTTTGGATGGGATCAATGGAAAGGTTAGTAGAAGGAGGGGGTGGTATATCCTGATGTGATGACTCTCCTTCTACTCTTGCCTTTTTATGGCCAAAATCAATCCCCATCTTCTCTACGGTGTTCTTACTTATTTTTGGTGGTCTACGCTCCCACATATATCCCATATCTTCAATGTTTACCTTAAGACAATGTTGAGTAATCTGGCATACAAAATCGGCATATGGTGGATTGCCAGAGAACTCAAGCATATTTTTAAGTACTATGCGAATGAAGTTGATGGGAATTTCCTTTATGATGGCATAAATGAGACACATGCGGAAAATGGGAACCTCGGATTTATTGGCTCGTGGATGTATGTTGGTGGAAACAATAAGGTTTACTATTCTACATGCTGGTTTTAGGTTTATAGCATAATAGGTTCCCCTATCTTCATGACAAGTGGTATTGGCTTGGAATATGGCTCTTTTGATATCACTTAAGCTAATGGTATGGTCATCATCGGAAAATAAATTTATTGGATTGCTAGAGGTAAGGTCAAGGAAATCTTGATATTCATCTATATCAATTTCAAGCATGTCAAGAATATCCCCTTCGGAAAACTTAAAACTATGCCCATTGACCATGGTGTAGAAGAAAGTGGTGTCATTTTCGGTGTGAGATATAAGATTGGCATAGAATTCGTTTACTACCTTAATGGAGTAGGAAGGAAAGGATGGATTGATGAAGTCCTTCAGCTTTTGTACTCCAAAGAGATGCTCCAGGTCTACGATGTTGATGAAGTCCATCACTTCGACCGGACGTCGGGGAAGAGGGGTTTTAGAGGAAAGCCGAAAGTATCTGTCTCCAGCATCTCCGTCGACGAAAGCTATGTCATTGATGATCGTCAATGGCGGAGTGGCTTCCCTCTCTTCTCTTCTTTTTCTTCCAGCAACTTTCTTCTTCCCTCGGACAGTTGATGATGAAGCCATTGTGTTTCTTGAGAGTGGAGAAGAAGCAAGGAAGTTTTGAGAGTAAGAGTGCTGAAGGATTGCACGAAATTGCACTAGAGATGGACTATGGAAGCAAGGAAATGCAAGTGTGAGTAAGTGGCTCGTTTTTACACTTATTTATAGAATTCCAGCGACCCGGTCGGTCGACGGCTCGTCGACCGAGCGTCCGCAACGGTCAAGTTGCAGACGCGCCACTTGGTCCTCCAACGGTAAAGAAAACGGTCATAACGATCGGGTCGCAACGGTCATATCCAACGGCTATTTCTCGGTCGAGCGCTTGTCGACCGATATTGTCTCGGTCGAGCACTCATCGACCGACAGTTTGTCTGAGACTGAGTCTGTTTAGATTTTATCGGTCGAGTGAGACGGGCTGACCGAGTGGTTCTCGGTCGAGCACTCGTCGACCGACTAACTTTCTGAGTTCAATTGTTTTTGCTGAATCTTAATGCAAATCATAG
This sequence comes from Alisma plantago-aquatica, assembly GCA_963693085.1. Classification (NCBI taxonomy): domain Eukaryota; kingdom Viridiplantae; phylum Streptophyta; class Magnoliopsida; order Alismatales; family Alismataceae; genus Alisma; species Alisma plantago-aquatica. The sequence goes on along the minus strand of OY856410.1, from coordinate 994,938,536 downwards.
AACAATTTTTGTAGAGCATATGTATATTCCAAGGGAGTAATAATATTTAAGGCTTCTGATTACCACAAATGATTTGACGTTTTAATTTAAAAATATGCTAAGATAAAGTTCAATAAAATAATGTTCAAATAGACAGTTTTTTTTTTTTTTTTTTTTTTTTTTTTTTTATCAAAGTTTATTTTAGGTCGCCCTTGATTACGACCATAGTGCCCCTTGGTCAAATTTTATTTTAACCAAGAGGCATATTTTGCAGGTTTCCAATATGAATCATTCATATGCGAAATATAAGTTCTGCAGATAGCTTGAGACTCATTAAAGTGTACTAATTATGAGAGCTTAATAAGGACATCAAATATGGTGAATCATATTCAAGAATAATATCCATTTATGAATTTAAGATTTCTTTGGAGAGACTAAAAAAGCATAAAAAGATTATTTGAAACATTTTATCCATTGCAAGAATGATAGAATCTTTCAAGAATAATTTTCACATATAATGCAAAGATTTTGTTATCCCTAAAATGTTAAGTTGAGATAGACATAAGAATATACAAATTAAGGTCTATGGTCATATCTCAACTTAGTCTAATCCTGTTTAATTTGGGGTTTTTGGAACCCATACCATCTCGACATTCTTTTTCTTGTATGGGCACGAGAAAGAATAATGTCCAAGGCGTGAGCAATAATGACAACAAATTGTATCAACCTCAAGCCTTTTTCTATGGTTTTGATTTAGGTTATCCTTGGGTAGATACATTTTTGTGCCTTTAGATATATAAGCAAATTGACTCGCTTGTGTCCTTCTAGGTTGATGGGATTTCTCATTAGGCTTATAACCTAGTCCTCTTCTCCCTATTTGATGATAGGAATTTTCTAGTATATTATCAAGGATTCTATTGTTGCTTAACTTACTAACTTCTTGTTGCAACTTAACGATCTCATCCATTCTTTTCTTGATATCTAATTTTGCTTGATCTAGATTGGATGATAGCATATTTCTTTCTTTCACTATATTGTCATAATCTACATGGGTGCACAATATAGGTTGTTTTTGAATATCATTTAACTTTGCAAGCAATTCAGTCTTTTCTTGACATAGAAGATCATAGTTAGTTTCTAGAGTGAAAATTTTCACTTCACTGTTACTTAGAGATGATTTCAAAGTACGATTGTCAGACATAATGCTATCTTTTTCAAAACCAAGAGTATTCAATTTAGCATATAAATCGTCATTTTCGGATATAAGCTCAAGAAGTCTAGCATTTAGATCATCATTTTCTTTATTTGATTTCTTTAATTTCTTTTTGTATTCAACATATTTATTATGTGTTTCTTCAATAATAGTAACTAACTCTTCTTTAGGTAAATCAAACAAGCTTACCTCTTCTTCTTCTTCCTCACTTATTGTAGCAACGAAACATTCTTTATTTGACCTCCATGGACATTTAGAAGTAGAGTGCTTTGTTCCTAAGCACCAATTGCAACTTGTCGCACATTTGTCCATGCTCCTTTTCTTGTGGTTGTAGTCACCTCCTCCCTTTATTACTTCAAGACCTTGTTAGGGCTCCTTGAAGCCTGCTCTGATACCAATTGAAAACCTCTAGAGGGGGGGTGAATAGAGTTTTATGATAATTTAAAACAATTTAAACTCAAACAACCAGAGTAAAAGATTGAGAAGAGGAACACAGGTGTTTAGAGTGGTTCCACCTTAGCAAATACTAAGGAGTCAGTCCACTACCCGGTTGCTTACCCAACCGGGATTTTGAAAGTATTGAATTTTATTACCTTTCAAGGATGTTACATAAAATTACAACACTCTCTAAACACCCTTTGGACAGCCTTCACCTAGAAGTAATCTTGCCAACCTTGAAGCAGCCTTCCTTGGAGTAACTTCAAGCTCCCCCTTGAAGTAGCCTCCCTCCCGAAGTAGCTTCCCGTCAAGATAGCCTTCTGAAGTAGTCCAAAGTCCTCCTCTTCACACGAAGAGCTTCACCCTCTTCCTATATGCAGCCTCCTCCCTGGAGTAGCAACGAAGAGTACAAATATTACAAGGAACAAGAAAGAAAATAGGAAAGTACAACTTATCCTTTTAAGCTCAAGGCTTGAATTGCCTATATCAAGCGTATGGATTTTCCTAGCCAAGGTAATAGACTTGTGGATGCTAGGGTTAGGAAAATCTAGCCTATAGGACGAGCTTGAGCTAGATGGAATATGGCCAAGTGATCACAGTGCTCAATTGCTTGTAAAAGATTGCTCAAGAGTGCTTAGAAAGAATTCTCAAGTGTAGCAAGGTCAATCCTAGTGTCCTATGGCTTGTCCTATTTATAGGGATAGCCTAAGTATGCTTAAGGACCTTCTAGATAGTTTCTAGGGGGTTCCAAGTGCTCAATTAGCCGTTAGGAATAGATTGGTCGTTTTTACAACGGCTAATTGCTTTAACTCTGCAGATTCTGTCAGAGACCGTCTCGGTCGACAGATGGTCGACCGAGACACCCACTCGGTCGAGCTTTCCTCGACCGACAGGCTCTCTGAGTGCAACGTTCACTTCCAACTGCCAACTAACTCATTTGCTAAGTCTAACGGCTACTTTAGGTCAATTCTCGGTCGAGAAGGTTGTCGACCGAGAGTGTCTCGGTCGAGGAGTGTGTCGACCGAGATTGACTCTATTTCAATTTATCAATTAAGATACTAAGTGTGTTCATGAGTGTGCATAATGTGATCCTATTAGAAGGGATGACTTGTCTAACTATGGTGTGTAGCTAGGGAAGATCCATTGCTTGATTTACATGCAATCTAGGTACTTGTACATTATATAACTGTACAAGTTTTTACAATAGTGATTACATTGCATGAAAATAAAACTATAAACTTATGATCTCCCTAGTTGCTTCGTCATCCACCATACTCCTGCACACTCAAGTAGCTCGTTAGATAAATAAGAATGAAATGTTTGTCATAATCAAAACAAAGGGATTTTATAGATGTCCATTTAGCCAACACGGTTGGGAGGAGTTTCGACGACAGTTCCTTAGTTGATACTTTCCTCAGATGTATCATGATGTTTTCACTAATTCCTCAATCTAGCCTCAATTCTATAAATTGAGTTGTTTTAATACTTTTTATGTTATCTTGTGTCCACATAGTGAGTTTTGACACTCAATTTTCTTTTAGACTTATGCTTCAAATCCTTAACATAGACAAATATTGCAAATTAATTTGAACCCAATGATTGTCATCAACGTATTACCTTATGTATTTTAAGTTGAAGAGCTTATAATAAGCTTTCCAACAACACAAAAATAACCTCAATCCGACATCTGAAGCTAAAGATATGACCTTTAGAATTTCACTCAATTTACAATCATTTTAGTAAATTTAATTGAACTTTTAGACTTATTTGGCCTATTTTTCTGGGAGTGTGGGGCCCACCTTTTGCTGTGGACCAATGATTCGACCCCTGCTTTATCAACTAATAGCAAACTATGTTTTTCCTAGCAGTGTATTTTGTCCATTGGATCCTGCCTTTTTAGATTCGGGCTCCCCTCTGATGGTCGTGAAGTTTTCCCCTTCCTCCTTACGCTCGTCCGGTGTAAATGGCATTGTGTCTCCAACCACCCCCAAGATCAAAACAATCATGGTCATTTACCCTATCATTTGCAAATGAAAAGCCCTGAATCATTTGGTTTCTTCTCTCCAACCTTTCCCCAATTCTTTTCGAGTTGCCTTTCATGCTAAGGAACCCTCATTTCCATTTTTTATCCCCCTAGACCTAGTCGGTATTTCCCCACAAGGAGGCTTGGGTGTCACTGCAATAGACCACCCAGGGTGTATAAGATTCTAGATCTTCTCTCAGACAACTTCCATGAGTCAGAGCGGTGGTTCATTGCTGCACCCGATGTCCCATTGGTTGTTGTACCTACAACTCCGATGAGAAGATGGTAGACGACCATTGCTACATGCCGATGTCCTGGTTTGGGTGGTCTCAAGAGGGAGACACTTGACTACAATTGGATTAGTATGGCTCAATGGTGGACCATGATATGAGGGATGTGAACTAGACGATCCCCACCACCCTTGGATCACAGCTCAACGACGTTGATCCTTTCAGCGGGCATTAGGGCAAGGTCCTGAGCTGCGGTGGACAGAGCCCTCTAATCGCCCCTGACCACCATAGAGTGACCAGCCTTGATAGCCCACAATAGGCAACCATCCGCATCTAGGCCAGCTAGCCCCATCCAGTGGCCCAGTTCCAACCTCTTTTGAGGTAAAAATGCACCCAAAATCCTTGAATTTATGGTTATTTTCAAAACCTCATATCTCCCTAAACCTAAAAGCAAACCAAATGAAATTAATATACCATTTTGATCCAAAAAATGTAATATTTATAATGGTTTTGATATAAATTACTAATTTTGTACTTCCTTTTCTAGATTTAGTAAACATGATGCCTTTATGGTCTTATGATTAGTAACCAACCCCAATCATGCTCTCTCTATGTATCATTAATGCTTTCTAGTCTTCCAAATCCCCTAAATTAGTAACTTCAGTTTAGTAATTATATGGTTTAGGTCTTGGACCCTTTAAAATGAACTCTACTATTTACATTGACCTAAATGTTCATTCTTCACCCAAAAAGTGACTTCTTAAGTGTTTGCATGTGATAACTTGATCAAGTCTTGAATCTCATCTTTGATTGATGTTATCTAATCTTGCAATATTGAAATCAGTCACTATTTTTATGCTTTATGACATAATGACCTAAGACCTCATGCTAGTGGTCCACTTTTACTCTTGACACCTCAAGTACCTATTATGTGCACTAAAGGACTTAGTTGACCTAGTTGTCTCTATATGATGAAATATAACTCTAGTGCCAATACCATGCGTTTTCTTGTCTAAATAAGTAGAATCATTATCTTGTAGAACAAAAACCTAACATGATATATCATATGCCCTCAATGCTTATATGACATGGAAATATGACCCTATTGCAGGGAATTGACCTAATATGATCAAATCATGATCTTGAATGTTGAAACGTGATAATAAACCAAATATTATGCTTCCCCTATCTCCAAATTAGAGTTTATCTACATATAACATTACTCATAATGTGAATGTGTCACCTACACCTAAGATGTTGTTATGACTTTTGACCTATGATTAAATGCTTGCATGCTTGTTTGGAACTTAGATTGAAATACCTGAAACCTTGGTCTAAGGGAACATTTACATGAATCATATGATGTTTTGGTTATCAAAATCTTTTTGACCTAAGACCCCATGTTATATCTTATGCATCTTAGGTCCCTTGGGCTGGACCATATCTAGTGATCTTATCATAACTTGATCACTACTCATAAAGCACGTCTTATCTTGGCCCTACTATGATATTTCCTTGCTTGTATGTATGCTCATATGAATGTTGGGCTACTTACTTACTTAGTTGAGCTATTGTTCCTATGAATACTACTTTCATGTGTGATTATCATATGTTGACAAACCTTGAACATAATATAAAGAAATCCATTTTAATATAAAATGGAAAAAGAAACCTGAAATATGTTTTGCATTAAGATAATGTTGTCAAGTTTCCTCTCATTATTTCTTGTTCTTGCTTAGTACTCAATCTAGCCAAGCACCATTTATATATTCATAAACTATTTACATACCTTTACATAGTGTACTTAATGCTTTAGCATTAATATATTTTGTTTATCAGATTTGTAGTTTCCAAATGAAGATCCACTACACTTAAGACTCTAAGCTATTAAATGAATTACCAATGGGTATGCTTAAATATATAGATGGGTACATATCACTTATCTCCATGTTTAGTATCTTGTTGTTACTTCTTTTACATATAAATTATCTATGTGAAACTATGTGCAATTCTTTAGATGGGCAACCAATCCCTACTACTAGTGACTCTATAGTTAGTGGGGGTAGGAAGAGGGAAACAAATAATTCCGTGACAAATGGTATCAGAGCCATACACACATGCCTCTATATGTGTTGAAGGCACAACATATCTTAAGAACCCATGGAGGACTAAAATCCTTTCCATGAAGTTTAGAGAGTCTTCTAGCATTTCATCACTTCTTTAAGGACCGCCTAAGCCACACAAGTAGATGATGATTAGTTACTCTTCTCATCTCCTCTTGTGATTCTTCTCTCTTGACTATTAATCACATGACATCTCAATTATGGTATCTTATGCAAAGGAAAAGTAAAATTCATTTGAAATTATGAAAGTTGATTAATATTATGATGCCATGATTTTATCTTAAACTAAAAACCCTAATTGATGTATGAAATTACACTTGAAAGTGAGATATGCATGCGTAAAGTTTATGAAAACTCAATATTGCATATAAGTGTTTTTTATGTTTGAGGTAAACTATTAATATGGTGAAATAGGGTGTAACTCATGTTCCACACCTCATGGTTGATGAGCTCCCTATTTGTTATACATATGTTGTCCCTATTTCGATCAAAACCAAAACATAGCTAAGAAAATACCTCCCTATTGATGTATGACATGCTTATACATTTATGTGATTACGTTGTTGGACCCCTGGATCATGATGTGATGACTTAGATACAACATACATTTCCCTATTAACCTCTATGCCTCTTTCCAAGCTCAAATCTAAATAAACATGATGGATATGGATATCACTCTAGCCCTATTAGGCTCAAACTTTAGAGTTATCAAATTGAATTCTCAATTTCCAAGATATGACCTAACCTTGTCATGAGAGGAAGGGAGAACACTTTTGACCTCGATCATGAAAAATCTCAAGACAATGGTTTCCCTATTAATGATCTTGATGTTTGACTCGTGATTTTATGAAATACAATTTAATTATTGATACTCGCCTTATTTGTATATGCTTGATGAGTCATGATTAATATGGACTATTATGCTAGATTGGGGTGGTGGTTGACCCATGACTTCCCTAACCTAGTTCACATCCCCTTTATGACTCCTAGAAATTTTCATCTTGTTGATTATCTTGAGTTTGGAAAGGTGACCCCTCCCACACAACTTTGATTTTTTGACCTAAGTCCCTAATAGGTTATGTGTATGATGATATTGTTAGTCAATATCAGACTCTCAATTGAATCATGATCTTAGAATATGATGACGTTGAGTATAAATAGTGTTCAAGTTCCTAGAAAGACCTAGGCCTACATCATTCATCAATCATGAATACCTTGTAAATAAACTCGATATTGATGCCATGAAATGTTGAATAATGCTCAAAATGTTGCCCTATTGTTTCTCGATTGTTGTATATGGATGAATGATCAACCTAAAAGGGTGATTTAATCAATCTATTTAAGAATTTAGATAGCCTAAAATGTCACCTAATGTTTGGAGGGTTAATGATACAAATCATGAAATAGTATATATTGAGTATAATTCTTTAAACCCAACTTTATTGTTTCTAAGGGACATAAAGAAAATTCACAAAGGAAGTGGCTGATGGTAGGTGACCAAGCCCAAGAGTGAAGGTCACCAAGAGGCAAAGCCCAAGAGGGAAGGCCAACATGAAGACCAAGCCCAAGAGGGAAGGTCACCAAGAGGTCAAGCCCAGGAGGGAAGGACAAATTAAAGAGCAAGACCAGGAGGGAAGGCCAACATGAAGAGCAAGCCCAGGAGAGAAGGTCACCATGAGCTCAATGTTGGGACATAAAGTAAATGATGTGCACCCTAAGAGATGGAGAAAATTTGGGGTAAATAATTACACAAAAATTAATGTTTCTGAGTATTTTAAAGAAACTGAAGAAGAACATGTAGGGTATCTCAATAAAAACCTTGTGGGGGTCGATCCCGAAGTCATCCTAAGGTCTATATAGGAATCTAAACCCTAGATTCAAATTGTTTGGACCTAGGACTTTGATGTCCAAACTTGACTCTTGGCATTGACTTGATGAAATCTTGACTCATGATTACTGATCTTGATATTGATTCAATTCCTATGATCACCCTTTTTTGATCTTGAGATCACCTCGACATATGAATGGTGACTTTCATGTTCCTAAATCTCTAAATTCGAAATGATGATTATGTTGACTAGCTCGATTTATGACTTAGGGTTTATCTCTATCAGGACTAGGGTGGGATCTTCCATTGATCTAGAACACAAAATCATGATTTTCGAATATGATGCATATATCGTGTTGTTGAAGTAAAACAACTAGATCATGGATGTATGACTGCAACTAGGCCAATGAAGAAGATAAAACCCTAAATGTGGGTATGTAAAGTCATGTTGTACTCCTGAATCAAGAGCTCTATTTGTTTGTCCTAAAATGTGATCTCTCCAAATTGTGATCACCCTAATTTGATGATCTACGTCATTATGGTATGATATTGATGCTCAATTTCTCAATTGTGGAATGATACTATTATTAAAAGTGATGTAAATACTTTATTGATGTTTTTTGATATGGAATATGAAAAGTCAATCTTGAATGACGATAAGATTTAATTTTGGGGACAAAATTCCTATTAAGGTGGGGAGGAAGTGATAACCTAGCTTTTTTCCTCTCTTCATGTATGTAATATGCACTAAATCTTTCCACTAATTCCTCACTCTACCCTTAATTCCATAGATTTAGTTGCTTTAATACTTTTTGAGGTTAACTTGTGTCCACATAGTGAGTTTTCACACTCAAATTGCTTTTAAACCTATACTTCAAATCCTTAACATGAATCCATATTGCAAATTATTTTTGAACCCAATTATTGTCATAAACTTACTCCCTTATGTATATTAATTAGTAGAGTTTCTAATTAGCTTTCAAATGACACAAAAATTGCCTCAATCCAACCGCTGAAGCTCAATATATGACCTTTAGATTTTCACTCAATTTATAATCAATTTAGTCAGTTTAATTGAACTTTTAGCCTTATTGGGCCTATTTTTCTGGGTGCGCGTGGCCCACCTCCTGATGTGGACCAACAATCTAGCCCATGATTTGTCAACCAATAGAAAACCTCATTTTCCCTAGTTGTGGATTTTGGTAGTTGGATCCTACCCTTCCAGATTTGGGCTCCTATCTAAAGGTCGAGAACTTTTCTCCTTCCTTTGTACGCTCCTCCGGTGCAAATGGTGTTGTATCACCAACCACCCCCAAGATCCAACCAATCATGGTCGTTTCTCCTTTCATTTACAAAAGTAAATCCTTAAATCATTTGGTTTCTTCACCCTAGCCTTTCCCCCCTTGTTTTTGAGCTGCCTTTCACCCTAAGGAACCATTATTTCCTTCTTTTCTCCCCCTAGCCCTTGTCGGCACGGCTGCTCAAGGAGGCTTGGGTGCCACTGCAATAGCCCGCCCTAGGTGTATAAGGTTCTAGATCTTCTTTCTAACTTCTTCCATGAGTCCAAACGATAGGTATTTTCTTCACCCCATGCCCCGGTGGCTGTTGTACCTACTGATCCAGTGAGAAAATGGGGGACAAACATCATTGCATGCCATTGTCCCAAAGTGGGTAGTCTTGGGAGGGAGACACTTGATTGTTGTTGGATCGGGGCAGCTCAATGGTGTACCATGATCCAAGGAATGTAAACCAAATGATCTGTACTACCCTTGGATCACGGTTAAACGATGTTGTTCCTTTCAGGAACCGTTAAGGCAAGGGTCCGAGCTGTGGTAGGCAGAGCCCTCCAATCACCCTTGACCACCATGGAGTGACCAACATCGATAGTGCTCCACAGGAAACTATCTGTATCTGGGCTGGCTATCCCCATCCAACGGTGTAGTTCCCGAACTCTTTTGAGGTAAACATCCACCCAAAATCTTCGATTTTACGGTTATCTTCACAACCTCATATCTCCCTAGTCCCAAAAGCAATCCATATAAAATTATATACCATTTTGATCAGAAAAATGTCAGCTTTGTAATGGTACTCAAATAAAATTGCTAGTTTTATACTTCCTTTTATATATATAGTAAATATTATTCCTTTATGGTCTTATGATTAGTAACCAACTCTAATCATGATCTATATGTATCACTAATGCTCTCTAGTTTTTCAAATCCCCTAAATTCGTAACTTTAGTTCATTCCTTGATTGATTTAGGTCTTGAACCCTTTGAAATGAACTCTATTGTTTACTTTGACCTAAATGCTCACTCTTGACCCAAAAGGTGGCTTCTTAAGTGTATGACTATTATAACTTGATCTAGTCATTAATCTCATCTTTGATTGATGTCATTTAATCTTGCAATCTTAAAATCAGTGACTTTTGTTATGCTTTGTGACATAAATGACCTAAGACCTCGCTAGTGGCCCGCTTTTTCTCGATATGATGAAATATGACTCGTGTTCCAATACCATGCTTTATGTTATCTAAATCAGTAGAATCATTATCTTGTAGTACCAAAAGAAAACATGATCTATCATATGCCTTCAATGCTTATATGACATGGAAATTTGACCCTATTTCATGGAATTGACCTAATATGACCTCATCATGAACTTGAATGTCAAAATATGATAATAAACCAAATATTATGCTTCTACTATCTCCAAATTAGAGTTTATCTACATATATCATTATGCATAATGTCGATTTATTACCTAGACCTAAGTTGTTGGTATGACCTTTGATCTATGATTGAATACTTGCATGCTTGTTTGGAACTAAGATTAAAATACTTGAAACCTAGTACTAGGGGAACATCCACATCAATCATATGATGTTTTGATTATCAAAATCCTTTTGATCTAAGAACCCAATTTATATCTTATGCATCTTAGGTAACCTTGGGCTGGACCATCTCTAGATATATTATCAAAACTTGCTCACTACTCATATGGTACATATTTCTCTTGGCCCTACTATGATATCAGATTGCTTGAAAGTATTCTCGTATGAATGCTTGGATATTTACTTAATTGGTTGAGCTATTGTTCCTATGAATATAAATATTATGTTTTATTATCATATGTTTTCAAACCTTGAACATAATATAAAGAAATCTAAAACATGATTTGTATAAGAATATGTCATCAAGTTTCCTTGTCTTGTCTCTTATTCTTGATTAGTACTCGATCTAGTCATGCACCATTTATATATTCATAAACTATTTGGATGCCTTTTCATAGAGTACTTAATGCTTTAGCATTACAATGTTTTGTTTATCGATTTTGTAGTTTCCAAATGAAGATTCATTGCACTCAAGAATCTAAGCTTTGAAATGAATCACTGATGGGTATACTTGAATATAGAAATGGATACATATCTCATATGTCTGTTACAACCCCAATTTTTGGGTTCATATGGTGGGAAATGTAATTTCCCCAATAAATGTATGATTAAGGGAATGGGGTGAATTATATGTATTGAATGAATTCCCTTTTTGCATTATTTCCTTTGTGCATGTGATTTCGTGGATCATAATATATTAATGAGTTCAACATGATTAAAATAAAAAGAAGAAATCAAATAATGCCATATTAAGAAGGAAATTTGAGATAATGATAAAAATATGAGAGGATTTCTAGGATAATCCAAGATAATATGTGGCCTAGATAATTAATTAAAGGATTACCCACCCTTTTCTTTGGAAGTCAAATAATGGAATAATATGTAAGTTTCCCAAAGGAAATAGGAAACATGGTTTTACAGAAAAGTAAGAGAAAGCTGAGAGAAATATAGAGATGCCTTGGCCTCTCCCTATTTGTGTAAATAGAGACAATCATGAATAGAAAAGGACATATTTTAATAATTAAAAGAAAAATAAAGGAAAGTGGGGTTGTGCTAAGGTGTATGTTTTATGTTTAATATCTTTCCATTATTAAGTCATGACTCACGTGGACTCTCAATTGTAGATATGAGGGAAAGGAAACAAAGAGTTTGACCCCTTCTATGATGTCTTCCTTACGAATTTTGGGCTCCTTCCAAGGTACGTATATATACAGACTGATGGAGCCTTAAACCCCCATCCAACAGGTGGCATATAACCCTCCTTCCCAGCCTCTCCCTTCCTCCTTTAGTGGAAACCTTAGGGTTCGTCCTCGTCAATGGGTACATTGACCCTTGGAAGATCTTTTCTCCATGAAAGACCATGGATGGACCAGGAGGAGGTGTGCATCCCAGGAAATGGTCCTCTGAAGTGCGGCTAACATCGAACCAACGCCTGACTAATTTTCGAAAGAGCCTGAGTTCCATAAGGAAGATGTGCGGTCTGGTGTATGGTGAGGAGATCCATCAAAGACTCCTAGATACTCCTCCGTCCTTGTTGCAACATCCAGGTATGCCTTCTCGCTTCTCCTTCCACTTCTGTAAACCCTTACAACTGCAAACATAGTGTGGCTCTTCTGCTCTCACTCCCACGCCTCTGGAAAAGCCAGAGCTACCCTCGTGTGTTTGGTGGATGGTTGGAAGCAGTGGGAACCTATTTTGGTCCCTCGGCAGCTGGGAGAAGGCACCCGAGCCCCTACCGGACCGTCCAGGATTACAGACGAAGCCGTTTCGAGAGGAAAGAGAAGTTCATCACACTTTAGACGGTTTTGCCCCAGGGCACACTATAGCCCGAGTATCCTTGGGAGGGGCTATGGGGTATTTTTATTATAGACTTAAGCAGTTCAAAAATTAAGTTAGAAGGGGCTGATGTGGCGACTAACGATTGGTCAGAATCAAATAACCTTGAAATAGTCATAGAAAATTAATGGCAACTCTGATGGGGACATATGATATATGAAATAATGAGAGCAATCCAAATAAAATAGTTTCAGAGTCTAAATATGCTTCCTATTCTAAAAGTAGGTACAATACATGTCCTAATGTTTTAATGAAAAGGGAAAACCTAGATTTGCCTTAATCTAATGCTTAATGGAATAGATTCGTTCATGTTAGGCTAATACCTGATATGGTTATGTATAGTGAGTAAATCCATGACAATGATGAATAATGGACAATTCCATATTAGTAATCTTATATATGTTGTTTTTGGGTAATGGAAGAGATTAATATGTTAATTTCGAAATATTTGGAAATATGTTGATAAGTGTTGATCCTAAGCCTGTTAGGAGAGATAGGGTAAGATGATTAGGGTTTATGAGTAATTTTATTGATTTTGGGTTTGTTGTGATAAAAGGGATAACAAAACCCTAATTGCAAGTGAAACCCTAAAAAGGGGTAGAAACCCTAAAAAGGAATAGAAATCCTAAGAAGCAAGTTGGTTTGGATATATCTTGATAAAAGGAAATTGTATGTTTATTTCTGGATTCTTGTACTTGCTTGATTAGATTTCCCTACTTGGTTGATTCTATCTCAAAAATCAGAAATACAGGTATGCGGTTATTTATGAGTAATCGATCTAGTTTCATAGAGTTTTCTCAACTGATTGATCGCATTGGATGAAACCTAAATGTTGGATGTTCATTTATGAAAATATTTAAAGTCACTATGATTATCACAATTAATTATAAATATGCATTCTTGCACCTACATGCCACCTTGATGTATGATGTGTGACAAAGCCCAGGAGGGAAGGTCAATTAGGTCAAGCCCAAGAGGGAAGACCATTGGGCACCATGAGAGATGACCCGAGGCACCAAGCTCATGATGAGAAGGTGGCCTTATGTTTCTTACATGACTATTAAGAACCATGAGAGGTGACCCCAGGCACCAAGCTCAGGATGGAGAAGGTGGCCCTATGTCTAGTGCAAAGGAAAAACCGTAGAGAGGGTATTCCAGGGTTAGGGAAAAAATGGTGGAGAATGTCACATTGAAAACATAATTTGGATTATTAAATAACTTAATTGTGATATTTAGGTTGTTAGAAATATTTGTGAAATTTTGGTTGTCCCCACATACCGACATATTCATTTATGCTGACCGACATTTTGTTTGTCAGCATTTTAGGTACAATATGAAAAGGAAAAATAGTAAAGTGACACATTGTGAATATATGAATTAAATTACAAGGAGGATTAGTTAGCATAGACTCCAGTTGTGGATAGAAGTTTAGAAATCCAAGATTTTAAAGAGGTGTGCAAAGTTCCACCCCACAGGAAATCTCTATAAATTCTGTCAATATTGTCCAAAACTGAAGTAGGCATAGGAAATGCAAACAACTAGTACATATGCATATTCCTAAGAGTGGAGTTCACGAGTTCAAGCCTACCATCCATAGAAAGAACTCTACCTTTCCAACACTCTAGCTTCTTCTTAATCTTGTCGATAAGACTAGAACAGAGACGCTTAGATAGCTTACCAGTAAAGAGAGGTAGACCAAGATACTTAGTAGGAAAAGTGCTTTCTTTGATGCCAAGAATATCAATAATAGTATCCTTATACGCATTTCTACTAAAGATAATAGAGCTCTTAGAAGGATTAATCTTCAAGCCAGACATAGCTCCGAAGTCGCTAAGAATGCTCCTCAAAGCACAAGCAACACCATGATCAGCTTTAGTAAAAATCATCAAGTCATCGACAAAGATAAGATGGGACATGGCATGATCTTTGGAAGAATTTATAGGTTTGATCTTCCCTTCATTTTTAACACATTTAATCATCTCCGAGAAACCTTGCATAGCTATGACAAAAAGATACGGGGAAATAGGATCCACTTGTCTCACACCATTAGAAGGAGAGAAAGAATCAGTAGGTTCACCATTAACAAAGACCTAATAAGAAGTAGATAAAAAAATTTTCCTCAATCCACTTGATCCAAATCATAGGAAACCCCATCTTATACATAATAGAAAACAAATATTTCCAATTGACCGAGTCATACGCTTTAGTAATATCAACTTGAATGCACATAGCTTTAACAGAATTCATCTTCTTAAAATCACTAATGATCTCATTGGTTAGAAGAGTAGCATCCTTAATGCTTATACCTTTGATGAAGGCACATTGATTTTGATCAATAATAAAAGGCAGAACATTTTTGTTTAAAGAAAGCTAAAGATACTGCTAAAGCTTGCTTGTTGTACAATGCTTGGAATATGGTGAGCAAGAAAGACCACCTTTGGGTAAAGTGGATCGCTAAGAAGTACATAAGAAGGGCTTCCTTTTGGACCGTGAAGGAATCTCCTAATTTTTCATGGCTTTTCAACAACATTATTAGAAGTAGGTATTCCTTGAGGATGCATATTAAGTTCCATATTGGCAAAGGTTGTAAAACCCTTTTGTGGCAGGACCCTTGGCTTCATCCTAACAAATTCTTGTTTGATTTTTTTGATAAGAGTATGGTGTCTCTTTCTGGTCTTGAATGGAATAGCTTGGTCTCTACAGTTTTGAATTGCAATGGCTGGTGTATGCCAAGATCTAATAATAGATTCCAGCTACAAATCCTTAATGTGTTGAAGGGTTATGGTTTCAATTTTTCTAGAGAGGATTATATTACTTTCAATGATAAGAAGGATGCTACTTTTAGACTTATCTGGGACTGTATTAGAAACAAGAATGCCAAAGATGACCACTTTTCTTGGATTTGGAGAATCAAGACTCATATGCGTGCTAAGATTCATCTTTGGAAAGCTCGGCATAATAAGATTCCAACTTCTGATTATTTGAGGAGTGATGTGGTATTCTATTACCCTCTATTTGTTTTCTCTGTATGAAGGGGTATGAAGATATGAACCATATCATGTTTGGATGTGAGTTTACCTCAAATCTCTGGACTTTGGCCTCCTGCTATCTGGGAAATTTAAACATTCCTAATTCTTGGAATGATATGTGTAAATCCAACTCTCAGGTTGTTGACTCTCTCTGCAGTCTTTTATATTATCATATTTGGTGTGAAAGGAACTCCATGGTTCACGAGGAGAAATTCAAACATGTAGAAACTATTTGGAAAATTATTCTCTCTCAGCTGAATATTTTTCATAAAATCTTGGATATTGCTGAGGTTTGACTCTATTCTGGTTGTTTGTGGCTCCTTCCTCCCTTGTTGGATGTGTATCTATCCTATGCTCGTGGTCCCCCTCTTTTCTTGGTAATTTCATGCATCTCCTCTGAGATGTTTCTAAGGTTGTTGCTCACCTACTTCTATTGTCCTCGTGTGGTGTTGTCTTGCTTCTGTTCTGGTATGGTTTTGAGGCTGATCTTCTGGTTTATGGTCCTTGTGGATGGTGCTCCTTGCTGGCTGCATTCTTCTGGTTTTATTCTACCCTCTATGGCTGGTTTTGGAAGCATTGTTGCAGATGTGCATCTTCTGGGCCTACTCTTGTTTTGTTGATCTGCTGGTTGTGCTTTAGCCTCTTCTGGTCTTTGCTATCTATCCCTACTGCTGGCGGTTGTGGTGGTGCTTGGTGGTTTTTTTTCTACTACTTATGTTTGGTTCTTGATCTTTGGTTATGGTTGGATAATGAGCTGTTGTTCCTCTGGTTCATGCTTGCTCCTCTCTTACTAATGGAGTGTTGAGTATTTTTGTTTGATGTGCTGCGTAAGTAGGTGTTGGTTGCTCCCCTCTCACTGATGATCAGTGATGGTCAAGTTTTGCTAATGAGGAGCTACTACTTTACTTATTTGGATGCTCCCATCTATTTTTGGTCTCCTATAGTGATGGTTGCTAGATCCTTCTGCCTCATGGTTCTTCTCTAGCTGTTCTCTGCTATGGTGATGGGATCTTGACTACTGTTCTCTCCTCTGGCTACTACTGCCTTGTGATCGAGCTAGGTCCTATTGGTCGCAGTTGTGGATTATTCTCTTGGTCTGGCTTGAATGGTAGAGTTTATCCTTCGGGAGTGGCAGAGCTCTTTCAAGCTTGGTTTTGTGTACTTTCTTGTTTTAGCTACAATGATGGTTCTTCTCTTGTTGTTTTGTGCTATGATGATGGAAGTTCACCTTTTGATTTCTTCTCTGGCTATTGCTACCTTGTGATCGAGCTGGGTCATGATGGTTGCAGTTGGGGCTACTTCTCTTTCTTGTTCTAGCTTGAATGGTAGAGCTTATCCTTCGAGAGCGGTAGAGCTCTTTCAAGCTTGGTTTTTGAGCATTGGAGGTTGGTTTGATCTCCCTTTTCTGTGTTGATGATGAGTTGCCGTGTTTATGTTTGTCGGGATGCTCCCCTCTCACTTTAGTAGTGATGGTTGAGCTGGTGATCTTTCGTTGTTGTCCTCTTCTTTTTGAGAAGGTTGTGCTGGTTAAGAGTGGTTTTCTGCTGGTGCTCTGGATTCTCTGTGATAAATTTTGTCTGTTTCTTGATTTCTTCTCTGTGGATGGTGTTGCTGGCTTAGTGGTTTCTGAAGTGTATCTTTTGGTTGATATGTCTATGGGGGTTGAGCTTATCCTTCGGGAGTGGCAGAGCTCTCTGGAAGTGGTGCTTGTTTTCTGTTGGTGACAACAGTTGTTTCCTTTTTAATCTAGTAGTTATGGTCGAGGGTTCCTCCTTAGTTTCATGAAGTTTCAACCTCTTATATGCTGTGGTTCCTCTTGTTGGTTTCTTTTCTGTTGTGAGCTCATTGTTCGATTTCTTTTGATGTAAAGATAGATAGTTCTTTCCTTTTGAGTTGATTCTTGTTAAGGAGTCAACAAGCATTGTACAAACACTAAAAGCAAAAATGAAAAAAAACAACAGGAGTTTTGACCGACCAAAAAAAATGTGTGCAAAGTTTTATTTTATTCCAGCTTTTCAGTATAGTTTTTGGTAGAATTTAGTAATTATTATTTATTATTTGTCGAACCATTGATCCAAAAAATTGGCATAACGACTCTGACCTTTTGGTCTCCCTTAATTGAGGGTTACCGGGAGGCGGGGTCGTTACATTTGGTATCAGAGCATTGGTTCCTCATTTAATCCTTAATAAGTATTAAATTTTACAAACTCTGTAGAACCGAGGGATTTGTTAGAGGATTTTCTGAAAGATAGAGGTGTCTAGAATAGGATCACGGTCTGGGGGCTGGCAATATTTTCCTCGGCCCCGCTAGTCAGTCACAAGGACTCTCGGATGCAATATTTTCCTCTGATCCTCTAGTCAATCACTTTGGTAAGGCAATCTACCATAACCCATAGTATGTCATGACCTCTCTCGGTATAAGGGATACTAACCACAACATCCATGGTGATCCACTCTCATTCCCTCTCGGGGACTCTACATTCTCCATATCAACTCACAGGGTGAATGTCTTAGGTTCTGAATCGAAATAAGATACCTTTAGGACTCTCTCATCTTTTTCGTCCCTTCTCAACCCTAATTGAATTAAGGATTCTAAGATTTAGGGTTTTCTCTCTTTTCCCCACCCTCCTGAGATATGGGTATGTTTTAAGGAATCCTCCATCAAATTAATAAAAGATACATAAATAAGATGTCATCGACATAAGTATAATTAGTTTAAATGTAGACTAAAGGTTTGCTTGTATGCTTATGTAGATGGCTCGAGTGAAGACCGTTTCTATCCCTGAGGCCACCAATGGTGGTGGGCCTTCCCTCAAGGGAAAGGGGTCTTCTAAGAAGAGGAAGAGGAACCATGGTGGCGAATCCTGGAAGAAGAGGAAGAGACCTGAGGGAGCTGCAAGTGGAGTCCCCGATCCTGAACTGATACCCTTTGACAACCTCGAGATGGAACTGGAAGAGGAACCTATGTTCAAGGATGAGGCCTCCGGGAAGAGGTTGCGACCTGGAACATCCTCTAAGGATGATGCTAATCCTAACCCTAAGTGGTTGTTAGAAAAAGGGAGTACAAGATGAGTTTATATCATAGTTGACCGTGCATATATGTACGTGGGTTGACATGCATATTGGTTTTGAGTAACTGTGAGAAGCATGAGCCATGTGAGGTTGGTTGACCTAGTACCTTTTGGTGACCCAAACTTGGAAGGGTCGTGCCTGTTAGGGTGAAGGATAGCTCCTTCATTAAAGAGGATAGTGGTGAGAATATAGAAACCCTTATGGGCATATATGAGCATAGATGTAGCTGAGCACGTGAGCAATGCTGGCAGTAGGTTGAGACCTAGGCTAGAAGGGCATGCTGGATAGCTTATGAGATATACATCTAGAGTTTTGGATAATCTTGATCGGACATATGTTTGGATCATACGTTTCACCCATGCAGGTGTATGTATGTATCCTTAAGAGCTTGATCCACCTTCTTGAGAGAGAACCTTTAGAGGTAAGGTTAGTTGTAGGGTTTGTTGGTATGTATGCCCATAGAGCAATTCATGTGATGATTATAATGGGATACTTTGTAAATGATTTGAATAATAATAAAGGCAATTTCTGATCTATATGTTTTAACTATTTCTGAGATGATAGTGTAACATGATAGATGTCTAAAGAATTGCTTACTCAATGATGTATGTTTTTAGGTTCAGGACCTAAACGATGAGATCATATAGATGTTAAGAGTATTCATTCTTGTTTGGTCCCTAGTCGGTTGTTATTGTGGAAATAACCATAGACATCAATAACACTAAAGACTAGATTGTGTGTTGGTTGATGACATAATCTCATTAGTCATGATATAGTGATATCAAATCAAGAACATAGGTACTTGTTAGAGAACAAGTGTACTGGACAGACCCACTATGAGAGTGACACATGGAACCATGATTTGGT
Source organism: Alisma plantago-aquatica (assembly GCA_963693085.1). Classification (NCBI taxonomy): domain Eukaryota; kingdom Viridiplantae; phylum Streptophyta; class Magnoliopsida; order Alismatales; family Alismataceae; genus Alisma; species Alisma plantago-aquatica. The sequence continues at coordinate 994,919,006 of OY856410.1, read as the reverse complement.
AGTCATAGTCAGCTCTCACATTGATGGTGATGAATGTGATTCTTTGGCCTGAAATCACTACACTCAACACATGTCGTTGGGGACACTTTGACATCATCAAATGCAGTCCTAAAATATGGGTTGTTATAAAGGTGATGATTGGGTGACTTTGACACATGGGGCTTTTGAGGGGTGAGTGATAGATATGGGATTTTTCCCTCCTAAGGGAGTTTAATGTCCATGGCCACTTGATGAGTAGGATTGAGAAAGGAACCCATATCAGTCAATCGAATTTGTTGAATAAATAGTCGTAATCATATAAATCGTGCATGCATGTGTGAATCAATATGTGATATTGATGTCACACACATCTCACCCAGTCTGCTCTGAGATTAAGGAAATTAATGAATGTTGAAAGGATGACAGAACCATTCCTTGAGTTCATTCAAGACATTAGTGACAAAGGAATTATACATTCACTGTAACACCATTCACAGATTGTAGGATTGAAAGTTGTTCTCCAACTTTCTATTTCACTTGGGTAGCACTGATGTGCGACTAGGCACCGCTCTCTGCTTGTGAAGTCATAAGTGTTATGGACTTTCACTGCCAACGTGAAATGGACCTACAGGGTCACACACATAGGATTTAATCTGAAAGAGGAGTTTTTCCACAAATGATGTTTATATTAATTACTAAAGAAGTTTAGTAGTTCAATTAAATACTCAGTTGATTGATAGCTCAAAATCATAGTATTCAAGGTGTTGGACCAATTGATTAGAATATCAGATTGATTGAAACTGTGATTGACTGATTTTGCTCAAACTGCACTTCCAACCGATCGGCTCATGAGATGAACCGATCGGCTCACGTTGGTGAACTGATCGACTCAATTTTTGAACCGGTCGGCTCATGTGACCAAAGGAGATCGTTTGGAAAGTCGATTTTTCCAATACAATTTGTTTCACTTGTACAAATTCGATTTAGACAAGGATTAATGTTTGATTAATCGGAAACAAATATGAAAGTCAATTTGAGTTGGACCATGATCTCAAACCGATCAGCTCATGTGATGAACCAATCGGCTCAAGGGTGCCAAACGATCAGTTCAGGTGTGAACCGATCAGTTGAGGTCACCAAATGACCGTTTCAGGGTTGAAACGATCGATTCAGTTGGCGCAGTTGGTTATTTTGTGGAAAATCTCAAATCCTTCTACTCCTATTTAGTCCCACATTGCTCGGGGTAGAGAACCATGTCCCATGACCCTCCTACATATATATATAGGGGTATTGGGGGCTTCTCAATGTACAACTCAGAACACCAGTTGCTCTGCAAAGTTGTCGTTCTCTCTAGTTTTGGTAACTGAGAGAGCCCGAGCAAGTGCTACTCGATAAGGGAGGCACAACAAGGGAAAAACAACTGCAGAAAAGAAATTGGTTATAGGAGAGTGTGTCGGTGACTAGTACGCCGACAGGAGGGTGCAACTCCTTCCGATTCCTTGTGGGACTAGGACATCAGAGTTCCACACAGTTCATGTGGACGACTATAGAGGCAGGAGACTTCTGCCGCTCAGAGGACAACTGTCAATCCCAACAGTCCCGATGAGACCAGGAGCTGCTCAGACACCGTCCAAGACCGGAGGTGAAGACCGTGCAAGCCATGAGGTAACATCACCGATCAAGCCTCGGGACAAGGTACACCTCTACAAACCATCCTTCCTATTGTATAGACGTTGACGCGATTCCTTTATTACTGGTTTCGGAAAAGAAATTTTTTGTTTTCTCTGCCTTCTCTGTCTCCCCTAAAACCCAAAAGTGGTATCAGAGCCACGCCAACTGCTCTATGCTTTATGATTATCGATATGATTGATTTTGGTTTGTCGCCTTTATTTATTGCATACGATGTGAATAAAATTGGCTTTATGCATGTCCAATCCTAAATCCACAAATCCCTATATACATATATGATATGTAATATGAATGCACTCGATACACGTCGCCCTTAAATGAGTTTTGTGGTGGATGTACAGCATGGTCATGGCCAATAAACCCTATGTTTGTGTGCTTGGTTGTATGTGGTTGATTGCATCTCGGTCTGCCCACCAATTCCCTATCTCCTATTCCTGATGTAACTCAAGATAACTCGAGATTTCTTTCCTACCTTTGCTCCCCCCGAATGTTACTACAGGTTTCATTTTTCAAATGTAAAATAGGATAGAATTTTATTTCCTATTATGTCAAAGAATGGCAGACTTTTTGACATCCAGTTCGAGGAGCGAGATGATCTGGTGGCGGCCTGAGGAGATGCACGATGACCAGTGAACCGATTGGATGGAGGTGCCAGTCGATCAGCTGGTGGCACCCAACTGACCGACCTGATGGTGAGTCAATCAATCATGTAGATGAGTTGATCAAACCCAAAAAGGCAAAACACAGAGTTCATCTTGTACATGTGGCATGTGATGTGGACCTAGATGACCATGATTCCTCTTGGCTCGAGGAATCACATTAGGATTGCCATAATCATTGCTTTTATCATTTCACATGTTTTCTGTGGGATATAGCATGTATGTGATACTATATTGTGGTGATTCGATATGTATATGTACCTATAAAACCAAATCCCTCATTAAATATTAAAGTTTTAGATGCCTTCCAAATGTGACACACGTGAAAAGCTTGATCGACCAAGTGTGGGCACACATTAGCATGGTACACCGTCTATCTCGTAGAAGCGTGAAGGATGGATATGTGGGTCTTTCCTAGCAGGGTGCATATTCGTCATGTTGGCTTTGGGTCAGACTTAACAAGGTGACCTAGATAGGATCTAGCACCTTGAGGCATGGAGGCGATCATGGCAAAGAGTTGCGCATGACATCTTTAAAGAGTTTCATATGATGCAATTGATAAAAGTTGCCTACCTGGAAGATCTGAGATGTGGGTGACAGCCCTAGCTGGTCCATGACTCAGAGGATTTCAAGATCTTGACCCACTAGACGATTGTACGCTGCAATCTTCCAAATTGATGGCGAGGGCTGTCAATTTGAATCAAAATAGTGGGAGCAGTAATTAATTAAAGGCCTAATTAACTACTGTCAAATTTTATTCAAATCAAATCAAAAAGGAGTTTTGACAAATGCAATTTTCTCTTGTAGAATGGTAAAAGAATCATCTTTTAAAATGGGCAAATTAATTGAGAATAAATTCCATAACTGGTTGAGGATTGTGAGAAGTGTTCTGCACAATCTAGAAATACTGGTAACCTTTGAGTCCACTGTATGTGCACTTAAGAAGAAGGATATTTCATTGATGGAGATCAATGGAACAAAGTCTAAGGACAAGGGTGAGGGAGAGAAGGGTTCTCTCGGCCAAACCAATGTCAGAATCTTTTGCTATCAAAACATGGAGATGATGGAAGGAACGATGGAAGAATAAGCGATAGATAGAGATCTCTACTTCTGGTGTATACTTTATAGTGATTAACTTTACTACTTCTTTGTCAGGGGTACTTGATACCGGATGTGGATCTCACATTTGTTCAAATGTGAATGATCTTAAAAGAAGTAGGCCTTTGGGGAAAGGTGAGGTTGAACTACGTGTTGCCAATGGGGTAAGAGTTGCCGCCAGTGCCGTAGGAACCTATGAGTTAACTCTACCTAGTGGGATAATAATAGAGTTGAAGAACTACTATTATGTACCTGCCATAAATAGGAATATCATTTTTGTCTCTTTTTTGGACAAGGATGGTTTTGAATTTCTTATTAAGAATGGAAAGTGTTCTATTTCAAAAGATGGGATCTTTTATGGCAGTGCCCCAATGTATTATGGTTTATACTTGATAGATCTCGAGACAAGTGTATACAACGTAAACACCAAAAGGCAAGAACTCAACAACTCAAACAAAACATATCTTTGACATTGTCGTCTAGGGCACATAAATGAGAAGCACATTTCTAGACTCCATAAAGATGGTTATCTAGACTCTTTTGATTATGAATCAATAGAGACATGTGAATCCTATTTGTTGGGCAAGATGACCAATACTCCCTTTTCAGGTAAAGGTGATAGAGCTAGTGATCTATTAGGACTCATACATACTGATGTATGTGGGCCTTTTAGAACTAATGCCAGAAATGGGTGTCAGTACTTCATTACCTTCATTGATGACTTTAGTAGGTATGGCTATGTGTACCTGATGAAACATAAGTCAGAAACCCTTGAAAGGTTCAAGGATTTCATGAATGAAGTACAGAACCAACTTGGTAAAAGTATTAAAGCACTTCGATCAGAATGAGGTGGAGAATACTTAAGCCAAGAGTTTGACGACCTTCTGCGAGCCTATGGTATTGTATCACAATGGACTCCACCTGGAACACCACAACATAATGGTGTGTTTGATAGAAGGAATCACATTTTACTGGATATGGTGCGATCAATGATGAGTTTTGTTGATCTTCTGATTTCCTTCTGGGGTCATGCTCTTGAAACCGTCGCATTTACACTGAATCGAGTACCATCTAAATTGTTTCAAAAGACACCATATGAGATATGACACGGGAAGCGTCCCAATTTTTCTTTTATTAAGATATGGGGTTGTGAGGCTTACGTCAAGAAAATGTTTCCAGATAAGCTTGGACCCAAATCCGATAAATGTTATTTTGTTGGATACCCTAAGGAAATGAGGGGATACTATTTATACCACCCTACTGACAACAAAGTGTTTGTTGCTAGGACAGTTGTGTTCCTAGAAAAGGAATTTATTTCTAGAGGAAACAGTGGGAGGAAAATAGAGCTTGAAGAGGTTCAAGCCCAACAAGAAAACATTGAACCAATAGAGGTATAAGAGGAAAATAGAGATTCACAAGGTGTTGTGGAATCTTAGTTTCCCCAAGTAACACAAGGACCTCGTAAATCTAGTAGAACACACCTTGAACCTAAGAGGTTTGGATACCTTGTGACTCATGAAGGTAGTGAATTGTTCATAAATGATGATCCAACTACCTATCTAGAGGCTATGGAGGGACCATATTCTGAGAAATGACTTGAGGCCATGAAATCCAAGATGGAATCCATGTACTCCAACAAAGTATGGACTTTGGTGGAACCACCCGAAGGGGTAAAACCCATAGGGTGCAAATGGGTCTTCAAGAAGAAGACTGACATGGATGTCAATGTGCAAACTTATAAAGGAAAATTGGTTGCAAAGGGTTTTTGACAAGTTCAAGGTGTTGACTATGATGAAATTTTTTCTCCAGTTGCCATGATTAAGTCCATCAGGATCATGCTTTCTGTTGCGGCTTACTATGACTATGAGATTTGGAAAATGGATGTTAAAACTGCATTCCTTAATGGGAATATAAATGAGGATGTGTACATGACACAACCTGAAGTTTTTGTAGATCCAAAGAATGCCAATAAAGTCTGTAAGATGCAAAGGTCAATCTATGGATTGAAGCAAGCATCTCAGAGTTGGAATCTTCGATTTGATGAGGAATTGAAAGTGTTTGTCTTTATTCAAAATGAAGATGAACCTTGTGTTTACAAGAAGGTTAGTGGGAGCATGACCATATTCCTTATATTGTATGTGGATGACATACTATTGATGGGGAATGATGTCTCTGCCTTAGAGAAGGTAAAAACTTGGATTGGGAATACTTTCTCAATGAAGGACTTAGGAGAAGCATCCTACATTCTAGGCATTAAGATCTATAGAGATAGATCTAAAAGTCTTCTCGGGCTAAGTCAAAGCACATACATTGACAAAGTGCTGAAGCGGTTCAGCATGGAGAACTCAAAGAGAGGAAACATCCCCATGCAACATGGAGTCACCGTCTCTACAACTCAATGTCCCCAATCTTATGAAGAGAGGGAGCGTATGAATGGGATCCCATATGCATCATCCATCAGATCCATTATGTACGCTATGTTGTGCACACACCCAGATGTCTTGTATGCCCTCAGCATGATGTGCAGGTACCAATCAGATCCTGGGGATGCTCACTAGATAGCCATAAAGAACATCCTCAAGTACTTGTGAAGGACTAAGGATCAGTTCCTTGTATACGGCGGTGAGGAAGAACTGATTGTAAAGGGTTAAACTGATGCAAGCTTCCCGACCAAAAAAGATGATTACATATCGCAATCAGGATTTGTATTTTGCCTAAACAATGGAGTTGTGAGTTGGAAGAGTTCCAAGCAAGAAACAGTTGCCGATTCTATTATAGAGGCCGAGTATATTGCTGCTTCACATGCAACAAAGGAGGATGTGTGGATCAGGAAGTTCATCTCTGAACATGGTGTAGTTCCCAGTAGCTGTGATGCAATTGAGATTTATTGTGACAATAATGGAGCTATTGCTCAAGCTAAGGTGCCCAGATCACATCAGCGGTCCAAGCACATACTACGGCGCTTCCATCTCATACGAGAGATCATATAATGAGGAGATGTGAAGAATTGTAGAATACCAACTGAAGACAACATAGTTGATCCACTGACTAAGGCCCTTTCTCAGCAGGAGCATGATGGTCATGCTAGGTCACAAGGACTGAGGTTCCTAGGTGACTGGTTCTAAGTGCAAGTGGGAGTATGTTGGTATGTATGCCCATAGAGCAAGTCATGTGATGATTGTAATGGGATACTTTGTAAAAAATTTGAATAATAATAAAGGCAATTTCCGATCTATATGTTTTAACTATTTCTGAGATGATAGTGTAACATGATAGATGTCTAAAGAATTGTTTACTCAATGATGTATGCTTTTAGGTTCAAGACTTAAACGATGAGATCATATGGATGTTAAGAGTATACATTCTTGTTTGGTCCCTAGTCGGTTGTTATTGTGGAAATAACCATAGACATCAATAACACTAAAGACTAGATTGTGTGTTGGTTGATGACTGAATCTCATTAGTCATGATATAGTGATATCAAACCAAGCACATAGGTACTTGTTAGAGAACAAGTGTACCGGACAGACCCATCGTGAGAGTGACACATGGAACCATGATTTGGTAGTCACAGTCAGCTCTCATAGTGATGGTGGTGAATGTGATTCTTCAACCTGAAATCATTACACTCAACACATGTCATTGGGTACACTTTGACATCATCAAAGTAGTCCTGAAATATGGGTTGTTATAAAGGTGATGATTGGGTGACTTTGACACATGGGGCTTTTTAGGGGTGAGTGATAGATATGGCATTTATCCCTCCTAAGGGAGTTTAATGTCCATGGCCACTTGATGAGTAGGATTGAGAAAGGCATGTGCATGCATGTGTGAATCAATATGTGATATTGATGTCACACACATCTCACCCAGTCTGCTCTGAGATCAAGGAAATGAATGAATGTTGAAAGGATGACTGCACCATGCCTTGAGTTCATTCAAGACATTAGTGACAAAGGAATTATACATTCACTGTAACACCATTCATGGTTTGTAGGATTGAAAGTTGTTCTCCAACTTTCTATTTTACTTGGGTAGAACTGATGTGCGACTAGGCACCGCTCTCTACTTGTGAAGTCATAAGTGTTATGGACCTTCACTGCCAACGTGAAATGGACATGTAGGGTCATACACATATGATTTAACCTGGAAGAGGAGTTTTTCCACAAATGATGTTTATATTGATTACTAAAGGAGTTTAGTAGTTCAATTAAGCACTCAGTTGATTGATAGCTCTAAATCATAGTGCTCAAGGTGTTGGACCAATTGATTGGGGTATCAGATTGATTGAAATTGGGATTGATTGATTTTTCTCAATCTGCACTTCCAACCGATTGGCTCATGAGATGAACTGATCGGCTCAGGTTGGTGAACCGATCATCTCAACTATTGAACCGGTCGGCTAATGTGACCAACGAAGATCGTTTGGAAAGTCGATTTTGCAAATACAATTTGTTTCACTTGTACAAATTGGATTTGGACAAGGATTAATGTTTCATTAATCAGAAACAAATATGAAAGTCAATTTGAGTTGGACCAGGACCTCAAACTGATCGACTCATGTGATGAATCGATCGGATCAAGGGTGCTAAATGATCGGTTCAGTTGTGAGCTGATCAGTTGAGGTCACCAAACGGCCGTTTCAGGGTTGAAACGATCGGTTCAGCTGGCGCAGTTGGTTGTTTTGTAGAAAATCTTGAATCCTTCTACTCCTGTTTAGTCACACATTGCACGAGGTAGAGAACCATGTCCCAAGACCCTCCTATATATATAGGTATATTGGGGGCTTCTTAAAGTACAACTCAGAACACCAGTTGCTCTGCAAAGTTGTCATTCTCTCTGGTTTTGGTAACCGAGGGAGCCCGAGCAAGTGCTACCTGATAAGGGAGGCACAACAAGGGAAAGACAACTGCAGAAAAGCAATTGGTTGTAGGAGAGTGTGTCGGTGACTAGTACGCCGATAGGAGGGTGTGACTCCTTCTGATTCCTTGTAGAACAAGGAGATCAGAGTTCCAGGCAGTCTGTGTGGACGGATGCATAGGCGGGAGACTTCTGCCGCTCGGAGGACAACTGTCAATCCCGATAGTCCCGGTGAGACCAGGAGCTGCTCAGACACCGTCCAAGACCGGAGGTGAAGACCACACAAGCCGCAAGGTAACGTCACCGAGCAAGCCTTGCGACAAGGTACGCCTCTACAAACCATCCTTCCTATTGTATAGATGTTGATGTGAATCCTTTATTCCGTGTTTGGGATAAGAAAATTTTTGTTTCCGCTGCCTTCTCGGTCTCCCCTGAAACCCAACAAGGTTAGCTCTAGAGAGAGAGAAAGACCCAAGAAAAAAGGTTGGAACATTAGACTCCAAGACATGAGGGACCATTAGAGGTTGGGTATGTCTTGACCTAAAATGAATAGCCTAAGAGGATGGTTGTGGTTTCTTCACACATGATCTTTAGAGAGTCATCGTACCTTGGATGCCTTTAGAGGAACCCAACCCTAGAATGAGAAGAGGCTTCCTAAACCAATGTATAGAAGATGTAGGTGCCAACCATACCTTATAGGTGTAGAAAGGAGAGTTCCTTAGACGAGGAGGTATGGTATCAAGTTGTGAGGCCTCATTCCTAGTTGGTCGTCCTGATGTAGGGATAGGAGGTGTTGTTTACGTGGAGGAATAGTAGATAGTGCATGCTATACCTTATACCTATTTGGTTTGTGGTTGAAAAGCTGAGCATGCAATTAGACAACATATGCCTGAGAAGTGAACCTAGAGTTCCTAGACCTAAGAGGGGAAGTAGTAGCACTTGGTACACCTGATGCTCATGATGAGGTTTGAGTTTCTAGAGATTTGAGAATGGCACCCATCATGTTTAGAGGAAAAGGAAACCATTGGACTAAGGTACATGCTTGATGAACCCCTCACATATAGGTTGGTGATATATGAATATCCGATCTTGGTCCAATGTTGAGGAATGTGAAGAAGTATGACATACCATGGAGACCTAGCATGGTTTAGTAGGTGGTATTCTTGTTAGCTACGTGCCTTAGTATCTTGATAAGGCTAAACATGCTCATGTTAATGTAAACCCTAGATGTAGGGACATTGGTGACCTTTGTTTCTATCAAGAGATTGTTTTCTCCCATCCTGGGGAAGGACCCTTCTGTAGGGTGAGTACCAACTTTTGTTTAGGTTTTTGGTAACGTAAAGGGATCTCTCGTAGGAGCTTGATGAGCTAAGTGGAGAGCATATAGTTTGAGAATGAATCTATAGACCCATGTGTGATCATCTCTAAGGAGAATGATGATACGTTTCCATGGAGGTAACCTGTATGGGGCCAGACCAAGGAAGATAGGTCACCATGATCCCTATGAAAGGATGTAAGTTTGACCACGAGTGCCCAGAGAGATGATGGAGTTTTGGGTAAGGATTCAACTTGAGATGCACCATCATAGAATCCTAAGTTGATACTAAGGTCAGGTGGGGATAAGACTGATGGGAGTAGGATTTTCCTAATTTCCTAGTTGCACAAGATGATAGGATTGGGAGGTAAAAACTATCATTGTTCGAGGACCATGGGTTAGGAGATTGATCGCCTGCATGAACTCATGGGACCCAAAGGGCAAACGAGGTGGGCACTCCTAGGATGCATAAGGGAAGAGGGATGACCCCAAAAGTACCGGCACCCTACGAACCTAGAGGAGATGACCAAGGATTGTGTGAAGACCCAAGAGTGTTTCAGAACTACTTTTACATGGAGGTAAACATAGATTGGAGATATTCATGATGTGGTAACACAAGATGTACATTTCAACTTGGATTGGAAATGTTATGGCGATGTGTGATGCACCATCTTTACTCTTGGAACGGGATGAACTCTACATTTGGACTACAGCCAAATGCTTATTTCCTCTCATTATGGGTGTGAGAGATAAGACAAAACGCATGCCATGCACTAAGAATAAAGATGATGTGAGTTGAAACATTATGATGATGCATGAGGATAGAGATAGTAGCATTTTTTTTGGAGAGTACATTGTATGGATGGTTTACAAATACAAAGAGAACTAAGGTTGTCATCATATGAGGACGTTTGTTTTAAGAGTAGTATGGAATTTATGAGTTATATAAGTTTGAGGTTGATAACCGAGATGATGATCTCTGAGATTTCCCGACTCAGTTAGACCTAAATCCGAGATTCGGATGATGTGTGGAGTATATGATAGTTTATGTCTTCATTGTTACCTAGCACATAAGGGTGTAAAGTAATAATGGATGCTCTTAGTTGAGACACAACCATCTGTTTAGCCAATAGAGAGGCTAGAATAGGATCTTAGGCAAACCCTAAGTTCATTAGAAGATGAGACCATGTATGGCTAACACCCAGATACAACCAGACCCATTGGTCAAGTTGGTGGTTTCTTAGTTAGCTGGCTCAGAGCTTGATGAGATAGAAGGATGGTTGTATGAACCTCAGATATACTTCTCAGGAAAGGAAGGTGATGGAAACCATGAGTAGAGTGTTTTATGGTTTTGAGAAGTCACCTTGAGGAATCATGACTAGTAGAGGCTCATGATTTCAAGTACACTGTAGTACTACCAAGATGGTTAAAGTTATAGTAGAACTTTGAATACCCAAGGTGAAGAGTACAAAGAGTTGCAAAATGTTGGTTGCCGCCATGCACGTCAGGAGGTGAAGTCCAAACACCAGTAACCCAATGAGTTTCTATGGAGAATGTAGACTCCCAGAGAGCGAATGAGAGTGGATCACCATGGACATTGTGGTGAGTCTCCCTTGGACCGAGAGAGGTCATGACGCAATATGGGTTATGGTAGATTGCCTTACCAAGGTGACCTAATCCCTTGCCTAAGAGAGCATAGTCAGTGTGAAAGATCTCATTGAACTATATATGAGAGAGAGATAGTTCAACTACACCATGATACGAGTTCAATATATGAGGCATGACCTCAAGTTCACTTCCATGCAGTGCAAGTAGATACATGAAGAACTCGACAACAGTTTGAAGTTTAGACAATATATCACCCCTAAATGATATAGTATGATCCAGACTAGAGGGTCTTATGAGAGTGTGTCTGCTCATTTAGGGTGATACATGGGGACAGTTCTTGTCCTTTGAGAGTTTATGATGATAGCCACCCGAGCCAGTATCAGGATGTAAGAAGCTCTGTAAGGGAGGTTGTGTCGATAGGATGATGTCGGTGTAAGGACCTTGTGAAGGTCAAAGAGACCACAATGTGTGCAAGTGAAGTCTCTTTGATCGTGCGATGGCTGAGAGAGCCCAGGGGCAACATGAGTCGTGAGCTGATGCGAAGTAGACTGACATGCAGTTCATTGTGGGAGAATATGTGTTATGAAAATCCGACCCCTCGGGCTATAGCTGAGAAAGTTGAATCCCCGATACATAGATCCATTTGTGATGGATTGGTGGAGATGCTTATGTTTATCCTTAACCCTCAGGATTATGAGATGTATGATGTGTTCCATGAGTCCGATCTAGCGTACTATGTGATGTACCCGAGCCATGTGCTGAGCCATGAACCTATTAAGCTTCAAGATAGGCTAAAATGTCCCGAGTCACCTATGAGGGTATGGGATACCAATGTGAGAGAGAACTCAGATGTAAGAATATAAAATGATAAAGGTTCCTTGTAAGTGCCATGGAGAGGATGAAGCCACAAGGGAGCGATGATGGACATGGATAAGTCTTATTATATTTTTTTGTATGTTTGGTGGAATTTTGTGGGAAAAATTCCTTTAAGAGGGGAAGGATGCTGCAACCCTAATTTTTTAGTTCATATGGTGGGAAATGCAATTTCCCCAATAAATATATGATTATGGGAATGGGGTGAATTATATGTATTGAGTGGATTCCCTTTTTGTAATATTTCCTTTTTGCATGTGATCTCGTGGATCAAAATATATTAATGAGTTCAACATGATTAAAATAAAAAGAAGAAATCAAATAATGCAATATTAAGAAGGAAATTTGAGATAATGAAAAAAATATGAGAGGATTTCTAGGATAATCCAAGATAATATGTGGCCCAGATAATTAATTAAAGGATTACCAACCCTTTTCTTTGGAAATAAAATAATGGTATAAAATGTAAGTTTCCTAAAGGAAATAGGAAACATGGTTTTACAGAAAAGTAAGAGAAAGCTGAGAGAAATATAAAGATGCCTTGGCCTCTCCCTATTCGTGTAATTGGAGACAATCATGAATAGAAAATGACATATTTTAATAATTAAAAGAAAAATAAAGGAAAGAGGGGTTGTGCTAAGGTGTATGTTTTATGTTCAATATATTTCCATTAGTAAGTCATGACTCACGTGGACTCTCAATCATAGATATGAGGGAAAGGAAACAAAGAGTTTGGCCCCTTCCATGATGTCTTCTTGATGGATGTTGGGGGTCCTGCCAAAGTACGTATATATACAGACCGATGGAGCCTCAAACCCCCATCCTGCAGGTGGCACATAACCCTCCTTCCCAGCCTCTCCCTTCCTCCTTTAGTGGAAACCTTAGGGTTCATCCTCATCAATGGGTACATTGGCCCTTGGGAGATCTCGTATACATGGAAAGACCATGGCTAGACCAGGAGGAGGCGTGCATCCCAGGCGATGGTCCTCTGAAGCGCGACTAACATTGAACCAACGCCTAATTAGTTTTCAAAAGATCTTGAGTTCCAGAACAAAGATGTGTAGTCTGGTGTACGGTGAGGAGATCCGTCAAGGACTCCTGGATACTCTGCCATCCTTGTTGCAACATCTAGGTATGCCTTCTTACTTCTCCTTCCAATTATGTTAACCCTTACACTTGCAAACATCGTGCGGATCTTCTGCTCACACTCCCATGCCTCCGGTTAAGCCAAAGCTACCCTTGTGTGCGTGGTGGATGGTCAGAAGTAGTGGAAACCTATTTTGGTCCCTCGGCAGCCGGGAGAAGGCACCCGAGCCCCCGCCGGCCTGTCCAGGATCACGTACGAGACCCTTTCGCTAGGAAGGAGAAGGTCGTCACACTTTAAATGGTTTTTCCCCCGGGCACACTATAGCCCGAGTATCCTTGGGAGGGAAAATGCGGTATTTTTGTTATAAACTTAAATAGTTCGCAAATTTAGTTAGAAGGGGATGATGTGGTGAATAATGATTGGTCATAATCAAATAACCTTTAAATAATCATAGAAAATTAATGGTAACTCTGATGGGGACATATGATATATGAAAATTGATCAAGAGAACGAGAGGAATCCAAATAAAATAGTTTCAGATATAAATATACTTCCTATTCTAAAAGTAGGTACAATACATGTCCTAATGTTTTAATGAAAAGGGAAAACCTAGATTTTCCTTAATGTAATGCTTAATTGAACAAATTCGTTCATGTTAGGATAACATCTGATCTAGTTATGTATAATGAGTGAATCCATGATAATGATGAATAATGGACGATTCCATATTAGTAATCTTATATATGCTATTTTAGGGTAATGGAAAAGATTAATATGGTAATTTCAAAATATTTGGAAATATGCTGATAAATGTTGATCCTAAGCCTGTTAGGAGAGATAGGGTAAGATGATTAGGGTTTATGAGTAATTTTATTGATTTAGGGTTTGTTGTGATAAAAGTGATCGAAAAACCCTAATTGCAAGTGAAACCCTAAAAAGTAATAGAAATCCTAAGAAGCAAGTTGGTTTGGATAGATCTTTATAAAACAAAATTGTATGTTTATTTCAAGATTCTTTTACTTTCTTGATTGGATTTCCCTACTTGGTTGATTCTATCTCAAAAATTAGCAGTACATGTTTGTGGTTATTTATGAGTAATCACTCTAGTTTCACGGAGTTTTCTCGAATGATTGATCGCATTAGATGCAACCTAACTATTGGATGTTCATTTATGCAAATCTTTAAAGTCACTATGATTATCACAGTTAATTATAAATGTGCATTCTCACACCTACATGACACCCTGATGTATGATGAATGACCAAGCCCTGGAGGGAAGGTGAATTAGGTCAACCCCAAGAGGGAAGACCGTTGGGCACCATGAGAGGTGACCCCATGCACCAAGCTCAGGATAGAGAAGGTGGCCATATGTTTCTTGCATGACTATTGGGCACCAAGCTCAGGATGGAGAAGGTGGCCTTATGTCTAGTGCAAAGGAAAAACCCTAGAGAGGGTAATCCAGGGTTAGGGCAAAAGCAGTGGAGAATGTCACATTGAAAATGTAATTTGGATTGTTAAATAACTTAATTGTGATATTTAGGTTGTTAGCAATATTTGTGAAATTTTGGTTGTCCCCACATACCGGCATATTCATTTATGCTGACCGACATTTTGTTTATTGACCTTTTAGGTACAATATGAAAAGGAAAAATAGTAAAGTGACACATTGTGAATATATGAATTATAGTACAAGGAGGATTAGTTAGAATAGACTCCAGTTGTGGATAGAAGATTAAAAATCCAAGATTTTAAAGAGGTATGCAAAGTTTTAATTTATTCCATCTTTTTAGTATAGTTTTTGGTAGAATTTAGTAATTATTATTGATTATTTGTCGAACCATTGATCTAGAAAATTGGGATAACGACTTTGACCTTTTGGTCTCCCTTAATAGGGAGTTACCGAGAGGTGGGGTCATTACATTTGGTATCAGAGCATTAGTTCCTCATTTAATCCTTAATAATTATTAAATTTTACAAACTCTATAGAACCAAGGGATTTATTAGAGGATTTTCCGAAAGATAGAGGTGTCTAGAAAAGGATCACGGTCTGGGGGCTGGAAATATTTTCCTCTGCACCACTAGTCAATCACGAGGACTCTCGGATGAAGTGTGACTGCCTGGCCAATGTCTTAGGTTCTGACTTGAAATAAGATACCTTTAGGACTCTCTCATCTTTTTCATCCCTTCTCAACCCTAATTCAATTAAGGATTCTAAGATTTAGGGTTTTCTCTCTCTTCCCCACCCACCTGAGTTGTGGGTAAGTTTAAAGGAATCCTCCATCAAATTAATAATAGATACGTAAATAAGATGTCATTGACATAAGTATAATTAGTTTAAATGTAGAATAAAGGTCTATTTGTATGCTTATGTAGATGGCTCGAGTGATGACCATTGTTATCCCTCAGGCAACCAATGGTGGTGGGCCTTCCTGCAAGGGAAAGGGGTCTTCTGAGAAGGGGAAGAGGAACCATGGCGGCAAATCCTTGAAGAAGAGGAAGAGACCTAAGGGAGATGCAGGTGAAGTCCCTGATCCTGAACTGATACCCTTTGACAACCTTGAGATGGAATAGGAAGAGGAACCTATGTTCGAGTATGAGGCCTCCAGGAAGAGGTTGAGACCTAGCACATCCTCTAAGGATGATGCTAACCCTAACCCTAACTAGTTTTTAGAAAAAGGGAGTATAAGATGAGTTGGATATCACAGTTGACCATGCATATATGTATGCGGGTTGACATGCATATTGGTTTTGAGTACCCATGAGAGGTATGAGCCATGTGAGGTTGGTTGACCTAGTACCTTTTGGTGACCCAACCTTGGAAGGGTCGTGCCTGTTGGGGTGAAGGATAGCTCCTTCATTGAAGAGGATAGTTGTGACCATATAGAAACCCTTATGGGCATATGTGAGCATAGATGTAGGTGAGCACGTCAGCAGTGGTGGCAGTAGGTTGAGACCTAGGCCAGAAGGGCATGCTACATAGATTATGATATATACATGAAGAGTTTTGGATAATCTTGATCAGACATATGTTTGTATCATACATTTTACACATATGCAGGTGTATGCATGTATCCTTAAGAGCTTGATCCACCATCTTGAGAGAGAACCTTTAGTGGTAAGGTCGGTTGTAGGGTTAGCTCTAGAGAGAGAGCAAGACCTAAGAAAGAAGGTTGGAAGATTAGACTCCAAGACATGAGGGACCATTAGAGGTTGGGTATGTCTTGACCTAGAATGAACAGCCTAAGAGGATGGTTGTGGTTGCTTCACGCATAATTTTCATTGACTCATCGTACCTTGGATGCCTATAGAGGAACCCAACCCTAGAATGAGAAGAGGCTTCCTGAACCAATGTACAGGTGTAGAAAGGAGAGTTCCTTAGATGAGGAGGTATCGTATCAAGTTGTGAAGCCTCATACCTAGTTGGTCATCCTGATGTAAGGCTTTGAGGTGTTAGTTACATGGAGGAATAGTAGGAAGTGCATGCTATACCTTGAATCTATTTGCTTTGTGGTTGAAAAGTTGAGCATGCAGTTAGACAACAGATGCCTGAGAAGTGAACCTAGAGTTCCTAGACCTAAGAGGGGAAGTAGTAGCTCTTGGTGCACCCGATGCTCATGATGAGGTTGGAGTTTATAGAAATTTGAGCATGGAACCCATGATGTTTAGAGGAAAAGGAAACCCCTTGGACTAAGGTACATGTTTGATGAACCCCTCACACATAGGTTAGTGATATATGCATGTCTGATCTTGGTCTAGTGTTGACAAATGTGAAGAAGTATGGCATACCAAGGAGACCTAGCATGGTATAGTAGGTGGTCTTCTTGTTAGATATGTGCCTTAGTAGCTTGATAAGGCTAAACATGCTCATGTTGATGTAAACCCTAGTCATAGGGATATTGGTGACCTTTGTTGCTATCAAGAGATAGTTTTCTCCCATCCTGGGGAGGGACCCTTCTGTAGGGCGAGTACCAACTTTTATTTAGGTTTTTGGTAACCTAAAGTGATCTCTCGTAAGAGCTTGATGAGCTAAGTGGAGAGCATATAGTTTGAGAACGAATCTATAGACCCATGTGTGATCATCTCTAAGGAGCATGAGGATACATTGCCATGGAGGTAACTTGTATGGGGCCAGACCAAGGAAGGTAGGTCGCCATGATACCTATGAAAGGATGTAAGTTTGACCACGAATGCCCAGAGAGATGATGGAGTTCTGGGTAAGGATTCAAGTTGAGATGCACCATGATAGAATCCTAAGTCGATACTAAGGTCATGTGGGGATAAGATCGATGGGAGTAGGATTTGCCTAATTCTCTAGTTGTACAAGACCATAGGGTTGGGAGGTAACAACTATCATTGTCTGAGGACCATGGGTTAGGAGATTAATCACCTTCATGAACTCATGGGACCCAAAGGGAAAACGAGGTAGGCACTCCAAGGTTGCATAAGGGAAGAGGGATGACCCCAAAAGTACTGGCACCATACAGACCTAGAGGAGACGACTAAGGATTGTGTGAATACCGAAGAGTGTTTGGGAATGGCTTTTACATGGAGGTAAACATAGATTGGAGATATTCATGATGTGGTAACACGTGATATATGTTTTAACTTGGATTGGAAATGTTATGGTGATGTGTGATGCACCATTTCTACTCTTGGAACAGGATGAACTCTGTTTTTGGATTGTAGCCAAATGTTTATTTCCTCTCGTTATGGGTGTGAGAGATAAGTCAAAACGCATGCCATGCACTATGGATAAAGATGATGTGAGTTGAAACATTATGATGATGCATGAGGATAGAGATAGTAGCATTTTTTTTGGAGAGTACATTGTATGGATGGTTTACAAATATGAAGAGAACTAAGGTAGTAATCATATGAGGACGTTCGTTTTAAGAGTAGTATGGAATTTATGAGTTATATAAGATTGAGATTGATAAATGAGATGATGATCTCCAAGTTTTCCCGGCTTAGTTAGACCTAAATCTGAGATGAGGATGATGTGTGGAGTATATGATAGTTTATGCCTTCACTGTTACCTAGCACATAAAGGTGTAAAGTAGTAATGGATGCTCTTAGTTGAGATGCAATCATCTGTTTAAGCAATATAGAAGCTAGAATAGGTTGTTAGGCGAACCCTATGTTTGTTAGAAGATGATACCATGAATGGCTAACACCCAGATACAACCAGACCCGTTGGTCAAGTTGGTGGTTTCTTAGTTAGTTGGCTCAGATCTTGATGAGATAGAAGGATGGTTGAATGAACCTAAGATACACTTCTCAGGAAAGGAAGGTGATGGAAACCATGAGTAGAGTGTTTTACGGTTTCGAGAAGTCACCTTGAGGAATCATGACTAGTAGAGGATCATGATTTCAAGTACACCGTAGTACTACCAAGATGGTTAAAGTTATAGTAGTACATTGAATACCTGAGGTTAAGAGTACAAAGAGTTGCAAAATGTGGCTTGCTGCCATGCATGTCAGGAGGTGAAGGCCGAACACCAGTAACCCAGTGAGTTGCTATGGAGAATGTAGAGTCCTCGAGAGAGAATGAGAGTGGATCACCATGGACATTGTGGTGAGTGTCCCCTGGACCGAGAGAGGTCATGACGCAATATGGGTTATGGTAGATTGCCTTACCAAGGTGACCTAATCCCTTACCTAAGAGAGAGCATGGTTAGCGTGAAAGATCCAGTTGAACTATATATGAGAGAGAGATAGTTCAACTACACCATGATACGAGTTCAATATCTAAGGCATGACCTCAAGTTCACTTCCATGTGGTGGAAGTAGGTACATGAAGAACTCGACAGCAGTTTGAAGTTTAGCACAATATATCACCCCTAAATGATAGAGTATGATCCAGACTAGAGGGTTTGATGAGAGCATGTCTGCTCATTCAGGGTGATACATGGGGACAATTCTTGTCCTTGGAGAGTTTATGATGATAGCCACCCTAGCCAGTATCAGGATGTAAGAAGCTCTGTAAGGGAGGTCATGTCGGTCACCGCTTCATTAGGATGATGTCGGTGTAAGGACCTTGTTAAGGTCAGTGAGACAACAGTGTGTGCAGATGAAGTCACTTTGATTGTGCGATGGCTGAGAGAGCCCAAGGGCGACATGAGTCGTGAGCTGATGCGAAGAAGAATGACATGCAGTTCATTGTGGGAGAATATGTGTTATGAAAATTTGACCCCTCTGGGCTATAGTTGAGAAAGTTGAGTCCCCAATACATAGATCCATTTGAGATGCATTTGTGGAGATGCTTATGTTTAGCCTTACCCCTCAGGATTACGAGATGTATGATGTGTTCCATGAGTCTGATCTAGATCACTATGTTATGTACCCAAGCCATGTGCTGAGCCATGAACCTATTAAGCTTCAAGAGAGGCTAAAATGTCCTGAGTCACCTATGAGGGTATGAGATACCAAGGTGAGAGAGAGATGTAAGAATATAAGCTGATAAAGGTTCTTTGGAAGTTACATGGAGAGGATGAACCCACATGGGAGCAATGATGGGCATGGATAAGTCTTATCCTATTTGTTTGTATGTTTGGTGGAATTTTGAGGGAAAATTCCTACAAGAGGGGAAGGATTTTACAACCCCAATTTTTGGGTTCATATGGTGGGAAATGCAATTTTCCCAATAAATGTATGATTATGGGAATGGGGTGAATTATATGTATTGAATGGATTCCCTTTTTGCAATATTTCCTTTTTGCATGTGATTTCATGGATCATAATATATTAATGAGTTCAACATGATTAAAATAAAAAGAAGAAATCAAATAATGCAATATTAAGAAGGAAATTTGAGATAATGATAAAAATATGAGAGGATTTCTAGGTAATCGAAGATAATATGTGGCCTAGATAATTAATTAAAGGATTACCCACCCTTTTCTTTGGAAGTCAAATAATGGAATAATATGTAAGTTTCCTAAAGGAAATAGGAAACATGGTTTTATCGAAAAGTAAGATAAAGATGAGAGAAATATAGAGATGCCTTGGCCTCTCCCTATTCGTGTAATTGGAGACAATCATGAATAGAAAAGGACATCTTTTAATAATTAAAAGAAAAATAAAGGAAAGTGGGTTGTGCTAAGGTGTATGTTTTATGTTTAATATCTTTCCATTAGTAAGTCATGACTCACATGGACTCTGAATCGTAGATATGAGGGAAAGGAACGAAAGAGTTTGACCCCTTCCATGACGTCTTCCTGATGGATGTTGGGGTCCTTCCAAGGTACGTATATATACAGACCGATGGAGCCTCAAACCCCCATCTCACAGGTGGCACATAGCACTTCTTCCCAGCCTCTCCCTTCCTCCTTTAGTGGAAACCTTAGGGTTTGTCCTCATCAATGGGTACATTTACCCCTGGCAGATATCGTCTCCATGGAAAGACCATGGCTGGACAAGGAGGAGGCGTGCATCCCAGGAGATGGTCCTCTGAAGTGCGGCTAACATCGAACCAATGCCTGACTAGTTTTTGAAAGATCCTGAGTTCCAGAATGAAGATGTGTGGTTTGGTGTACGGTGAGGAGATCTGTCGAGGAATCCTAGATACTCTGTTGTCCTTGTTGCAACATCCATGTATGCCTTCATGCTTCTCCTTCCAGTTCTGTTAACCCTTACACCTACAAACATAGTGCGGATCTTCTTCTCTCACTCCCGCACCTCTGGCAATGCCAGAGCTACCCTTGTGTGTGTGGTGAATGGTCGAAAGTAGTGGGAACCTATTTTGGTCCCTCGACAGACTGGAGAAGGGACCCGAGCCCCCGTCGGCCCGTCCAGGATCACGGACGGTGCCCTTCCACAAGGAAAGAGAAGGCCATCACACTTTAGATGGTTTTGCCCCCGGGCACACTATAGCCTGAGTATCCTTGGGAGGGGAAATGGAGTATTTTTGTTATAAACTTAAACAGTTCACGAATTAAGTTAGAAGGGGCTAATGTGGTGACTAAACGATTGGTCAGAATCAAATAATCTTGAAATAATCATAGAAAATTAATGGTAACTCTGATGGGGACATATATGAAAATTGATCAGGAGAACGAGAGGAATCTAAATAAAATAGTTTTAGTGTCTAAATATTCTTCTTGTTCTAAAAGTAGGTACAATACATGTCCTAATGTTTTAATGAAAAGGGAAAACCTAGATTTGCCTTAATCTAATGCTTAATTGAATGGATTCGTTCATGTTAGGCTAACACCTGATATGGTTATGTATAATGAGTAAATCCATGATAATGATGAATAATAGACGATTCCATATTAGTAATCTTATATATGCTGTTTTAGGGAAATGGAAGAGATTAATATGTTAATTTTGAAATATTTAGAAATATGCTGATAAATGTTGATCCTATGCCTGTTAGGAGAGATAGGGTAAGATGATTAGGGTTTATGAGTAATTTTATTGATTTAGGGTTTGTTGTGATAAAAGTGATAGAAAAACCCTAATTGTAAGTGAAACCCTAAAAGGGGTAGAAACCCTAAAAAGGAATAGAAATCCTAAGAAGCAAGTTGGTTTGGATAGATCTTGATAAAATGAAATTGTATGTTTATTTCAGGATTCTAGTACTTGCTTGATTGGATTTCCCTACTTGGTTGATTCTATCTCAAAAATTAGTAGTACATGAATGTGGTTATTTATGAGTAATCGATCTAGTTTCACGGAGTTTTCTCGAATGATTGATCGCATTGGATGCAACCTAACTATTGGATGTTCATTTATGCAAATCTTTAAAGTCACTATGATTACCACAATTAATTATAAATGTGCATTCTCACACCTACATGCCACCCTGATGTATGATGTGTGACTAAGCCCTGGAGGGAAGGTCAATTTGTGATCTCCGATCCTAGCAGATTGCCGGCTAGAGTTCGTGGTATGGCTTTTCTTGAGAAGAACCACACTCCTTACGTGGTTTTGAAGTTTAAGCATCCTTAGTGTTGTTGATTAGGGTGTTGTTTGGAGTCTGCCTTGTTTGTTTTTCTGTGTGGTCGGGGTCTGTGTTGTGGAGTTGTGTTGTGGATCTTTGTTGTTAATGTCCTTGTGGGGGTTCGACCTGCATTTTATAAGCAGGAGCTGTATTTGATTCTTTTAATGCTCACACGAGGAGGGTGAGATGAATAGACGACCTCCTGGATTAATTAAAAAAAAAAAGGTCAAGCCCAAGAGGGAAGACCATTGGGCACCATGAGAGGTGACCCCAGGCACCAAGCTCAGGATAGAGAAGGTGGCCATATGTTTCTTGCATGACTATTGGGCACCATGAGAGGTGACCCCAGGCACCAAGCTCAGGATGGAGAAGGTGGCCTTATGTCTAGTGCAAAGGAAAAACCCTAGAGAGGGTATTCCAGGGTTAGGGCAAAAGAGGTGGAGAATGTGACATTGAAAACGTAATTTGAAATGTTAAATAACTTAATTGTAATATTTAGGTTGTTAGCATTATTTGTGAAATTTGGGTTGTCCCCACATACCGACATATTCATTTATGTTGACCGACATTTTGTTTGTCGGCATTTTAGGTACAATATGAAAAAGGACAAATAGTAAAGTGACACATTGTGAATATATGAATTAAAGTACAAGGAGGATTAGTTATAATAAACTCCAATTTTGGATAGAAGTTTATAAATCCTATATTTTAAAGAGGTATGCAAAGTTTTATTTTATTCCAACTTTTCAGTATAGTTTTTAGTAGAATTTAGTAATTAATATTGATTATTTATCGAACCATTGATCCAGAAAATTAGGATAACGGCTCTAACCTTTTGGTCTCCCTTAATTGGGGGTGATCAGGAGGCGGGGTTGTTACAATGTCCATGTTTAGTATCTTGTTGTTAATGCTTTTACATATATATTGCCTGTGTGAAGTTATGTGCCATTCTATGGACGGGTACCCAATCCCTACTTGCACTGACTCTGTAGTCCGTGAGGGTTGGAAGAGGGTAACAAATAGTTTAGTGACACACTCACATGCACATGTGAATCAACATATGATATTGAGGTCACATATATCTCAGACAGATTGCTCTAGTTCAAGGAACATGGATGGAATGTTGAGAGGATGACAATTTCATGCTTCAAGTTCATTCTAGATATCAGAGACAAAGGAATTTGATAATCACTATAACACCTGAGACAATTTGTCAGTTGAAGTTCTTCTCAAACCTTCCTTATTATTTCAGTACCAATGATGTGTAACTAGCCACCTCTCATTGCTTGTAACGTCATAAATTAGTTATGGACATTCACTACAAACATAACATGGAACATATGGGGTCACATACATAGTATACACCTAGAAGAGGAGTTTAATAATGAATCATAATTAAATTAATTTCTAAACTATTTAGTTATTCAATTTAAATTACATTGATTGAAAAATGATTGACTGGACATTTGAATCAACTGGTTCAAGTGTTGAATTGGTCGTTTTAGTGTGTCAGGTGAATGAATTCAGGTTTGGCAATTATGGACATTGAACCGACTTGTTTAGGAAGTGAGCTGATTGGCTCAAGTCCATAAACTAGATGGCTGAAGTTGTGAATCGAGTGGTTGGTTGATCAATTCTATTAATTCAAGGAGTTATGTTGACATAATGTTGAGCATTAAATCAGATATTAATTTCCAATACAATTGCGATTGGGAAAAATGAAGGCTATTATCTTCTGCTAGGAAGACAATGTCAGTCTGCTGTCCATGGGGAGACCAGGAGTTACTGTGTATGTCATCCTAGTGCAACTAGGAGATAGATTCATGACTACTACAATGACGAATATTCACTAGACATGCTCCAAAACCAACTGTGAACTCGTTAAACCATTCTTCACATTACATAGTTGTTGATGTGATCTTTTTGTTTTGAGGAATATGGATAGATAAATTTTTGTTTCCACTGCCTACTCTATGACCATATTTCCCTACATTCTCAATGTCCTAAACTAGTCATGGAAGTTTTTCCCATTCAGCTTGTCCTTCTTAAGGACCAATCAAAAACAAAATTAATTTGTTTTTTCATTAGATTCTATAAAATAAATGTTGCAATTTTTTTCGAAACACTTTTGATTTGATTTGATAAGTTTGAAGATATTAATAAGGCTTTCAATTAATTATTGCTTCCTCTATTTTCTTCAAATTGATAGCCCTCACTACTTATTTAGAATATTGTAGCATACAATCTTCTAGTGAGCCAAGATCTATATTTCATCAAATCATGAGTCAACTTTGGTTGATCCCCCACAACTTGACTATTTAGGTAGACAACTTTTTCCAATTGCATCTCATGCAAATCTCAGATAGATGGTGTGCCCAACTCCTTGTCACAATCCATCTCTATGCTTCTAGGTACTTAATCTCATTAAAGTAGCCTAGTAAAGACAGACTCAAAAGCCAACATGATAGAATATGCACCCTGCTTTGGTAGACCCACATAACTACCATCACACTTCTATGAGATACACGGCTCACCATGGTTTGGGATAACCTACGCTTGG